>CAJQZJ010001558.1:27073087-27175240 GCA_907164525.1 Lophiomys imhausi
GATAAATTAGATTTAGGAAATATATAGGAGTTTCTGATACTGTCTCTTAATTCGGGGCCTGAAAAGCATTATCAGCATGAAGTCAACAAAAACAGGAAAGACTCAATAGACTGAAAAACAAGTTTAAAGTCAGGAAAAACAGGAAAGACTCAAGACTTGAAGAAACAAAGTATCTGGCCTGACATTGTTTTCAGCTGCTAAGTGGGCGGAGCCCAAATTAAGCTGAAACAGAATTCCTCCTATCTGAGGACAGTGCGTGGAGCCGAGAAGAGAAGAGGCCCCTGATGCTAGAGAGCTCCAAGAGTGCTACTAAAAAAAGGGCTGGCCATTGATGGCCAGCTCTCTCCCTGAAGCAGAAAGAAGCCGGTGAGCAAAGAAAGCCTGAGCAAGACACCAAAAGGCCAAGGACTGAACCCTGTGGCTCAGCTTTTGCCTAGAGGGGTTTGATCTGTCCAAACAGTGGCCTAAAGGAAAGGTGCCTGGCTTTAAGGACTGAGGCAGAGCAGCTGAGTTCCTGATTCAAAAGAAGTAAGTTGGCCTGCAGACGGCTGGGGTCTCCCACAGAGAAGAAAGCATGAAGCCTTATTTAAGGTGAGACTACAATAACCAACTACCCTGACGAACCTGCATCTGAGAGATCCAGAAAAAGGACTGCTAAGTGCGTTAAAGAATCTACAACAAAGACTATGTTCCTGACGACTGAGGACCTGCCCCAGAGACTGTATCATTCTAAAAGGTTATGAAAGTAGTTGTTATAATTATCAATAGGTTTAGTGGATAGGTTAAAGGGGTTGTAGGAATTTATAGGATTGATAGTTAAGAAATTGTTGGTGTTTGTTATAAGGGAATTTAGAAATAAATAAATAAGTGTTAAATAATAATTTAAAAGTTCGGTTACAAAGAGCCGCCAACCAATTAAATATAACCTAAATACTAGTAAATAATTTCATTCTTTCTACACAAGAGGCTAAAGCAGAAAGTTCAAGGCCTGCCCACCTCAACTACAGAGTGAATTCAGAGCTAGCCTGGGCAACTCAGATCCTATTTCAAAATATCTTTTAAAAAGGGGTGTCTTGGCTGAGCACGGTGATGGCACACCTTTAATCCCAGCACTTGGGAGGCAGAAGCAGGCGGAGCTCTGAGTTCAAGGCCAGCCTGGTCTACAAAGTGAGTCCAGGACAGCCAAGGATACATAGAGAAACCCTGTCTAGAAAAAACAAAATAAAATACCCTGCAGGCTTGCTCGATATTATGCTTTTTTAAAAAATGTATATAATCAGCTTCCCCCTGACTTTTAGCTCTCTCACCTACAAAGTGGGTCTAATACCCATCGGAGATGATGACAAATAAATGGAACAGCACATGTAGAGCCATGCAGATTCAAACAGTAGTCTCAGAACACAACTTGCCCAGTCAGCATGCTCACACCTATGAGACAAAATGAGAAACACAATGTATTTCTCAAGAATTAAAGCTTCCCCAACTACCCAAGAATAAAATGATATTTCTCAGAATTTGCAGGCTTTGCTAAGTGGGAAAAGAAATTCCCAACTTACTTGTGAATTATACACAAAGCACCAAGTCCACTCCTTAAACACCCCTGTAACTTTGATTACAGGAACTTAGTTATTAAAACACTAGACATGGCACACTCACCTACCAATGCATTCTCAAAGTAAGTTGATTCCAACATTGAACAAAGGTATTTACAGCCTAAAGAAAGTGGCTTCATTCTGTTTCCAAAACTCTGCAGCCTCTCACTTTACTGGCATTTGATTTTTAATAGGATTTTGCACCCTTGGGGAAAAACAATGCTTATCCTATACAGTTTAACGAGAGCAAATATTAACTTAATCCTGTAAAGAGAAACTGAAGTCCAGAAGCCATTTCCATAAACCCTTCCAAACATCAACGCGTTTTGGAATGCTGAAGACAAACCAGAGAGCCCAAAGAAATCTACAGCGTTTTCCCTCTTAAATTTGAAGACTGCTCGGTCTAGTTGAACAACTCGAGAGTGTCACCTTACACTATCCTGACAGCATTCTCAAAGCCTTCCTCTGCCACGAAAAAGGCACCTAGCATCAGAGCTATCTTTAAACATTTAAAGAAATAACAGTTCAGAAAAGTTAAGGGGAAAACCAGTCACACTATGTCCTGACAATGTTACTCTGTCGTGTTTTAAAACAGCCTGTCCCAATTTCTGAGGTTCCCAATATAAAAACGAAAATACCTGCGGCCAGGCGCGACGCAGACCCTGGACCCCACACCCGGTGCACCGCGACCGCCCAGGAGCCAGCCTCCCCCTGCTCGCTCGCTCCCTCCCAGACTGAGCCTCGCCTCTTTGCTGCCAGCCATTTTCCTCCGAGGGGGCGGCCAGGTCTCCGGAGCCGGCTGCTTCAAACCTCTCTTCTCCCCGCAGCCCCGTGTTCCTGCTGTCCGACCTCTGCGCAGCAGAGGGGGTTTTTGTGGGCCGCAGAACGGCGCGAAACCATTAGGAGGTCGGCAGGCGCGGAGCTCCGCCCGGGCAGCGATGACCCCAAGCGAGGGCGACCCGGGACGCTGGGGCCTCGGCGCAGGGTGCTGCCCCGGAGCTGGCAGCACGCGGGGCCCGATGACGGCGCCTCCCACGCTGATCCCGCCGCGGAGCTTGTGCCCCTACAGCAGCACTGCAGGGAAGAGCAGCGGGGTGGCAGTCGGAGCCCGAAAATCTTTTTTGTTGTTTTGGTTTTTTTCAGACAGGGTCTTTCTGTGTAGCCCTGGCTGACCCAGACTTACTCTGTAGACCAGGCTGGCCTCGAAGTCACAGAGATCCACCTGCCTCTGCCTCCCCAGTGCTGGGACTAAAGGCGTGTGGTATCACCAAAATCTGCTGACCTAATGCTCTTTATGGAGGCATTTTCTCAGCTGAGGTTCTCTCCTCTCTGATGACTCTAGCTTGTTTCAAGTTGACATAAAACTGGCTAGTACAAGCCGGGCGGTGGTGGCGCACGCCTTTAATCCCAGCACTTGGGAGGCAGAGGCAGGCGGATCTTTGCGAGTTCGAGGCCAGCCTGGTCTACAAAGCGAGTCCAGGACAGCCAGAGCTGTTAAACAGAGAAACCCTGTCTCGAAAAAACAAAAAAAAAAAAAAAAAAAAAAAAAAAAAAACTGGCTAGTACAGAGGGAGCTAGAAAGAATAATTTTGAGTGAGGTGACCCCAAGACAGAAGGACAGAGGTTACACATTTTCTCTCATTTGTGGATGCAGCTTTGAATCGTCAGCTATGATGTTTCACTTGAAATACCCATCGACAGAGGGGGGCAGGAGGGAGGTTTTAAGGGAGAGGAAACAAAATACACTGATATATGTAACAAAATTTTTATTTAAAATGTTTATATTTACTAACACTTAACAAAGGACACCCATAAAACACTTATAAGCTACAATACTTAACACCTATAAACATTTACTACTTAAGAACACTTAACCAATCCTATTTTAACCCTTTTGGAAGGATACTAAAATTCTCTAACATATGCCCATTCTGGCATCTTGGTTAAAAGTCTAGCTCTGGCAATTGCGACAGAATTATCTTCAGCTTGGCTCAGCTTCCTCCAGGCCTTGACCTCGCTTTGCAGGTTTGTGCTGTCAGTGTCAGTTCCGCAGTCTCATCAGCCCATGCGTTCTTCATGGGTCAGGCTTTAAGGCCTGTAGCAGTTCATTGGCTTCTTCAACAGGGGTTTATCCCCATACAGCCGCCTTAAAGAGGCAGCCTCTACTTTTGAGTTTTCCTCAGTTGCTTTGCTCTTGCCGATGTGGCATAAGTCAGTCCCCAATTTCCCAGGATCATACCTTAGGCCTATTTACGCCATCTTAGGTTTGTGCTTTTTGGGATCCTGTAGATACCTGAGTGTTACAGGCTATTGCTGGTGCTCTTGGTTACCTTCTAGAACGAGATGGTAAGACCCTGTTGCTAAAGACACTACATGCTAGACTGACAGATCAAGGGAAAACCATGCTGGTACAACACACAGGCTTCATCCTATTGGCTAACTTTCATAGTGCTGAAAGATGGTACCCATGCTAGCAGAAGAGCAGAAGAGAAAAGCGATCTGGTGTTCCACCCAGGTATGAGTTGTGCAATAACAATTGGCCTATTCAAGATATGCCCACTGGTGGAATAGGAGCACAAATGTTTTGGGAGTAGCCAACCACTTATTGATTAGATCTACAGCCCAGTCAATAAGATGGAACTCACTGCTGGCACTTTCTCTCTCTCTCTTTCCTTCTTTTTGGTTTTTTGAGACAGGGTTTCTCTGTGTTACAGAGCCCTGTCTGTCCTGGACTCACTTTGTAGACCAGGCTGGCCTCAAACTCACAGAGATCCGCCTGCCTCTGCCTCCCCAGTGCTGGGATTAAAGGCATGTGCCACCATGCCCAGCTGGCAATGTCATTCTTAATGGGGCCAATAACCTGTAGCAAGAGGTCATAGGCCCTGGAGGAGAACCTAATACTGTTCTGTTAAAGGAGCATAGTGTTACAATGACTCCTAATGACATTTTGATACCCATTGAATAGTCCATCTCTAACCTTCATTAGAGAAGTTTCTTCTTGCAGTGGATGGAAATTGACCTGAGGCCCCAAACTGTTCAGTGTGCAAAGAATAAAAGACTGCTGGATGCTCAGCCCTCAACAGGATGTACATGTCACACCTCTTCCCACAAGGCTCCAGAGGCAGAAAACGCCTTCAATAAGACAGTGGTATGCCGGGCGTAGTGGCGCACGCCTTTAATCCCAGCACTCGGGAGGCAGAGGCAGGCGGATCTCTGTGAGTTCGAGACCAGCCTGGTCTACAAAGCAACTCCAGGACAGCCAGGGCTACACAGAGAGACCCACCCTGTCTTGAAAAACAAAAGAATAACAACAACAACAACAAATGAAGAAGGTTGATAAGGAAGGAGTTGCAGGGTCAGTATGATCAAACTACATTGTATGAAATTCTCAAATAATTAAAATTTTTTTATTTTGTTTTTTTTGAGACAGGGTTTCTCTGTGTAACAGCTCTGGCTGTCCTGGACTCGCTTTGCAGGCCAGGCCGGCCTTGAACTCACAGAGATCCACCTGCCTCTGCCTCTGGAGTGCTGGGAAACGAAATGCTGGAATTCAAGGCCGAGATCATTACAACACAAAGGATTTAAATCACGAGTGCATGTTGCACCCAGAGGCCTTCTTCCTCATCTTCCTCTGTCAACACACGCTGAGATCTGCGTGTGCCTTAGTGCATCACCTTGTGACAGTACATCACCGTTTTGCCTCGACCTGTGGAAATCCACGCTGGTGGAGAAAGCAAATGGAACAGAGAAACCTCCTCCTCTGAACCAGCGCATCAGAATGGCTGGAATTCCAGGACATCCCGAGAGTCGGTCAGAAGCTTTCCCCTTGGAGCTTCAGAACCTCGGAATGGTGAGTGGGACTGCAAAACTTTTAACCTTGAAATAATTGGGTCGTAGCCTCCCAAGTGCTGGGATTAAAGGCGTGCGCCACCACCGCCCGGCTAATATTAATATTCTTAGCGTAGGTCTTTGCAGGGTGACTTGGTTTACGACAGTCCCATCAAGTAGTCTCTTTCAAACTTATAGTCTGTTGGGCCTAACTTTGCCAGTTCGCAAGGCCAATTTATTTCAACCACCAAATTATGGCTGGTTTATAAAGTCAGTCTGTTCCAGCTGCCAAACTGAGGCCGACTTTTTCCACAGGCTTCACGGCCGAACTCCACCTGCTTTGCCGCCAGCCTTAATAGGCTGAATTACAGCAAAGGGTCTTTCTCGGGCTAACTTGCAATGAAAAATCTTTCTCTCTTGGATTCTGCCTTTCAGTTGATGACCAATGTGGCATACCTTGCACTTCTCAGTCAGTAAGGGCAGGAGGAAGAGAGAGCCTCGTGGAGGCTTCTGGCTTATATATCGCATTATCTCTTGATCATTGGCCGAGGGTCCACAAAGTCTCTCTTGATGTCCAGCAGTTCCATGGTTTCTTGAGGCAGCCTACATCATCTGCGAGGCTTGTGTGGTTGATTTATAGTGTGGATGTACTTTAAACATTTGTCTTGAGTTGGAGGTTTTGTTTTGTTTTTTAAAGATTTATTTATTTTATGTAAATGAGTTGCTCTATCTGCATGTAGAGCAGATAGAGCAACCTTCAGCCAGAAGAGGGCATCAGATCACACTGTGGATGGTTGTGAGCCACCATGTGGTTGCTGGGAATTGAACTCAGGACCTGTGGAAGAGCAGCCAGAGCTCTTAACCACTGAGCTATCTCTCCAGCCCTGTATCAGGCAATCTTGAAAAAGAAAAAAACTGGGGGCTGGAGAGATGGCTCAGCGATTAAGAGCACTGGCTGCTCTTCCAGAGGTCATGAGTTCAATTCCCAGCAACCACATGGTGGCTCACAACCATCCATAATGAAATCTGGTGCCCTCTTCTGGCCTGCAGATATACCTGCAGACAGAACACTGTATACATAATAAATAAATCTTTAAAAAAAAAAAAAGAAAAAGAAAAAAATTATCTATGTGTGTCTAAAGTTCTGAACCTAAATATTTTCTATCATAATATATTTATAAACCTAAAGATTTCATTTAGATTTGAAAATACTGTTTTAAATTCTAAACAACTCAAGTTCAATTGAAATTTTATATCTATTATGTCTTCAACACTGTCAAAGACATAAGGGATAAAGTTGTTATTTAAGTGAGTGGGAAGCATAGTACAGCAACTTCCAAAAAGAAAAAAATGACAGTTTGCTGTCTAGACAGTCCCAAATATCTCTCAATACTGTTGGAGCATCACCTTCAGCCTCCTGGCCAAGCATATCTCACAGACTAAATTGTGCAGCAGGAAATAAGGAGGATTTGTCCACTCTGTCTCTGCAAATTAAGGCCATCGACTTACCTGCATTTAAGCTGTGGTCCATCTTTGGACTGTATATAGTCTGTTGAGAGAGCAGGGACATTTTGCCCAGTAGGAATTATCTCCTGATGGAGATTTCTTTTTCTTTCTTTTTTTTTTTTGTTTTGTTTTTTTGATATAGGGTTTCTCTGTGTAGCCCTAGCTGTCCTGGACTTACTTTGTAGACCAGGTGGGGCTTGAACTCACAGAGATTCGCCTGCCTCTGCCTCCCTTAGTGCTGGGATTAAAGGCGTGTGCCACCACGCATGGCCCGGAGATTTTTTTGATGTTCATTGTCTCCTTTCAAGTCAAATGGGAGCTGTCAGGAGCTAACTGTCTTAAGTTAAACAATTCTTAAAATAATAAAACATCCTTTTTAAATGCCATTTTCTGTATGCCTCTGAGGGTTCAGAAGATGTCTATTGATTTATTTATAAATCTGTCTATTTTTCTATTTGTTTGAATAAGAAAACTGTATATTTTTAACCATTTATTCTCTGTTTAACCTAGTAAGTATATTTTTGTAATAAATTATGACTAGTATTTGACATGACCAGAAGCTTGACTGACCAGTCATCAACCTGTATTACCCATACTCCTAAATAGATTGCAATAGCAACCCATAAAAGAATTTGAAGTAAAACAATAATTTTTTTTTTTTTTTTGGTTTTTCAAGACAGGGTTTCTTTGTATAACAGCTCTGTCTGTTCTGGACTCGCTTTGTAGACCAGGCTGGCCTCGAACGCAGAGATCCGCCTGCCTCTGCCTCCCAAGTGCTGGGATTAAAGGCGTGCGCCACCACCACCCGGCAAAAAAAAAAATTTTTTTTTAGGAGGTAGGCAACTTTGAAAAGACAAAGCTGCAAGAGAAGGATTAACCTGGGTGCCTCTATCTGCTCTCCTTTCTCCTCCTTCCTTTATGTTGTTTGAGACAGAGGCTCAGGTAACCAAACAAGGCTGGCCTTGAACTCCTGAGCCTCCTGCTTCTACCTCCCAGGTGCTAATCGGTCAGTCATAAACAGGACACAAACACACCCCACTGTTTGTTGATGTGGTAATGGAGGTTTCACTTCATTTTCCAGCAAAATTTCACTAAGTTGCCCAGGTGGGCCTTGAAGTCTCATTCTGTAGTCACTGTTGGCCTTGACCCTGAGTTTCACTTCCCTCATCCTCCAGAGTGACTGGGATTACAGGCTTGTACCGGAAGCCCCAGCTACGTTTAAAAGTTTCTCCTTAAATTTAAATTTTATTATTTTACATGTTTGACTGTTTTGCCTTGCATGTGTGCCTGGGTACCACATTTATGCATTGCCTGCAGAACCCAGAAGAGGGCACCAGATCCCCTAGAACTGGAGTTACAGATGGCTGTGACTAGCAGTATGGGTGCTGGGAATTGAACCGGGGTCCTCTGGAAGAACACCCAATGTTCTTAATGAATGGGCCATCTCTCCAGTCTTCTCCCCTTTAGTTTCTTTTCTAAATAATCACTTGGCCATTATTTTAGTGTTTTGTTTTGTTTTTTTCATTTGGCATTATCTCTCAAATGATGTGCACCTAAATCACAGTGGGATGATACTAACTCTTGGTCTTTCCTTGATTTCTCTTATACTGGAGGCCTCATTGGGCATCATACCCAAATGTTGAAGTCCTCTAATGTAGCATTTTAGGGATGTAAACTTCTCTACCATCTCATTCACTTCCAAATTCTAGCTTCCGATGGTATCTATGTGTTTTTTTTGTTTGTTTATGTCTGTTGCTGCTGCTGTTATTATTGGTTTGAAACAGGGTCTCACTATATAGCCCTGGCTGGCCTGGAATTCATTGTGTAGAACAGGCTAGCCTTGAACTCACTGAGATCCACCTGCTTCTGTTTCCTGAATACTGGGATTAAAGGCTTGTGCCACCATACTCAGATGATTGGGACTCATTTTAAGGCCACTCTTCTGCCTGTCTCTATATACGTAAGTAATAATTTAATTTCCTCCTAAAGTTTCTGATGGGGTTGAAGCCTAAATAATTATAATCTTACAATTAAGGTTAGTTGTATAGGATTTAAGATAAATGCAAATAAGAATTGAAAATGACATAGCCGTAGGGAGTTAGATTAATATAAATTAGATTTAGTAAATATCTAGGGGTTTCCAATACAGTCTCTTAATTCGGGGCATGAAGATCAAGTTGGCGGTGAGCAATTAGCTTATCAGCTTATGGAAAAACAAGGTTGAAGCCAGGAAAAACAGGAAAGACTTAATGCGCTAAAAACAAGGTATTTGGCCTGGCATTGTTTTCAGCTGCTAAGTGGGCAGAGCCCAAACTAAGCTGAAGCAGGTGGAACAAGGAGAGATCCTATTTTAGGAAAAGTGGATGGAGCCAAGAGAGCTCCATGCTAGAGTCCTCACACTAGAAAGGAGAAGGAGTAGCTTGTATCCTCTGATGGAGAAAGTGCTGGTGGACTGATGGCCAGATCTCCCTGAGGCAGAAAGAAGCTGGTGAGCAAAGAAAGCCTCAGCAAGACAGTAAAAGGCCAAGGACTAAACCCTGTGGCTCAGCTTTTGCCTAAAGGGGTTTGACCTGTCTGAACAGTGGCCTGAACGGAACTGTGGCCAGCTTTAAGGACTGAGGCAGAGCGGCAGAGTTGCTGATACAGAGGAAATAAGTTGGCTTACAGACAGCTGAGGTCTCCCAGAGAGAAGAAAGCCTCAAGCCTTATTTAAGGTGAAGTCTCCATAGCCAATTTACCCTGAAGTATCTACGTCTGAGATATTCCAGAAAAAGGACTGCTAAGTGTGTTAATGGTCTACCACAGAGACTGTGTTCCTGACAACTGAGGACCTGCCCCAGAGACTGTATCCTTCTAAAAGGTTATGAAAATAGTTGTAATAGTTATCAATAGGTTTAGTGGTTAGGTCATAGGGGTTGTAAGAATTTGTAGGATTAGTAGTTAAGTATTTATAATTGTTACAAGTGAATATAGTTACTAATACATAAGTATTGAATAATTTACACATAGCTACAGAACTCTAAGCTAGGTATGATAATGGATGTTTTCTCAAAGGTTGCTAAATACAAATAGACTGGACATTATAAATACAATTTTTGATAGATCTGATAAATATCTTTATTATATGCAACACACACACACACACACATATATATATATATATATAGTGTTTTGAACTAAAAGGAGGAAATGTGGCAGGAGTTTATTAAAACCAATTGTGAGAATGGGCTGCTTAAGACACAGTTATAAAGTATTAATGGTCTCTTGATCTAGTAGGGGTGTGGTTTAACCAGCTGAGCAAGTTTATCTCTGAGGACTTGGGAGAGAGGAATAAAAAGTCAGAGCCTGGAGAAGGGGGTTCTATAAAGGAGGGAGAGGGAAAAAAAAAGCTGGAACCCCAAGTGTAGAGAGCTGCGACGTGCCGCGTCCTAAAGATGGCGCCGGTTTCCGCCTTCCACCAGCCCGATGGTGAGCGCTCTCGGTGGTAAACAAGTCCATATTTGGTTAAGACCGCTGATCTGGCTTGCTTCCGCATACGTGGGCCTCTAAGATAGCACCACGTGGCTTTACTTGATTGGCTGTTCATATAGTATTTAGCCTGTGGGTTGGGTCTGCCCGGGCATTCGGAAGACTGTTTTCAAGGGAACTGAATAAACTGCTTGAGAAGAGCTTTTGCGAGTTGCGTCGTCTTTGCTGGTCGAGGGGGACACGACAAGTGGTACCACAAAAGACTCAGAACTCCTGCAGTCAGGGGCAGTGCACTGGTAAGTTCCCGGGGTAAATTGGGACAATAAAGTTTTGAGGAAATAGCGAACAAAAGGTAAAGTTTCTAAAGTTTCGAGGAAATAGCGAACAAAAGGTAAAGTTTCACGGAAATAGTGAACAAAAGGTAAAGTTTCGCAGGAAAACTGCGAACCGAAAGTAAATTTTTAATCATGGGATTGTCTCAGTCACATGCAATTTTTCTGGCTCTTCAGGAGCTACTTTTAGCTAGAAATTTGAAACTTAAGAAGTCAACCCTAGAGAGATTTTTGAATGAATGCGACTCCGTGGCTCCGTGGTTTGCAGTGTCCAGGAATCTTACGGTATCCTGCTGGGACAAATTAGGCAGGGACTTGGATTTTGCTTGGGAGCAAGGTACTCTGAAGCATGGAGTAAGACCGATTTGGAAGATGGTGAGGAGTTGTTTAGAAGATCAGAGATGCTGTAACGCAATCAAGGAGGGAGAATCAGCCTTGGAACTGCTGCAAGGGGAAAGATCTGAGCAGGCAGACAGTGAAAAGGGAAGTAACAAAGGCGAAAGATCTGAGCAGGCAGACAGTGAAAAGGGAAGCAAAAAGAAGGTCCCTCTCTATCCCGATCTTAGAGATTTTAGAGATTTTGAGGACTCAGAGGGCACGGATTCTGAAGGGGAGCTACACGCTCTAATAGAACAGTTGGAGAGGACTGCTATTAGAAAAAGGGAAAAGAAAAAGATAAAAGAGAAAGACACGTTGGCGGCAGTCAGTGTAAGTGAAGCTGTTGCCACGGCGCCTTCAACTCCCCCTCCATACCCAGAAGCCGTTCAGATAAGTCAGCCTGTTCAGTCCCTGAAAGTAGGGAGATCTTTCTGCCCGGGGATGTGGACACAAGTAAGAACAGAATTACAGTTTGCCTATCCGGTATACCAAGACCCACAAGGGAACAGGTACGAGGAACCGCTTGATTTTAAAGTAGTTAAATCCCTTGCAGAGTCGGTTCGTACCTATGGCATTACCGCTTCTTTTACATTGGCTCAAGTAGAAGCATTAAACAGACATTGTAAGACTCCGAGTGATTGGAGTGGCCTGGCCCGTGCCTGCTTAAGTCCAGGGCAATACTTAGACTGGAAAGCTTTCTTGATTGAGTATGCCACTGAGCAAGCAGCCGTTAATCAGAGAAATGGAAATCCAGCCTGGGATAGAGATATGCTGCTTGGGCAGGGGAGATTTGCCAACCAGCAGACAGGATATCCCAATGAGGTTTATGAACAAATAAACTAGACAGCTATCAAGGCTTGGAAATCCCTTCCTAACAAAGGGGAGGTGAGTGGGAACTTAACTAAGATTCTACAGGGCCCCATGGAGCCTTTTTAGACTTTGTGGCATGATTGGTGGAAGCGGCAGGGAAGATTTTTGGTGACCCGGATGCTGCTATGCCACTAATAAAACAGTTGGTCTATGAGCAATGCACCAAAGAGTGTAGAGCTGCTATCACCCCTTACAAGAACAAAGGGCTAGAAGCCTGGATGAAATTGTGTAGAGAACTTGGAGGGCCGTTAACTAATGCTGGTCTTGCTGCCGCAGTAGTACAGTTGACCAGAAAAGGTGGAAGAAGTTCAGGAGTTTGTTTTAAGTGTGGCAAAATGGGACACCTTAAAAGACAGCGCCCCGGGGGAAGGAGTACAGAAAGTACAGGAAGTGTACAACGCCCCAGGCGGCCAGGGTTATGCCCAAAATGTAAAAAAGGGAACCATTGGGCTAATGAATGCCGTTCAGTGACAGACATCCATGGCCAGCCGTTGACTCAAGGTTATGGTGGCGCTTGTCCAAAAAACGGACAGCGGGGCCCACGACCCCAGGGCCCACAAATATATGGGGCAGTAGAGAATCAGGACAAAGAACAGAATCAAGAGAGATGGCCAACCCTCTGCCATCCGAGAGACCGCGGAGAGCCACTGCAGGCTCAGAAGGATTGGACCTCTGCTCCACCACCAGACTCATATTAACGCCCCAAATGGGGGTCCAGTTAATTGAAACAGATTTTAAAGGACCCCTTGAACCTGGTACAGTTGGTTTGCTGTTAGGGAGGTCATCATCAGCCTTGAGAGGACTTATTGTCCATCCTGGGGTTATAGATCCAGATTATACAGGAATGGTTAAGATCATGGTAGCCTCCCCCCCCCCATGATATAACGGCTATCTCTCCTGGAGATAGAATTGCTCAGTTGATCATGTTGCTGAGCTTACATGATCGCTATGTGGCAAGGGATCGAGAGAGAGGAAAAGATGGTTTTGGGTCCATGGGCACAGATCTGACTTTTCTCTCCTTGGATTTGGACCAACGCCCCGTCTTGGAGTTAAAAGTTGATGGTAGAAAGATCCTGGGCCTTTTGGATACTGGGGCAGATAGGAGTATTATAGCAAAGAAAGACTGGCCTTCAGGTTGGCCCATACAAGCCTCTTCTCAAACACTTCAAGACCTGGGTTATGCTAAGACTCCAGATATGAGTGCAAGATTATTAAAGTGGCAGGACCAAGAAGGCCACTCAGGAGAAATGCAGCCATATGTACTTGAGCTCCCTATCTCCCTTTGGGGAAGAGACCTTTTAAAGGATATGGGATTTAAATTGAGTAATGATTATTCTGATTCAGCCCAACGTATGATGCAAGATATGGGATATGCTCCAGGCTTTGGAATAGGAAAATATTTGCAGGGGCGGAAGAGTCCCATATCTATGCAGAAAAGACAAAGGAGACAGGGCCTGGGTTTTTCCTAGGGGCCACTGAGGAGGGCATTCCCATAACTTGGAAGACGGAGGACCCAGTATGGGTTCCTCAGTGGCCATTTTCCTCTGTAAAATTGAATGCAGCCAAAGAGTTGGTGGATGAACAGATGTCTTTAAAGCATATAAAACCATCTGTATCTCCCTGGAATACACCTATCTTTGTCATTAAAAAGAAATCTGGAAAATGGAGATTGTTGCATGACCTGCGTGCCATAAATCAACAAATGCAGATCATGGGCCCAGTGCAACGCGGCTTGCCGCTTTTATCATCTTTGCCAGCCTCATGGCCCATAATAGTTATAGATATAAGGGATTGTTTTTTCTCCATCCCTTTGTGTGCCAAAGATAGTGAGAGGTTTGCATTTACTGTTCCATCCTGTAACCATGAAGAACCTGATGAGTGGTTTGAATGGGTGGTATTACCTCAGGGCATGGCAAACAGCCCCACTATGTGCCAATTGTATGTGGGGGAAGCCATTGCTCCCTTGAGAAAGAATTTTCCAGATTTGAGATGTGTTCATTATATGGATGATATCTTACTGGCAGCTAAGAGTGAACAAATGTTAGATCAGGCCTATGAAGAATTAGTTCAATTATTAAAAAAGAAAAGGTTGTTTATAGCTCCTGTTAAGGTTCAAAAGGAAAATGTGGTTAATTATTTAGGAGTGAAGGTTGGACCTGAAAAGATAATACCTCAAAAGATTGAGATAAGAAAAGATAATTTAAAGACTCTAAATGATTTTCAAAGGTTGTTAGGAGATATCAATTGGGTAAGAGGCTATTTAAAGCTACCAAATTATGAAATAAGACCCCTATATGATATTTTGAAAGGTGATTCAGCACTTAATTCTCCTAGGCAATTAACAGGAGAAGCAAGAAAAGCTTTATGTAAAGTGGAAGAAAGGTTACAGAGTGCCTTCCTAAAGAGACGGCAGGAAGGACAGCCCATTGCATTGTGCATATTTGCCACCTATGGTCAACCTACAGGATTGTTATGGCAGGACGGACCATTATTATGGACTTATTCGAAGATTTCTCCAAAAAAATCCATAGAACATTATCCCACTGCAGTTGCTGCTTTAGCCTTGAATGGTATCCAACAATGTTTGCCGTCTTTTGAAGTTGCTCCAGCCAGTATAATAGTGCACTATTCCAGTCATCAAATTAAGATTTTGTGTGGCACTGTAGATGATTGGGCAATATTGCAATGTAGCTTTGAAGGAGTGATTGATAACCATTATCCTAAGCATCCATTGCTATCATTTTTTAAAGAGCACCCAGTGATATTCCCTAAGGTTACTTCAGCAGTACCACTTCAAGGGTCACCAAATGTGTTTACTGATGGCTCAAAGACAGGCTGTGGAGCCTATTTGATAGAAAGACAAGAGCCCGTGCTATGCCAATTTCAACCGGGCTCCCCCCAAATAGTAGAGTTGAAAATAGTAATTGAGGTGTTTAAAAGATGTTAATTTGCATTCAATTTGATCTCAGATTCAGTCTATGTGGTCAACGCAGTGAAAGTATTAGAATTAGCAGGTCCTATTAAAAATAGTAGTACTGTATGTGCATTATTACAAGAGTTACAAGTTTTAATCTGGCAAAAAAAAGTGTTTTTATATTCAACATATTAGAGCACATACAGGATTACCTGGACCATTAAATGAGGGTAATGATAAAGTTGATCAATGGACTAGGATGGAATGCATTTTTTGGAGCTCATTTCTGGACCAAGCCAGACAGTTTCACCAATTATTTCATGTAAATGCAAAAACTCTACAGCAAAAATTCCATTTGTCTAGAGCAGAGGCTAGACAAGTGGTTTTGGACTGTCCTCAGTGTGTGATTCATCATCATCCTCCCAGTGTGGGAGTGAACCCTAGAGGGTTGATGCCACTCAAAATCTGGCAAATGAACGTTACCCACATTTCAGAGTTTGGAACCTTAAAATATATTCATGTAGCCTGGCGGTGGTGGCGCACGCCTTTAATCCCAGCACTTGGGAGGCAGAGGCAGGCGGATCTTTGTGAGTTTGAGGCCAGCCTGGTCTACAAAGCGAGTCCAGGACAGCCAGAGATATTCAGAGAAACCCTGTCTCGAAAAACCAAAAAAAAATATATATATATATATATTCATGTATGTGTGGATACCAGCTCGGGTATCATACATGCTACACCTATGAGTGGAGAAAAGGCTCGCAATGTCATAGGGCATTGCTTAGAAGCCTGGGCTGCATGGGGAAAACCACAGCAACTAAAAACGGACAATGGACAGCCTATACGGCTCAGTCCTTTGTCTCCTTCTGCAACCAGATGGAGTTACAGCTTAATCACGGATTACCATATAATCCTCAAGGACAAGGAATTGTGGAGCGTGCTCATCGCACCTTGAAAGAATGTTTGCAAAAACAGAAAGGGGGAATAGGCCAAAGCCGTACCCCCAAGGAGAGAATGTCTTTAGCCTTATTTACTTTAAATTTTTTAAATTTGGATGTTCAAGGCCGCTCAGCAGTGGACAGACATCAGGATTCCCATGGTCCACCTAAAGGCATGGTGAAGTGGAAGGATATTTTGACAGGCTCTTGGTGAGGGCCTGACCCCGTGCTAACATGGGCGAGAGGGTCTGTTTGTGTTTTTCCTCAGGATCAACAAGATCCAGTGTGGGTGCCTAAACGCCTTGTGAGGAAGATTCGTCATAAAGACCTTCCTAAGGATCCTGGTGATAGTAGCAGTGAGTATGTCAGGAATGACCGAGCCGAGATGGGGGATTCTGTCGATATTCCCAAAGCCGATGCTGGTCAGACATGATGCAACTGTGTTTCCACGCTTATTTAGCAGTAATAGAAGCTTAGGCTTACCCTACCTTCCCTTTGATGATCAGAAAAGCCCTATAGAGGGTAATAGAAATGTCAGCTTAAAGGGTAGTCTGTGCTTTTTAATGAGCTTCAATAGGTCAGATGATACAGAATGCATTAAATTGTCTCAGCAGTCAGCAGATTTTTTTTACCACAACTGAGATTTGGGGGTAGGGGTAGTGGTTTGTTTTCGGGCAACGGTTCTCGCCTTGAAGGGTGGTGGCCCACACGAGTCTCTGACAGGGAACCCCCCAGACAGCCACGCTGGGCACCTTTTTGTAGAGGATCCACAGGAGAGGAAGGACCTTTTCCCTGGCCTGGATGTCAGGAGCGCAGAGCAGTTTGGGTTCAACAAGATTATTTTTCCTTTAGCCCCATGATTACTAATGTAGTGAATAAGTCTTGTACAGGAATGCTTGATATATCTACTAGGGATCCTCAGCAGACTGCCACCAATCCTTTTGATTTGTGGCTTTTGTGTGGGGTAAATGGAAGTTGCATGGACTTGGGACCTGTCATTATGCTTGGGGGAGGAATTTATCAAAGAGGTAACTTTTCCCTAGGGTCTGCTACCAAATTGGATTTTTCTAGCAGTAGTGGCTCTGGTACTTGGAATTCTTCATTTCATTCTTACCGCAATAAGACCTTTTCAGCCTCACCAGTGTGTCTCTGGCCTCCTTTTCTGTGGATTGTAAGTAATGGGAGTGCATCCTTGGGTGAAGAAAAGTTAGTATGCACTCCGGGCATATGCTTTTATGCCCTGTGCTGGAATGCCACAGCCTTTCCTGTGGCTGTGGTGACTAGAATGCCTCGATATGTACCAGTTCCTGTAGAGGCCCCTAATACCATGATGCTATTCAGGCTTAAAAGAGATTTTGGCATCACTGCAGCTATTGTTACTGCCATCACTATTGCTGCTGTGGGGGCTACTGCCTCAGCTATTGCCTTGTCTAGTTCTATACAGACTGCCAATGCCCTGAATAACATCTCAGCCACTGTAGCACAGGCATGATACTCAGACCTCTATGAATTCTCATCTCAAAGGAGGCCTTATGATAGTTAATCAACGCATAGATTTAATACAAGAACAGATTGATTCTCTTTGGCAACTAGCACAATTGGGGTGTGAGTGGAAAATGCAAGGTTTGTGTGTTACTTCAGTGCAGTATCGAAATTTTACAAAGGCTGCTAATCTGTCTAGACAATTGTCAGAGTTCCTCTTACAGGATTGGTCGGCTGAATTTGAAAATAAGATGAGAGAGCTGAGAGCAACAATCATCCACATCAACTCCACTCGGGTGGATCTGAATCTGGCTCATGGTTTGACTTCCTGGATACAGACGGCTATGGATCATCTTAAGGAGTGGGCGGGCGTAGGCTCTTTGGTGATACTGATGATACTAGCCCCTCTGGTTTGCCTATGGTGCATCTACAAGATGAGAGTCACACAAAAGCGTAATGCAGCCATGATTATACAGGCCCTTGTCGCCATTGAGGCGGGCCAGTCCCCTCAGGCATGGCTCGCTGCCATGAAGCCTTAAATCTTCACTGAGCATAGTCCCTGCCCACTGAGGTATTCGTTCCACGGGTATTAGGGTCTGGCAAGTCAATGACAGAGTTGACGGGTAAGTCTCGGCCACCTAAGACAGGGCAGCCCCGAGTGGGGAGGCTGACCCAGAGACGGGTAAGAGTTTGAGGATTGCCCTCCTACAGGCTCAGGCTCGCCGTGAGATCCCCAGATATGAGGCTTATGAAGCCTTTCCAGGGACTTCTGCCAACATTTTTCAAAAAAACAAGGAGGAACTGTAGAGAGCTGTGACATGCCACGCCCTAAAGATGGCGCCGGTTTCCGCCTTCCACCAGCCCGATGGTGAGCGCTCTCGGTGGTAAACAAGTCCATATTTGGCTAAGACCGCTGATTTGGCTTGCTTCCGCATGCGTGGGCCTCTAAGATAGCACCACGTGGCTTTACTTGATTGGCTGTTCATATAGTATTTAGCCTGTGGGTTGGGTCTGCCCGGGCATTCGGAAGACTGTTTTCAAGGGACCTGAATAAACTGCTTGAGAAGAGCTTTTGCGAGTTGCATCGTCCTTGCTCATCGAGGGGAACGCGACACCCAAGGAGAAGGGGGCTACAAAAAGAAAAGACAGAATGAGCTCCACAAAGAAGTAAAAGAGAATGGGCTTTACAAAGAAATAAGAGGGCCGTGCGTGGTGGCACACGCCTTTAATCCCAGCACTCAGGAGGCAAAGGCAGGCGGATCTCAAGGCCAGCCTGGTCTACAAAGTGAGTCCAGGACAGCCAGAGCTGTTATACAGAGAAACCCTGTCTCGAAAAACCAAAAAAAAAAAAATCCTCTTTATTGCCTATCATTTGTCTCTCAAGAACATTCTTTACAGCTTCACACTTGTCCTTTGAGTCACTGTTTTCTTTATCTGGGGCTTCACCTGTTTAGTTTTTCCATTGAGTTAATTTCAGTTCACACACACAACTCGCTCCTTCTGTGGTTGGCCCCAGTACAAAAGTATAGCACAGCCTTGGTAGTTCTGCGTCTTCTTGTCTTTCAGCTTCTGCATGGTAGCTTTTGCTAGTGACCTATTCTTTCCCTCTGAAGCCTGTCTGAGAGGGATCTTTTTGATCCCTTCCCCTGAGCACAAACCTCCAGAGAGAGCTTGCTGAGCTAGCTGGTGCCTGTCTCACAGCCAACCCCCAGGACCCTTTGAAGGCTCATGTTGAGGTTCCCCTGAGCTACTGGCAGGTTAAGTTGTGGAGCGCAGGTGTACAGCTTCTCTCAAAAGACATTCATTTTTCTCCAGACTCAAGATGGACTTTGAAGATGGACTTTTGTTTTTTCCTTACCTCCTTCCCTGAAATGGGTTTTTGTTGTTTTGTGTTTTTCCGGGTGTTTTGAGACAAGGACTTTCTATGTTCCCTGGGTGGAAATGACAGTAGCTCCTCCTCCTAAGAACCTGGGGTCAAACGCATGATCCAGCTCTAGTGGGTCTTAGTTGGGGGGGTTTGCTTTCTTTGTGACTTTATACTGAGGTTGTAGGAGGCCCCAACCACATGCAGGAGCCTTTCCCATCCAGAAGTTTCAACTTTTTTCTTTTTTTTTTTTTGTTCCTCAACAGGATATTCTGTAGTCCAGGCAGGGCCTTAAGCTTGCTATGTATCAGAGGCTGGTGTTGAACCCTTGATCCTTCTGCCCCACGTTCCAAGTGCTGGGTTGTACAGGCTTCTAACATCATGTCCCGCAGGAATTTCATGTCTTTTTATTTTGTTTTTTTGAGATATTCATCCCCATGGTTCCCCCCACATACACTTTTTTCTTCTTTTTGAGACAGGGTTTCTGTGTGTATCCCTGGCTGTCCTGGACTCACTTTGTAGACCAGGCTGGCCTTGAACTCACAGAGATCCTCCTGCCTCTGCCTCCTGAGCGCTGGGATTAAAGGCTTGAGCTGCCACACCTGGCTGAGTTTCATATCTTCTTTCCTAAGTTCCAGAGAACAATTTGGGCAAAACAAAAAAGAAATGTGTTCTGTGTCTTCAGAGTCCTTGAAAGAGAAGTTTGTTCTGGGTGCAAATTGCCCCAGCTTCCAGGCTTTACTTTTCCATATCCTTGATTAGAACCAGCTTAGAATGCTGTCTTAAAAACATCAACCTTGGGGGCTAGAGAGATGGCTCAGTGGCTAAGAGCACTGGCTGCTTTTCCAAATGACCCAGGTTCAAACCCAGTACCCACATGGCAGTTCACAACTGTCTGTAATGGCCAGGAATGGTGGTGCACACTTTTAATCCCAGCACTTGGAAGGCAAATGCAGGTGGATCTCTGAGTTCAAGGCCAGTATACAGAGCGAGTTCCGGGACAGCCAGGCCTGTTACACGGAGAAACCCTGTCTTGAGAAAACAAAAACAACAAAGAATTTCTTCAAAAAGAGTCTAGTGAGGTCATGAATTAGGAGGCAGTGTAGCCAAGATGGCTGTAAGTCACAGCTCTGCCTGGTCCTGGTAAAGCCACCCACTTCTGTCCCCAGTATAGCAGCCTCTCTATAAATTGGACCAAGTGGTTATTTACTTTTTATTTATTTTTTGGTGTTTTTGAGACAGGGTATCCCTAACAGCCCTGGCTGTCCTGGACAGTTATTTACGTTTTATGGGACTGTTTTTTATGGCCACCAAAGCAGAGTCAGTCAGCTGGTCACACTGTGGCAGCAGCAGTTAGGAGATTTCTAAGGGACACTGGTGCCCAGCGGTTCCCCTTCCTCCTCCCCCTCTTTCTGTTGTTTTTTGAGAGAGTTTCACTTATTCACCCTCAGCTACATACTGAGTGAGTCATTCCTCCTCAGTTACACAGCCCTGGAAACACCTGTGTGAGGACCTGTGCGCTGAAAGGTTCAAAAAGGCCACTGTGCTGTCAAATTACCAAAAAGTAAAGAGAAGATCATTTTAGGTTTGTTTGGCTCTTTTTTTTTTTTGTATGAAGGTATGAAACATTCAGTTTATTGACCTTTGGGGGAATGTGATGTACTGTTGCTCTATTTCAACTGAGCTATTAATCATGTGCTTTATCAACATTAGCTGGTTCATTTTCATGGTGCTTCAGCTCTTTCTGCACAGATTTAAAAGAAAGGCTTTTTGAAAAGTTTGCAAATTCTTTCTGTATATCTACAAAAGCTCTGTTCATTCTGACCTTTTCATCATTCGGAATGTTTATCTTCTTAAGATTAGTGGTAACTGGTTTTGCCTTGCTTTTAGCCTTGAAGATTTTTTTTTTTTGGCTGGCTGTGTGAAATACATTCTTAGACTTCTGCCCTTTTAATTTGTTCTCGACCATTGTCAACTTTGCCAGGGTTCATGCGGCTGTTCAGGTCCCCAGTGACGCCATCCACAATTGTAGGACACCAGATCATTCTCTTTTGTTTGTTCTAATATTTTATTATGTATACAGTGTTCTGTCTGCATGTATCCCTGAAGGCCACAAGAGGGCACCAGACCTCACTGTAGATGGTTATGAGCCACCATGTGGTTGCTGGGAATTGAACTCAGGACCTCTGAAAGAACAGCCAGTGCTCTTAACCTCTAAGCCATCTCTCAAGCCCTGTTTTCTGTTTTTCTTTTTTTTTTTTTTTTTTGGTTTTTCGAGACAGGGTTTCTCTGTGTAACAGCCCTAGCTGTCCTGGAACTCACTCTGTACTCCAGGCTAGCCTTGAACTCAGAGATCCACCTGCCTCTGCTTCCCGAGTGCTGTCACTAAAGGTGTGTGCCTCCTTCCTGGGCCTGAGAAGATCATTCTTTTTTTTGTTTTGTTTTGTTTTGTTTTGTTTTGTTTTGTTTTGTTTTGTTTTTGAAACAGGGTTTCTCTGTGTAGCTCTGGCTGTCCTGGACTCACTTTGTAGACCAGGTTAACCTTGAACTCACAGAGATCCACCTGCCTCTGCCTTCCCAGTGCTGGGATTAAAGGCCTGCGTCACCACGCCTGGCGATTACAGTCAGCTGTGAACTGCCATGTGAGTGCTGGGATTTGAACCTGGGTCCTTTGGAAGAACAGTCAGTGCTCTTAACCACTGAGCCATCTCTCCAGCCCCAAGAAGATCACTCTTAATAGTGAAGCATGAGTGTGTTTCTTTCAACTTCAAGAATAATGAGACAGTGATTCCCCTTCTTCAACTCCATCCATCACTGTTTTCGGGTCTAAGGAAGGAAACCTGATTCTGATGCTATAGGTGCATTTCATTTTGAACTTTATGTCAGAGGCCAGTAGAGAACAAGTCACAGAAACTTTTGTTTTGGTTTGGTTTTTCGAGACAGGGTTTCTCTGTGTAACAAACAAGCCCAGGCTGTCCTGGACTCACTTTGTAGACCAGGCTGGCCTCTGACATAAAGTTCAAAATGAAATGCACCTATAGCATCAGAATCAGGTTTCCTTCCTTAGACCCGAAAACAGCGATTCCCCTTTTTTATTTTCATCTATATAGATATATAAATATATATAAATATATTTTTTTTTTTTTTTTTGGTTTTTCGAGACAGCGTTTCTCTGTGTAACAGCTTTGGCTGTCCTGGACTCACTTTGTAGACCAGGCTGGCCTCGAACTCACAGTGATCCGCCTGCCTCTGCCTCCCAAGTGCTGGGATTAAAGGCGTGCGCCACCACGCCCAGCTATTTTATATTTTTATTTTACGTGTATGAATGTTTTGCCTGTATGTATGTATGTGCACCACATACATGCTGTTCCAGTAGAGGCCAGAAGATGGCGTCATGTAGCCCAGCATTGGAGTTACAGATGCTTATGTGCTGCCATGCTGGTTCTGGAATTCAACCTAAGCCCTCAGCAAGTGCAGCAAATGCTCTTAGATGCTGCGCCCTCTTTCCAGCCCCTTCAAGCCACATGAATTTTATGTGCCTTAGCCCCTTGGATATTCTCAAAAATTTGAGAACTTACAAACTGTGTGAATGTCACTTGCAGCAAAAGAAGCAGATGACAATCAGCGAACACCTCTTCACCTCTTTGCCCTGTCCTGTCACTCAAAGTTCACCTGAGGACCCTCTGCTGTGGGAGTTCCTCATTGCCACTTGAAACAACAGATCAAGCCACTCATCTTGGTGTGCCTGGGACTTCACAGCTTTAATACCCAAAGTGTTAATGTCCTGTGAGACACTTCAGTCTCAGGCCACGGGGTACTCAGTTACCGTACTTTGTAGGACCCAGGATCCATAAATACTCAGGAACTTCTAGCTTTCCTCAAGAATTTTTGTGCCCTAAATTCTTCAGATCCATAGGAAGCAAAGCTTGTGTTTGGCCAGTAACAGGGACTTCCTGGTAGCCCTGTGACCACCTCATCATCAGGATTTAAAGTCTGGAGAGAGAGAGAGAGAGAGAGAGAGAGAGAGAGAGAGAGAGAGAGAGAAACTGGGACAGCAGGATTTCCTGCAGGGCTCCCAGATGAATCTTGCTCTCCTTAGAGCCCTAGGTTTCTAGGTCAAGCCTCATTCCCCCCCGTGTTTCCCTGCAGCGTGGCAGCCTGCATAAAGGGTGTTTCTGAGAACCCTCTGACTCACCGCCCTGTAAGGTAGGGAAGTATTTGCCTTGCCCTTTTGAGAGGACTGAAGTTTTTTGTTTGTTTTTGTTTTGCTGTGATCCCAATACCAAGGTGAGGAGGTGTGTTGTTGTTGACTAGGGGTTTGGAGTTAGTGGAGGGTACCTGGGCTGTCACATTCCACCCACTCACTACAGATCAAGGCAGACAGGTACAGCGGGGACCCTCCCATGAGGCAACTGTGACTCCACAGTCTCTCAGACACCTGCTGCTGCTTCCCCTTTTCACTGTTCTCTGACTCACTGTGTCTTGTCTCTCTGTTTTTTGAGACATAGCCTTACCTTGCAGCCCAGACTGGCCTGTAATTCACTATGTAATAATACAAGTCAGCTTTGACTTCAAGGCAATCTCCTGCCCACACCTTCAGAGCCTCTGGGCTTAGATTTTTTTTTTTTTTTTTTTTTTGGTTTTTCGAGACAGGGTTTCTCTGTGTATCCTTGGCTGTCCTGGACTCACTTTGTAGACCAGGCTGGCCTCGAACTCACAAAGATCCGCCTGCCTCTGCCTCCCAAGTGCTGGGATTAAAGGCGTGCGCCACCACCGCCCGGCTTTTTTTTTTTTTTTTTAAAGATTTATTTTATTTATTTTATGCATATATGTGCTCTGTCTGCATGTACACCTGCATTCCAGAAGAGGGCGCCAGATCACATTGTGGATGGTTGTGAGCCACCATGTGGTTGCTGGGAATTGAACTCAGGACCTTTGGAAGAGCACTAAGCAGTGCTCTTAACCGCTGAGCCATCTCTCCAGCCCCCTGGGCTTAGATTTGAGCCACTATTTCCTCTCACTTTTTCTTTTAATTTTATTTGATGTATGTGGATTTTTTTTTTTTTGTCTGCATGTGTGTGGTGCTGAAAAAAGAGTTAACCCCCAGAAACTGGAGTTACAGAGGGCCGTGAGCAGCCATGTTTGTGCTAGAAATCCAGGTCCTCTGGAAGAGCAGTCAGCGCTCTTAACTGGTGAGCCATCTCTCCAACCTCTCAGTTTTCTTTATTTAAAAAAAAAAAAAAAAAGCCTGTATAGCCGGGCATACTGTCACACCTTCAATTTCAGCACTCAACTAAAAAACTAGAGCATCTTTAGCATTTAGAAATTTCTCTCCTCATCTTTATGGTTGACTTCCTGTCCTGTTATATAATTGTAATGCATTATCCTGTTGTTTTATACATATTCATATGTCTTTAATCCTTGCTTGGAATGGAGAAGAACATGACTAATTAGATGCCAAGTGGGATAAATCCCAGCCCTGATCCTATAAGCTGTTTGTATTACATTTGTCACTGCAGCAGCTAATGGGGGCATAGAGACATTTCTGGTCCTCTAGGCCTCGCTTATTCACACGTATTAAAATCACTTCTTTGTTGAGAATAGTTTTCCTTATGTACCCTAGGATAGACTCAAACTCACCATCCTCTTCCCTCAGGCTTCCTAATCTTGGGCCAAACTATGTCACTGAAAACTATGTGCTAGTCGAGCATGGTGGCACACGCCTTTAATCCCAGGGCTTGAGAGCTAGATACAGGCAATCTCTGTGAGTTGGAGGCTAGCCTGGTCTACAGATTGAATTCCAAGGCAGCCAGAATTACACAGTGAGACCTGTCTCAAACAAACAAAACCAAAACCAAACCAAAAAAAACTATGAACCAATCTCACCCAGGCCCTCCATAAGTTCATCAGTTGTTCTGAAGTGTTGGTTTTGTGTTACTACATGCCAGATGCAGTTCTAGACACCGGGCTACATCAGTGAGCAAGGCTTCCAGATCTGGGGGCCTTATATTTAAATGGGAATTGAGGGCTGGAGAGATGACCCAGTCAGTCGTTAAGAGCACTGGCTGCTATTCTGGAGGACCCAGAGTCTATTTCTGTCACCCACATGGGCCACAACTTTGTATTTCCTGTTCCAGAGGATCTGATGCCTCTTCTGTCCTCTGCAGGCACCGAGCACACGTGGTGCACAGACGCACACAGAGGAAAATGAAAGAAAAATGGGGCTGAAGAGATGGGCTCAGCAGTTAAGAGCACTTGTGGTTCTTGCAGAGGAAGAACCACCCTGGCTCAATTCCTAGCACCCATATGTCAGCTCACAGGTACCTAGAACTCCAGTTCCCTCTGCCCCTGACTCCCATGAGCACAGGTCACACATGGAGGAAGAGACCTATGTGCAAATAAAGTAAATCTAAACACACTGAAAATGAACAGAAGTGCACTTACTTTTACAGATTAACAGGAAATGGCACGTGGTAAATGTAATATATGAGTGAGCCCTGTAGCGTTCCAGATGGCAACAGTTGTTAGGGAAAAAAGAGAAGCCTTCGAGGAGGGGGTTCCAAGGTGAGACCACCTTGGCTTGAATATGCTGTCACGGGAGCCTCATCGACCGATAGGCTGAGATCTGTATGGAGACTTGACAGGCAAGAGGATGAGCCAGGGAGAAGATCCTTTGGGCCATGAGGTTTAGTCGGTGGTGATTCTGTGCTTCAACCCTGGGGGACAGTCTCCAACATCTGGAGTTGTTTCTGCTCCCAGCAACCAGACAAGGAGGGAATGTACTCGTGGGAGGTGCTGAGGATGCTGCTGAGCTCCTTATGGTTCTCAGAACACCCCCCCCCCTTTGGCAATAATAAAAAGATCCCCGAACCAAATAATCAATAAAAATGCCTGGCTAGCACAAAGAGTGGCCAGCCCAAAAGCCGGGTTGTCACTGAGAAAGCAGAGGCACAACAGGCAGTGGAGTCTGAGGGGACAGCAGTGCTAGATGAGTTTGGCAGGGTCACACTGTGCAGGCCTTGGCTTCACTGGAAATGAAGGAATGATGTCACTGTGCTGTGTGAGAACAGGCTGGGGTAGGAGCAGGAAGTGGGAGGAGGCAGACATGGACCACCCAAGTGGCCAGCATGGCTTCCTATAAGCTGCACTACCCCTCTCGGGCAATTGTTTCCTCTCTCCTCACACCTGGGCCCACATGGTCCTCTTGTCTCTCAGTGAGGACCTCCCTTCTGACATTAGATCAGTGTTGGCAACTGGCTCTTCTCAGAGCCTGCCATCCAAGTTCTAACCCTGTAGCCACATCCCACTTTGTCCCTCCTTCCTTCGCACTGGTTGAGGATCCAGGATCGCCTCTGGCTTCTGCACCCTCCCTTCAGCACTCAGACATGCTCAGGTAGCTCCCATGTTGAAAACCAACTGATTAGCCAAATATATACACCTTTCTTTCACACAGGAAACTTGAGGCAGGGGGTCATACATCTCTGGTTACCACTCTAGTAAAAGTTGACCTTTTGAGCTCATACATGTATTTTTGTTTGTTTACTTGCTTGGTTTTTCTGTTTTTCAGTAAAGGTCTCACTATGTAGCCCTGGCTATCCTAAAACTCCCTGGGTCGCCCAGGCTAGCCTAGAACTGAAAGATTTCTTGCTTTAGCCTCCCAAGTGCTGGGACTGTAGGTGTGTGACACCCTGCCTGGCTTCTAACTTCTTTCACCATTAAACTGACTGGAGTTCCTGCCACCCAGCTGTGTGCATTCTTCTACCTCCCACATAAATTACAGGACACAATGAGAAGTCCACTGCAGGCCATGGTGGCCCATGCCTGTAATCCCAGCACTCAAGAGGCTGAAGGAGGATTGCCATGAATTTAAGGCCAGCCTGGGTTATGTAGTAAATTGTTGGTCAGTCTGGGCTTCAGAGTAAGACTGTCTCAAAACAACAAAAGTGCTGACTTTACCGCATATTTATTAAATTTGAACAACAAAGGTGAGAGTACCATGGTCCATGTGCCAGGTTAACACAGTTCATGAAATGTTTATTTTTAATTTTATGTATGCGTTTCACCTGTGTAACAGTAAATTTCTATTTATCAAACATATATTTATTAATACTTAACAATTACCTATAAAAGTTCCTAAATCCTAAAACCCAAACCCTAACTCTAAAACCTAATCTAAAACACCCTAATACCTATAAAACAAACACTTAACACTAACCTAAAGTTTCTTAAAAGGACATTTTCTCAGATTAATTCTCTCAGCATGGATCCATACAGGTGGTTGGTTTCTGCCAAGTCTTTCAGTCTTATGGTCTGTGATTCTCATTCATCAGGTCTTAAGACAGTTCATAAATTTGGGGGGCCCTTATATCAAGCAAGAATTGTCTCTGCAGTCTTAGAGCCCAATTATTTACAAGATGAAAAGTTTCCTAGGCTCACCATTCAGATGCTTTGGGCCTCCAAGGGTCTTGCTCCAGTGCTCCGTCCAATCCAATGCCACTGGGCTCCAAGGGGAGACAACTCCCTGCCTAGACACTCCAGAGTACCAGGGAGAATCTGTCCCTGGACCTGCAACAGGTCAGTGCAAGGTGGTGAAGCCTCCCAGCAAGACAGTGATGTGGACCACGATAAAGTTTCCCTACCAGATGAGGAGGAAGGTGAGTGAAGCAGGGGTGACCTGTGACCACAGTCAAGGTGAATCTTGACTTAAGTCTCTTCACCTGTCATAATGAATTGGCAGCATGATTTTCAGCACAAGTTTTCGTGTACTTCCAAGTCATGCCTTTGGGCAATGTGTCCCTCCAAATCTTCCCTTGCAGAGGGCCGAGGAGCAGCAGGAGGTCAGGAGATTGCGTGATCTTTCGTGAAAATCTGGAGTTCTTTTCAACAGTGTTGTTGCCATGGTTCCTGGTGGGCTTTTCAGGGAAAACTCCTGTCCAAAGTCCCATGATCAAAATCGTCATCTGCCTTTGGCGGGCTTTCCAAGCACGTCCTTCAATGTCAATCACATCCATTGGTAATTGGTAATTGGATCTGCCCATACCCTTCCCCTGAGACACCAAACTTCCAAACTCTCCAATCCTACCACACACCTGCATGTCTGTTCCTGCAGTGGATATGCATCTGCTGCCGAAGGATGCCAGAATGAGGTCATAGGATTGGCCCAAGCTGAATCTACAGACATTTGTGGGCCACCATGCTGGGAACTGAACCTGGGTCCTCAAATGCCCTTAACCACTGAGCCATCTCTCCAGTGGTGCCTCCCATATCTTTTCAGGTCACAGAAGTTTCTGAGGAAAGATATGTTTTCTACAATACAAATAACAATGCCAGCCAGGCGGTGGTGGCGCACGCCTTTAATCCCAGCACTTGGGAGGCAGAGGCAGGCGGATCTTTGCAAGTTCAAGGCCAGCCTGGTCTACAAAGCGAGTCCAGGACAGCCAGAGCTGTTAAACAGAGAAACCCTGTCTCAAAAAAACAAATAACAATGCCAAATTAGTCTGCTTCTCATAGTTTGTTCTGAGTGATCTTTTCTTCCTTCCTTCCTTCCTTTCTTGATTAGAGCACATATAGCCCAGTCTGGCCTCCAATTCACTATATAGCTGAGAACCACCTTGAATTCCTAACACACCACCCTGAGCCCACGGGTGCTGAGGTCACAGGTGTGCACTGACCTCTAAGTGATCTCTGAAACAAGTCTCGCCAGGCATGGTGACTCACACTTGAGCCAGAGCTCCAGAGGTAGAGCCAGGAGGAGCTCACACCCCAGGAGCACAACTCCTCCCTCATCACATTGTCCACAAGTGTAGCAAAGTTTCTCACTTTGGTGGTCTTTGTCACCTGCCCTGTTGTCAACATGGCTCCAGATGCTCCCAGTGCACTTGCTTGTCAACTTCTAATTGTCTTTGGACAGACTGTGGAGCTGCCACTGCTCAGCCTCCTGATGTGCAAGTAGGCCTGTCTGGGTACATGTCAGTTTTGCCTGTTTGTTGTCCTCCCCAGACACACAGACTCACTGCAGGCCCTGGAGACTGGGAAAGCTTGCTTTCTTTTCGAGACAGAGTTTCTCTGTAGCCCTGGCTGTCCTGGCTCTGTAGAGTGGGCTGACCTTGAACTCACAGAGATCCTCCTGCCTCAGACTCCCAAGTGCACCATCACATCTGGCAATTTCAGAGAGCTGTGAACTGCCATGCAGGTGCTGGGATTTGAACCTGGGTCCTCTGGAAGAGCAGCCAGTGCTCTTACCTGCTAAGCCATCTCTCCAGCCTCTCACGAGGGATCTTTGGCTCTCTTCCCAGAATTCTGTCTTCCCCGTGTCCTGCCAGCTGTTTCTCTGCTGTTCCCCGCAGCCCAGAGAGAAGGTTCCTATCTTTCACCTGGAGCTCCTCCCATGAAGACTCTTCCAAGCCAGAAGACAAGCCCTCAAATGTCCCTAGCTCCTCCTCCACACCCTTGGCAGGCTGAACCGTGTCACTGTCCTGGTGGAGGGGCTCCAAGCCAAGTCAGCAGGAGCCGAACCATTTCACCTTTACAGGGCAAACACCACAAACTTCTCCCAAGCAACTTGTCTGGAAACAGGCAGGACCTTTCCATTCTTTAGCATTCTTTTCTGTGGAGGGTTTCAGAGGCACACCCAAGCTGCACCTCTTCAGGAAACCTAGCTGCGTCTGACATCCTTTTAACCTTTTATATTTTGCTAACAATCAGGTCTTCATTCATTTATTTATTTATGTATCTATCTATCTATTTATTTATTTATGGCTTTTCTAGAAATGGTTTCTGTGTGTCCATGTAATATCCCTGGACTCACTTTATAGACCAGGCTGGCCTTGAACTCACAGACATTTGCCTGCGTCTGCCTCCCAAGTGCTGGGATTAAAAAACGCATGCCACCTTGACTAGCTGGATATATTTTTTAAAAAGGCATGCGCCACCAACCCGGCTACACCGGTTTTCTTTTCCTTTCTTTCTTTTTTTTTTTTTTTTTTTTTTTGGTTTTTCGAGACAGGGTTTCTCTGTATAACAGCTCTGGCTGTCCTGGAGTTGCTTTGTAGACCAGGCTGGCCTCGAACTCACAGAGATCCACCTGTCTCTGCCTCCCGAGTGCTGGGATTAAAGGTGTGCGCCACCACGCCCAGCTGTACAATCAGGTTTTCCATGTACAAAAATCAAATATCCTGCAACAGGTACACACATGGTACACAGTGCAGGTAAGCACTCACACACATGAAAATGAAAATAAATATTTTAAAACTAATACAAGTAAATATTCTTTTAAATGAAAACATGACAAGAGGGCGGGACCTAGAATACAAAGGCCACACACAACACTGCCCCACTGTGGGGATTTGGTGTCATTACCTTCTGAGGATTTTATTTCCGATTGTTAAGGTGAACACAACTGTTAACCCTAAGAGCATGGTGGCACACGCCTTTAATCCCAGCACTTGGGAGCTTGGGAGGCATTAAAACTGTGAGGCCAGGAACACTGGGGATGAGGGGAAAAGGCCTTGTTTCTGGTTGTGTTAGCCGAGCTGTCCAAGAACAAGGACTTGGGAAAACATTCTAAGAAAAAACATCCCAGCACTCTGGAGGCAGAGGCAGGTGGATCTCTGTGAGTTCCAGGCCAGCCTGGGCTCAAGTGAGTTCCAGGAAACCCTGTCTCAAAAAACCTAAAAAACAAATATAACCATCAAAGCCAGTTTCAACAGGCTCTGAGTGGCTCCTTGGCCCACGCCTGCTTCAGGGGAACATTCTCAGAGCAGCATCTCCTTAGCAGATTCGTCTAGTGTGTCTAATTAAAACTAACTGAAATGGTGGGTGGTGGCACACGCCTTTAATTCTACTATTAGGGAGGCAAAGGCAGGTGGATCTCTGGGTTCTAGGTTAGCCTGGTCTACAAATAGAATTCCAGGAGAGCAAGGGCTACACAGACAAACCCTGTCTCAAAGCAAAACAAACAGCAACAACAAAAAGAAAGCAGGCCATGTGTGGTGGCGCACTCCTTTAACCCCAGCACTCGGGAGGCAGAGGCAGACAAATCTCTGTGAGTTCAAGGCCAGCCTGATCTACAGTGTGAGTTCAGAACAGCCAGAGCTACACAGAGAAACCCTGTCTTGAAAAAACAAAATTAAACCTACAAAGTAGTGTTTTATATGCACAAAACCATGGAACTGTGGAGACATGAATTAAAATGTAGATGTTCAAACACTGGGACCTAAGTGGCTGGAGAGATGGCTCAGCACATATGAGCACTTACTGATTTTCTGAAGGACTGAATTAAACACCCAGTACCCATGCTAGGTGGCTCACAACAGTCTATAATTCTAGCTTCAGGGGATCTAGCATTATCTTTTGGCCTACACAGTCATGTGACACACACAGACACACATACATGTGTGCAAAATTTTTAAAATTAGGCTGGGTGTTGTGGTGCACGCCTTTAATCCCAGCACTTAATCTTAGTGAGTCCAGGACAGCCAGGACTACACAGAGAAAGCCTGTCTCAAAAAACAAAAGAAAAAACCCTTAGTTTTCCCTTTATTTTTAGAAGTTATTAAAAATTCATCACTTCCATTTATTCCCTTTTATTTCTTTTTGTTGTTTGGGTGAAAGGGTTTTGCTATGTAGCTTAGGCTAACTCTAAACTTGCTATGTTTGCCAGGCTCTTAATTCTCCCACCTCAGTTTCCCAAGTGCTAGGATTGCAGCACACATCAGCACAGCCAGCTAACTGATGTTATTTACTGACATATAGTTATCTATTTATTTAATGCAATCCTGAGGACTGATCACAGAGCTAGGCTGTCTAGGCAAATGCTCTTCCAGGGAGCTACAACCTCAGTTCTTACATCCATCTTCATAGCAAATGGTATTTCCCTGTAGGAAAAATTCCTCAGGGAAATCCAAACCTAGGAGGAAATGCAACAAATCTTAGAAGGCGGCTACCCTAAGGGTGGGTGTGATCACTCAGCCTGTAACTCCTGTGCTCAGGAAACTGAGGCAAGAGGGTCACCAAAAGGGTCAAGGCCTAGGCTTTACTAGTGAGTCCTATGTCATCCTGGGCTACAGTGTGAAAAAAACACTGTTTCAAAAACAAACCAAAACATAAATCCACGTTGTACTAAGCAAACAAACAAAAACCCCCACAACTTTTCAGCATATGTACAGGGTCTAAAATCAACAGGAGGATTCTCCTCTTTGTGTCTCCTCCTTTAAATATTGCTCCTTAAACTCTCCAGACTCAGTCGGGCAAAAGGGCAGAGAGAATGTCAGTGCAAGAAGTGAGAGGTCTTATCTCATGCCGCCTGGGACAAAGGAAACAGTGGAATGTGGATGAGAGAGCGCTTCCAAGGCAAGAAACAGATGGCCTCAGACATCACGAGGGCCAGCAGCCCAAAGGCAACATGGGTGTGGTGGGGTTCCCTAGGGCTCAAGGCAGGGGCTAGAGATGCACATTTAAACAGTATGCGTCATGCCGGGCATGGTGGCTCACGCCTTTAATCCCAGCACTCGGGAGGCAACGACAGGTGCATCTCTGCGAGTTCAAGGCTAGCCTGGTCTAAAAAGTGAGTCCAAGACAGCCAGAGATACACGGAGAAACCCTGTCTCGGAAAACCAAAAATAAAAAGAGTCTAGAATCTGGAGGAGCAGCTCAGTGGTAGAGAACTGGGCTGGTGTGCATGAAACCTTGTGTTCAGTTTTCAGTATTTCAAGAAAAGAGACCAAATTTTTTTTTTAATTTTTCTTTTTTTCCTTTTTTATTTCTTCAAGTTACATCTCAATCGCAGTCCCCTCCCTATTCCCCCTCCAGTCCCACCCTCCCACCCTCAACCCCCCATCCTCTTCCCTTTTTTTTTTCTTTTAAGTTTAAGGTATATCTTATTTCCCCCTACAGTTTCCCCTTTCAGTCCAACAAATGGCTCTTTCTCTTATAATAACAAATACAATACAGTACAACAGAGGTAATTAATTAGGCCACAGTAATGAGGGTTATATGGCTTAACGTACATTCCCAATGACCAGTCCATATGTATTTGGTACCTGACTTTAACATTCTATCTAAACATCTCCATGAGTTTAAAGTTCTATATCTGACTCAACATTCATACTAATTGCAGCACAATTTTAAAAGTATCTTCTTAGATGTATAACACTCTCTTGACTCCTAAACAACTCAAAATTTAATTATGAGACTTTATCTATCTGTTCTTCAATCACCTCAGAGACCTGAGAGGGATAAATATATCTGATTTTATAGGAAGTACAGGGTCTGCAGCTTCCCAAACTAAGAAATGACATACCAGTGGCTGCCTGGACAGTTCCCATTTTCTCTCCATACATTACAGCATCGATCTTCAGTCATTTGGCCCCGTTTCTCTGACAGACATTGATTGTAGAGAAGAGGTTATGAAGGACTTACCCACCCTGTTTTGGCAGAGCTAGGCTGTCGACTTACCTGCTTCCAGGTTTTGTCCTTTTTGGACAGCATTCTGTCTACAGTTGGAGCAAGGGGCTTTTCCTACCAAGAGATAGGCTTGCGACTAATTCAATCATCTCCCACTGGAGATTCTTCGATGCTCATCTTCTACTTGGAGGAGAATAGGGGGTGCTGTCAGGAGTTGATATTTTGTTCATTCCTTTCATTGCAAATTGCAAAACAGTTGTTTTATTTTTTTACAATAGGCCTGCAGATGTAAGGGTGTAGGTGAAATTCTTCCTTCCCTTCCATGGAGGTTTCCAGGTTGTTGCACCTCCTTTGGTACTAAGCTGTGCAGACACATAGGAGACATACCTGTGTGCCTATGGTTTTTTTTTTTTTCTTTTGCTTAACAATGTATCTCAGATGAAACTTTTTTTTTCCTTTTTTTTTTTTTCCTTTATATAGCCTGGCTATCCTGGAACTCACTCTGTAGATCAGATTAGCCTTGAAATCAGAGATCCACCTGCCTCTGCCTCCCAAGTGCTGGGATTAAAGGCGTGCACCACCAAGCCCAGCCATTACAATTTCAAACTGCCATGTGGGTGCTGGGATTTGAACCTGGCTCCTTTGGAAGAACAGCCAGTGCTCTTAACTGCAGGGCCATCTCTCTAGCCCCAGATAGGACTCTTTCAATGACTGCATGTAACCAAAACAAACAAACAGAACTTAAGAAAAAAAGCAGGTCTGTAGCCTCAGAACTTCGGGGTACAGGCAGGCATTTCTGTGATTTTGAGGTCAGCCTGGTCTACCTAGCAAGTTTCAGGTGTTGGGACCTGTTTCATTAGCATAACTGCAGTGATTGGTGTCTTCAGCCTCCATTTTAGTTATGACATCACTCATACTGTTACCTTGTTACCTTGACACACTGAAGAGTGCCAACTGCAGCTCTGCTTGGGACCAACCAAATTAAAGGTGAGTTAGAAATGCTTTGTCTAACAAGTCAAAATGATGTAGTGCTGCCCTCCCCTTGCTTCCTACACATGGTTACCTGGATGCAGTTTGTTTCATACAGAAACCTGATTGTTACCTGAATGTGGTTTGTTTCCTAGACCTAGTTACCTGGTTGGTACCTGGATGTGGCTTTTCTTATAAAAAGCCTGCCTTGGAAGTAGACTGACGTCACAGTTAGGTTATGAGACCTCTATGACCCTGGTCATGTTGTCTATGACCAGTTTTGGGGTGTGTGTTCAATAAACCATCAATATCTGACTGAGATTGGTGACTGTGTGGCTATTCTTGGACTTTAACATTTGGAGGTCCCATGGAGATGGGACTACAACACCAGCCAGGGCTACATAGTGAGACCCTGTCCAAAATAAACAAATAAAAACAAATAAAAAAGTCTAAAGCCAGGTATGATGGCACATGCCTTTAATCCCAGCACTTGGGAGGCAGAGGCAGGTGGATCTTTGTGAGTTCAAGGTCAGTCTGGTGTATAGAGTGAGTTCCAGGAGAGACAGTTACACAGAGAAACTGTGTCTCCAAAACAAAACAGGTCTACTGGCTTTTGCCTTTGATCCCAGCCTTTGGGGAGGATCAGGAGTTCAAGTCTTCAGCTACATAACCAGTTTGAGGCCAGTCTGTCTCCAAAACAATGACTTCTTGCTTCCACTAAGTTGTTTGATATTTTTGTACCATAAATAAGTCTACAGCTAAATTTATACACACATACACACACACACACACACACACACACACACACACACACCTGGACGTGGTAGTGCACACCTTTAGTCCTAGCATTCAGGAGGCAGAAGCAGGTGGATCTTTTTGAATTCAAGGCCAGCCTGGTCTACAAAGTGAGTCCAGGACAGTCAAGGATACACAGAGAAACCCTGTCTCAAAAAACCTCAAAATAAACAAACAAACAATACAGCTTTAACATCATCCTAACTCTCCACTTTCCACTACAGCATGATCCCCAATCTTAGCTTGCTTTCTTTTCAGCCTCTTTTCCTGTCTGTTACCAGGCCCTCTGTGTAACAGGCTGCCGACCTGAGAAGAGCTGACTCCATGATGGACAAATCATTCAGGCCATGAAACTCAGCCCGTAGTTTTAAAACTCACCACCACTTGTCAAAATGAAAACAAGGACCTAACCCATCAAAGTTCATTGTAACAGAAAAAATTTATTTAAAACACTTATATTTATTAGTCCTTAACAAATACCAATAAAACACCTGTATCCTATAACCTGATACCTAAAACCTAATACTTACAAACACTTAATATCTAAGAACATCTAACCAACCCTGTTTTAATTTTCTTAGCATAGGTCCGTGTGGGAAAACTTGATTTTGGCAGTCTGGCAGTCCCAGCAGGCAGTCCCTTTCAAGCTTATCATCTGTTGGGCCTAACTTTGCTAGTTAATGAGGTCAGTTCATTTCAACAGCTAGATCATGGCCGGCTTATAAAGTCAGCCTGTTCTAACGGCTAACTTGAGGTTAGCTTCCTCCATCAACTGAGACTCATGTCTGTAGTCTCCTCAGCCTGTGAATGCTTCATAACCTAGTGTTCCTCACCGGGGCCTCTGAACTCCACCTGCCTTGCTCAATCTCCCAGTGCTCTCAGGGCCCTGAATGAATGTCTTTCATGTCCAGTTTTTAAGAACTCTCTCTCAGCAGGGTCTATGCCTCGCCTTTTCATCAGCCATTTTAGGCCGGCTTACAGGATGTGACTCAGGCTATTGCAGCCTTGTTGCATCAGAGCAAAAACTTAAAAGACTGATTTGTCTCAGGCATTTTCTTATAGTATCAGAAAGCTGATTAACAAATCAGGTGTCCCATTTCCTAGCCTACCACTACCCAAAGGGTTAACAGCTAGCTGGCCCATTCAGGATGTTCATATTTTTGTTGTTTTGTTTTTTATTTTTTGAGATAGAGTTTCTCTGTGTAGCCCTGGCTCCTTTGGAACTCACTCTGTAGACCAGGCTGGCCTTGAACTCACAGAGATCTGCCTGCCTCTGCCTCCTGAGTGCTGGAATTAAAGCCATGTGCCACCACACTCCTCAAGGTAGCTGTTCTTGAGGTTGTTTTTACTACTTGCTCTCTTGCTTAGAGGGAGGATAAATGGTGTGATACATTAGAGCTAAAACAGAGGTGAGCCAAGCTGCATCTCAGGGCCAAGCCTGAGGGAGGTGCCAAGGGCCAGGAGCCAAACCAGACCAATCACATTAGCCACTGGGCCAAACCAGGTGCAAGTTAAAAGCTGAATGCCTGGCTAGGAAGCTTGGTTCATTCTTAACCTGAAGAGCTACAGTTTGAGTAGAGAATATGGAGAAAGACTGTGGGGAGACAGACCAACCCAAGACTTTCTCAGAGGGAACTTTAGTTCTGTGTCCTTGTCCACGAGTGGACTTGATAAGGCTTTGTCTGATAATTGAGTCAGTGTCCCGGATGGATTGAGGTTTTGGTTTCTGGGGACCTGACCCTTTCCCCTGGGCTGGGGTTATCAGTACTAAGGCAGCTGTATCCTGTTTTCTCTTTGCCAATATTATCAGACTTAGTTCGCTGCTGACCTTGGCCATTGAGTCCACCTTCCCCCCACAAATAGTATATGAGATGCTGTACCTTTTAATAAATTTGCTTGGCATAAGTCATCAGCTTTTGCAAGACCTGCTGGTCTCCAGCTGCTGCTTTTGTCTTTTTTTGTTGTTGTTTTGTTTTTTGAGACAGGGTTTCTCTGCATAACAGCCTGCTCAGTCTTCAGGGCTGGGTCCTTTTTCCCCCTTCCAAGCGGGAAACAGCATGTTTGGGAGAGAGGAGGTCACTGTGCAGACCCAGGTTTGAATTCTGCAGGCTCCACTTCCTGGCTATGGCATTGGGGACGGTTCACTACCTCTTCCATGTGATATACTCTGCTGAGCAATGTGTAGGGCATCAGCCAGATCCCGAGGAATAAAGATGAGTGAACCTAAGCTGGGTATGGTGGCACACGCCTTTAAACCCAGCACTTGGGAGGCAGAGGCAGGCAGATCTCTGTGAGTTCAAGGCCAGCCTGGTCTACAAAGTGAGTCCAGGACAGCCAGAGCTGTTACACAGAGAAACCCTGTCTCGAAAAACAAACAAACTAAAAGATGAGTGAACCCGAGTCCCTGAATTTACCAAGCTGAGCAGAGAGTAGTGATGTGGTTAGAGCAGCCAGGCTGCTGGGAGGCTCAGAAAGCCCTAATCTGGGAAGAGGTCTCAGAGAACCTGGAAGGCCAAGTGAGAATTCATTTTATTCAAGAACAATAGGAGCCTGTGACAGAAGTCAGGCCTCTCTAGTGAATTAGTGGGCAGTTCAGCTTAGCATCTGGCAGCACTTAAGGAGAAGCTTGGCTGAAATGGACAGAGCCCAGTTGAGGCCACAGCTCTGTGAGAAATGCCTTGTTCAAGGGGCGTGGCTAAGCAACCGCAAAGCCGCAGATGACATCAGCTACCAGGAGAAGCCATGGTACCCCTGGATCTCAGGAGAAATCTTGTGGGCCCTCGAGACCACCAAGGATCACGAAATGATGCAACATATAAATCAGAGAGCTCCACGCCTTGCTCTATTCTGCTTCCTCTTCCTCTTGCCCTCACAGACTGAGAAATCAATTCATGCTGGAGAAGTGTACAGCAAGGTATGCCTTCCGTCAGTATCGAGACCGCAATGGTCATAAACTGAGAGGCAGAGTCCAAGACAGAGACTTTTTCCAGCAAGTCAGCCAGAGAAACACCTTTTGAGGCAAATAAGGCTGGGTGGAATTTGGAGGCCACGGTGAGAAACTAGGCCGTGAAATATATGTGGACTAAGAGACTATAGAAATGAGTCTCAGCTGATAGAGGAAACCGACTTCAAGTTTAGTGGTTAAAACAGACTGACCTTATAAGTCGGTCACAATCTACTGGTTGAAATAAACTGGCCATACAAATTGGCAAAATTAGGCCCAACAGATGCTAAGCTTGAAAGGGACAGCCTGCTGGGACTGCCATATCCAGATTGCCAAAAAAATCAAGTTATCTTGCACAGACTTATGCTAAAAATACTAATATCCTTTTAAGAGAGTTAAAATAGTGTTGGTTAGGTGTTCTTAGTTATTAAGTGTTTATTGGTTTTAGGTATTAGGTATAAGGTTATAGGATATAGGTGTTTGATAAGTATTAATAAATATAAATGTTATAAAGAAAAATATTCTGTTACAGGAGCTGGGTGTGGCGGCACACACCTTTAATCCCAGCACTTGGGAGGCAGAGGCAGGCAGATCTCTGTCAGTTCAAGGTCAGCAGAGTGAGTTCTAGGAGAGACAGGACTATGTAGAGAGACCTTGTCTAAAAAAAAAAAAGAAAGAAATATGTAATATAGAACTATGAGGGTGGGGGGAGGTCACTTGCCTAGCAGGTTCTTGTTTCCATCTTCAGCAACCAACCCTACCACACACTAAACGTGTGAAATTCTTTTTTTTAAGGTTTTTTGAGACAGGGTTTCTCTGTGTATCCTTGACTATCCTGGACTCACTTTGTAGACCAGGCTCACCTTGAACTCACAGAGATCCACCTGCCTCTGCCTCCCGGGTGCTGGGATTAAAGGTATGAGCCACCAGGCCTGGTGGTGACATGAATTTATTATGATAACTCTCAATGGGCTTAAGTCCCAAAAACAATCACAATTGCTACATGAGGATGCTGGATCTGCCTGACCTACTTCAAATCCAGTTCAACCACTCAGCATAGGATAGGGTGCAGTGATTTCTTGGAGAGCAGGGGACTGACTGGGACCTAGGGCTTGCTGCCACTGCCCGATGTCATGACAGACGGCATGTCACTGGATGTGGAAAAATCCAATTCAGACTTCTAGAATGAGGGGTATCGTTTTACCAAATACATATAACTTTTGTACCATTGTAAAGATGAGCCCTCTAAGTTGTAGGACTGATGGGGTGGTGTAAAGCATTCTAAATGTTAATTGGTCCTGCTTGCTGTCTGTTACTTACATTGTCTCTGATTGGTTAAATAAATGCTGAGGCCTGGAGATTGGGCAAAGATGGAGGTAGGCAGGACTAAGGTGCGCAGGCTTCAGAGACCGAGAGCATCTTGGGAGAGAAGCCAGGATCAGGAAGAAGGAGGAAAACACACCATGGGGTAGATTAAAGAAGATCATTCCACGTGGCCTGGAACATCGGCATATCGTGGAGAACAGCAGTCCAAAGGGACGTATGTATATATGGGGTCATATTTTGGTAATAGAATTATGAGCTAGCTTAGATGGGCTAGGATTGCACAATTCAGGCCAAGGCTTGTTAAAATCCACCCGGTGTCTGTGTGTATTCATTTATAATGGCGAGTTAAGAATTAACACTGTCAACCAATTAATGATAATATAAATACTGGTTAAATCATTTAATTAGCCATCATTTCTACAAGGGACCACCTGTTAACTATTTGTATCGCAGCCCATTCTGCATAGAGTCTAGCAGCAGGTACACAAGCAGGCACACCCAGCTAGAGCTGAGGTCTTGGTTTCTACACACCCTTCTCCACAAGAGGAGGCAGAGTTCCTCAGAGAGATGGGCTCTGGATGAGATGAGGGAGAGAAGGAAGGAAGGAAGAACAGAAAGAAGTAAGGAAGGAAGGCTGAAGAGAAGCCAGACTTTGTGATGAATGCCTGTATTCCCAGCATCTGGGAGGCTGAAATAGATAGAACCTTGATTAACAAGCAAAACAAACTGAAGAGAAAACAGGAACCAGGCAGAAAAGTTTCCCAGTGAAGTGTCGCGTCGACCTCGACCAACAAGAACGACGCAACTCGCAAAAGCTCTTCTCAAGCAGTTTATTCAGGTCCCTTGAAAACAGTCTTCCAAATGTCCGGGCAGACCCAACCCACAGGCTAAATACTATATGAACAGCCAATCAAGTAAAGCCACGTGGTGCTATCTTAGAGGCCCACGCATGCGGAAGCAAGCCAGATCAGCGGTCTTAGCCAAATATGGACTTGTTTACCACCGAGAGCGCTCACCATCGGGCTGGTGGAAGGCGGAAACCGGCGCCATCTTTAGGGCGCGGCACGTTGCAGCTCTCTACAGTTCCTCCTTTTTTGTTTTTTTGAAAAATGTTGGTAGAAGTCCCTGGAAAGGCTTCATAATCCTCATATCTGGGGATCTCACGGCGGGCCTGAGCCTGTAGGAGGGCGGTGCTCAAACTCTTACCCGTCTCTGGGTCAGCCTCCCTACTCGGGGCTGCCCTGTCTTAGGTGGCCGAGACTTATCCGTCCATTCCATCATTGACTTGCCAGACCCTAATATCCGTGGAACGAATACCTCAGGGGGCAGGGACTATGCTCAGTGAAGATTTAAGGCTTCATGGCAGCGAGCCATGCCTGAGGGGACTGGCCCGCCTCAATGGCGACAAGGGCCTGTATAATCATGGCTGCATTACGCTTCTGTGTGGCTCTCATATTGTAGATGCACCATAGGCAAACCAGAGAGGCTACGCCCGCCCACTCCTTAAGATGATCCATAGCCGTCTGTATCCAGGAAGTCAAACCATTAGCCAGACTCAGATCCACCCGAGTGGAGTTGATGTGGACGATTGTCGCTCTCAGCTCTCTCATCTTATTTTCAAATTCAGCCGACCAATCCTGTAAGAGGAGCTCTGACAATTGTTGAGACAGATTAGCAGCCTTTGTTAAATTTTGATACCGCACCGAAGTAACACACAAACCCTGCATTTTCCACTCACACCCCAACTGTGCTAGTTGCCAAAGAGTATCAATCTGTTCTTGTATTAAATCTGTGTGTTGATTAACTATCATAAGGCCTCCTTTGAGATGAGAATTCATAGAGGTCTGAGTATCCAATGCCTGTGCTACATTGGCTGAGATGTCATTCAGGGCATTGGCAGTCTGTATAGAACTAGACAAGGCAATAGCTGAGGCAGTAGCCCCCACAGCAGCAACAGTGATGGCAGTAACAATAGCTGCAGTGATGCCAAAAATCTCTCTTTTTTTTTTTTAAAGATTTATTTATTATATGTATACAGTGTTCTGTCTGCAGGTATATCTGCAGGCCAGAAGAGGGCACCAGATTTCATTATGGATGGTTGTGAGCCACCATGTGGTTGCTGGGAATTGAACTCATGACCTCTGGAAGAGCAGCCAGTGCTCTTAACCGCTGAGCCATCTCTCCAGCCCGCCAAAATCTCTTTTAAGCCTGAATAGCATCATGGTATTAGGAGCCTCTACAGGAACTGGTACATATCGAGGCATTCTAGTCACCACAGCCACAGGAAAGGCTGTGGCATTCCAGCACAGGGCATAAAAGCATGTGTCCGGAGTGCATACTAACTTTTCTTCACCCAAGGATGCACTCCCATTACTTACAATCCACAGAAAAGGAGGCCAGAGACACACTGGTGAGGCTGAAAAGGTCTTATTGCGGTAAGAATGAAACGAAGAATTCCAAGTACCAGAGCCACTACCACTAGAAAAATCCATATTGGTAGCGGACCCTAGGGAAAAACTACCTCTTTGATAAATTCCTCCCCCAAGCATAAGTATAGGGCCCAAATCCATACAGCTACCATTTGCTCCACACAAAAGCCATAAATCAAAAGGATTGGTGGCAGTCTGCTGAGGATCCCTAGTAGATATATCAAGCATTCCTGTACAAGACTTATTCACTATATTACTAATCATGGGGCTAAAGGAAAAATAATCTCGTTGAACCCAAACTGCTCTGCGCTCCTGACATCCAGTCCAGGGAAAAGGTCCTTCCTCTCCTGCGGATCCTCTACAAAAAGGTGCCCAGCATGGCTGTTTGGGGGGGTCCCGGTCAGAGACTCGTGTGGGCTACCACCCCACAAGACGAGAACCATTGCTCGAAAACAAAACACCACCCCTACCCCCAAACCTCAGTTGTGGTAAAAATTCTGCTAACTGCTGAGACAATTTAATGCATTTCGTATCATCTGACCTATTGAAGCTCATTAAAAAGCACAGACTACCCTTCAAGCTGACATTTCTATTACCCTCTATAGGGCTTTTCTGATCATCAAAGGGAAGGTATGGTAAGCCTAAGCTTCTATTACTGCTAAATAAGCGTGGAAACACAGTTGCATCATGTCTGACCGGCATCGACAGGATCCCCCATCTCGGCTCGGTCATTCCTGACATCATCACTGCTACTATCACCAGGATCGGATAGGCAAACTGTAATTCTGTTTTTACTTGTGTCCACACCCCCGGGCAGAAAGATTTCCCTACTTTCAGGGACTGAACAGGCTGATCTATCTGAACGGCTTCTGGATATGGAGGGGGAGTTGAAGGCGCTGCGGCAATGGCTTCATTTACACCGGACTGCCGCCAATGTGGCTGAAGGCGCCGCAGCAACGGCTTTACTTACACTGACTGCCACCAACGTGTCTTTCTCTTTTACCCTTTTCTTTTCCCTTTTTCTAATAGCAGTCCTCTCCAACTGTTCTAGTAGAGCATGTAGCTCCCCTTCAGAATCCGTGCCCTCTGAGTCCTCAAAATCTCTAAAATCTCTAAGATCGGGATAGAGAGGGACCTTCTTTTTGCTTCCCTTTTCACTGTCTGCCTGCTCAGATCTTTCGCCTTTTTTGCTTCCCTTTTCACTGTCTGCCTGCTCAGATCTTTCCCCTTGCAGCAGTTCCAAGGCTGATTCTCCCTCGATTGCTTTACAGCATCTCTGATCTTCTAAACAACTCCTCACCATCTTCCAAATCGGTCTTACTCCATGCTTCAGAGTAACTTGCTCCCAAGCAAAATCCAAGTCCCTGCCTAATTTGTCCCAGCAGGATACCGTAAGATTCCCGGACACCGCAAACCACGGAGCCATGGAGTCGCATTCATTCAAAAATCTTTCTAGGGTTGACTTCTCAAGTTTCAATTTCCTAGCTGAAAGTAGCTCCTGAAGAGCCAGAAAAATTGGATGTGACTGAGACAATCCCATGATTAAAAATTTACTTTCGGTTCGCAGTTTCCCGCGAAACTTTACCTTTAGTTTGCAATTTCCGCAAAACTTTACCTTTAGTTGGCAATTTCCGCGAAACTTTACCTTTAGTTCGCAATCCGCAAAACTTTACCTTTAGTTCGCAATTTCCACGAAACTTTATTGTCCCAATTTATCCCGGGAACTTACCAGTGCACTGCCCCTGACTGCAGGAGTTCTGAGTCTTTTCTGGTTCCCCGTACGGGCCACCACTTGTCGCGTCCCCCTCGACCAGCAAGGACGACGTAACTCGCAAAAGCTCTTCTCAAGCAGTTTATTCAGGTCCCTTGAAAACAGTCTTCCAAATGCCCGGGCAGACCCAACCCACAGGCTAAATACTATATGAACAGCCAAGCAAGTAAAGCCACGTGGTGCTATCTTACAGGCCCACGTATGCGGAAGCAAGCCAGATCAGCGGTCTTAGCCAAATATGGACTTGTTTACCACCGAGAGCACTCACCATCGGGCTGGTGGAAGGCGGAAAACGGCGCCATCTTCAGGGCGCAGCACGTCGCAGCTCTCTACAGTGAAGAAACTGGAACTATTTAAGTATTAAAATGAATAATGAATCCTACCGTCGTGGTGGGAAGCCTTTAATCCCAGCACTGGGGAGGCAGAAGCAGGTGGATCTCTGTGAGTTCAAGGCCAGCCTGGTCTACAAAGTGAGTCCAGGACAGCCAGGACTCTGTTACATGGAGAAACCCTGTCTTGGAAAATACAATAAAACAAAAATAAAAATGGATAATGACTTACTAGGTCATAATACCTTTTTAAATACATAGGAGTAATGAGTCCATGACTACACTCAAAATGAACGTGTGGAACAAATGGAAGCTTGCAGCTTGCAGCAGCCTGTTAACGGTAACTAGAGGCTAGACATGAAACCAACCACTCAGGCGAGAATCAGACGCTAAGACCTTTGGGTGAAAGCTGTGTAACAGGACAGTTACAGAGCCTCTGAATGTCCTTCCACAAAATACCGATTACTTACTAATATGGAAAGGTGACTTCAGGTGGGGAAGCCCAGGGGACACCACCTTAGCCAGGTGACCTGGGTTACCGTACCGGTGTGGAGTAAGCTGAGCCTTGTGCCTCCTGATGAGCACACAGGAAACAGCAGTGGTCCACAGTGTGCTGCTCAAACAGAATCACCTGTGTTTAACCATGAGAAAACGACTGGGAAGACAATAGGCTCATACCCAAAAAATATCAATGTCATGAAAGACAAAGAAAGGCCAAGAAATTGTTCTCCATTAAAGCCACTGGCAGGTTGAGTGCTCTAGTACCGCCGGCCATGCTGGCTGTTCTCTTTACACTATGCTAAAAATAAAGGAAGGAAACAAACAAATGAAAAGGCAGCTCAAAGACAATGAAACTTATGATCCTGAGCTGAAAGGACAACTGCTGCAAAGGTCATTATTAGGACAACTGGATACATCTGTATGGAGCTAGTGGAACTGTTAAGATTAACGATCCTGATTTGACCATTTCACAGCAGATAAAGAAAAGCTCTGAGGTGTGTATGTGGTGGGGGAGGGCTGTGGCCCATACCTGTAACCCCGACTGTAGGAATCAGGAATTGAAGGCCTTGGCTACACAATGAGTTCAAGAGCATTCTGAGCCACGTGAAGCCCTGTTTGGAGGTGGGCTAGCAGCCCTTGTTCTCAGAGGCTCTGTGGTGAAGCAGGTAGGGTAAAGGGTTATTCTGTCTGCCCTCTACAGTGCTGAATTTACAGAAGCCCAGATTTCTATATGGGTGCTAGGGATCTAAATTTAGGTTCTCAAGCTTGTACAGTAGGCAATACTTACTGAGTCATCTCTCCAGACTCTCTTCCAGACTTTTAGATGTTAAAATTGAATTCTTACTATCAGGGTTAATCCATATGTGGCATTTAAAAGTGGGACTTTTGGGAAGTGATTGGATTAGAATGAAATCAATTTATTAGAGCACAGCTCTGTGACTGAATCTTGGAGCCTTTATAAGATAATGGAGGACTGGAGAGATGGCTCAGCAGTTAAGAGCACTGGCTGCTCTTCTAGAGGATCCGGGTTCAAGTTCCAGCACCCACACGGCAGCACACAACTGGCTGAAACTCTAGTTCCAATGGCTCTGACACCCTCACATAAATGCACATAAATTAAAAAAAAGAGCACTCATGTACATAAATAAATAAATCTTTTAAAAAATGTTAAAAAAGAAAGAAAATGGAGCGAGGCTGGAGAGATGGTTCAGTGGTTAAGCCCAGCATGGTGGTGCATGCCTTTAATCCCACCAGAGGCAGGAGGATCTCTGTGAGTTCAAGAACTAACCAGAGAAACCCTGTCTCAAAAAAAACAAAACAAAAACCAAAACAAGCAACAACAAAAATGCTTGCTGCTCTTGCAGAAGATGGACCTCAGTTCCTAGCACTGATGTCAGGAAGTTCACAACCACCTGGAATTCCAGCTCTAGGGGATCTGAAACTTGTTGGCTTCTGAGGGTATCTCCGACACATGACACACATATGCACATACATGCATTCAGATGTACACACACATAAATAATAAAATAAATCTTAAAGGTGTGTGGACAGATGGATCAGCTTTCTTTTCCTCCAGAGGACCCAAGTTTAGTTCCCAGCGCCCATGTTGGGCAGCTTACGACTGTAATTCTACCTCTAGAGCAATGGCTCTCAACCTTCCTATGGCTGCCACTCCTTACAATTCCTCATGCTGTAGTGACCCTCCCAACCAAAACATTATTTTTGTTGCTAATTTATAGGTGTAATTGTGCTACTGTTATGAATGGTAATGTCTTTGTTTTCCAATGGTCTCAGATGATCCCTGTGAAATGCTCCTTTATGAGTTGCAACTCACAGGCTGAGAACCACTGCTGTAGGAGATCCAACACCCTCTTCTGGACTCTTTGTGGCAATGTACATATTCATGGCATACACACACACACACACACACACACACACACACACACAAAATAATAAATAAATGCCTTTTTAAAAAGTGAAAATGAGAACAACCAGAAGACAATCATTCTGATGTACACATGTCTTGTAGTGTTCAAATCCACTAGGTAAGACCAAAGACTTTAGATTAAATGAATTTGTTCTTACTGCTACCAGGATGGGAGCCTTAGAGCCAAACAGCATGCCATGCTAAAGGGCCTAAAGAAAGGGTTCGTAAAGGTGGATCAAAGGTGTACATTACAGTTATCTATGGAATCACAGCTGGGTAGGAAATTGTTTTACTCCCTCAGTTGTTTCCCTTTTCCATTATATAGCAATAAAGAGACCACTTCATCCTCGTCCTACAGCTATAAACCAGTTTCCAAGAGCAAAAGGCAAGTGGTTAAATCCCTCACAACAGGACCCCCATTATGGTATTCTCATCTCACCTGCAGCCACTAGGATCTCACAGGCATTTAGGGCAAAGATCAAGGGTCCTTAAGGGATGCCTGGTACCACATTAAGTTTCTTTAGCCACCACAAGGGAGTTATGTGTAAATTATTACACAGGCCTGAGCAGTGTGGTGGAAGTGTCACTAATTGACTGGGACACAGCAGGCAATAACCCAGTGTCATCACGTGAGGGCTGTCCCCACATGCATGCCTATGCATTGACACCCCCTGACTCTTGCACTATTACACCGTGGGCAGCAGGGCAGCCGGAAGGAAGGGTCTCAGCAGATGTGACCCCTCAGCCTTGTATCCCCATGAGACAGAATAAAAACCTCCTTCTATAAGACCTAACTCATGGCACTGCTGTTGCCCAGAGAAAACGTGGGAAGTTGATTCAACATAGGAAGTTGAGTACAAGCAGCTTCCAGATCATCCCAACAGAACTGTACACATTTGGGCTACAAGTGAGTGGTAGAGAAGGCCTTCCTTGACTCTGTGCTAACTTATTTCAAACTGTTCTGGCTCTGGGCATGGTGGAGGTGCACGCCTTTAATCCCAGCACTCGGGAGGCAGAGGCAGGTGGATCTCTGTGAGCTCAAGGCCAACCTGACAAATCAAACTATGCTGGTTTTAGCCCTGACAGTCCCCCAACCTGGATACCTCTTCACTTCTAGCAGGGTAGAACAATTACTGTTCACCAACAGGCTGTCACCAGTATTTACATTATTCACTGATGGCCCCAGGGAGGTGAGGTTGCATGTAATCATTTCACAAACTCTAGCTGACCCTGGGAGTACAGTGGCCAGTGAGATGTCACAGTGGCATGTGAAATCGCTATGTGAGATCCATAAAGATGACATGAAAGTTCCTCTCTGAGTGTAAGGAATATTAATTAAACAAAGCCTAGAAAACAAAAATAGAAAGGACTCTCTTTCTTCAGTGTTGGGGTAGAAAGTTCCAAAAACAGGGAAAACGCAAGAAGGGAAAAATAAAACTGGCAGAGTTCCTCTCAGTACTTTTCCTACATGTTCCCAAGTCATTTCCCATCAGTGTCCCAGAAGAATGTAAGTCAATTTTAGCTCTGGCGGCAAACCAAGAACAAAAAGGTTAAGTGTATTAAATTAAATTAATTTTTTTTTTTTTTAGGTTTTTCGAGTCAGGGTTTCTCTGTGTATCCATGACTGTCCTGGACTCACTTTGTAGACCAGGCTGGCCTTGAACTCACAGAGATCCGCCTACCTCTGCCTCCTGAGTGCTGGGATTAAAGCCGTGCGCCACCACGCCCGTCCCCTAAATTAATTTTTCTAAGTGAAGTTATGGGTTCTGCAGGATGATCCACTGTCTCCGAGGGTCCAATCCTTCTGTTTTTCCATTAGCAGGTGTGACTGTAGGCCTGGTGGAGGCGGTGACTCCCACTCCTGAGCAAGTTTTCCAGTTGGAGGAGGGTTTTCCTCTTCCCAAATCAAAGTGCTGCCTTCACCTGCCAGAACACAACAGCAGGGTATTATGATAGGAAATGTCAGTGCCTCACCCTGCCCATCCTATCCCACCCCACCACCTTCAGGCAACCCCTTGAACAGCTTGATTTTGGCTCTTCTAGCCATTATTCCAGAAATCCTAGTTTAATGACATTCATACTCCTGGGGTTTTGTTTTGTTTTGCTTTTTTGAGGCAGGATTTCTCTGTGTACCAGAGCCCTGGCTATCCTGGACTCCTGGACTCGCTCTGTAGACCAGGCTGGGCTTGAACTCACAGATATACACCTGCCTCCACCTCCCCAGTGCTGGGATTAAAGGTGTGTGTCACCATGCCTGGCCTGATTTTAAAAAAACAAAACCAAAAAACCAGCATTGGAGCTTTGGTGCTGCTGGTGTTACTGAAATATAATATATCAGGTGTGCGGTCCACATTCTCTTCCTCATCCTAGTTAAGATGGTATCTGTAATAATTTCTTCTTTTACCCTTCCCCATCAGGCCTTGACCCTGGGGCCTTTACATAGACCAGGCAAGTTCTCTGCCGCTGACCTATATTCCCAGTATGTGACATGGTGGTGGGTTTTGGTCTGTTTATTTGAGACCAGGTCTCACCATTCAGCCCAGCTAGTCTCAAAGGTAGGATCACATTAGGTGTGTACCATCACGTCAAGCTTATACTAATTATTTGGTTTCAGAAATAAACAAATTGCCTCCTTGTCCCTGTGACCTGGTGAGCATCTCTAGTGTATAACCCCACCCCTCCCATGTGCATTTAACCTTTTCTCAGCTTCACACACAATACTCAAGTGTGAACATTTGTGAGGTTTGCTACACTGACCACCAAGCCTCTGGATTTTTCTAAGGATGAGTCTGTGTGTAAACTGACAACATGAATGCTCCTTGATATGATTAAATAGAAGATTTTGATTGTAGATATGGGAGAGCAAACAACCAGCGGCATCTGAAAGAGTCCAGGGGAGAGGGAGAAACAAATTGTTCTTGGTTCAGGAAGAGCTGCACACTGACTACTGATACCAGGCTCAGACTGATGGAAGTTTATTGAACACTGAACCAAGACTGACCGGTCCGGGGACTGAGTCTGGGAGCTGTTCTCAGAGTGAATCTTTAAAGGAGAAATCATAATCAAGCAGGAAGAAAATTTAAAAAATCCTAACAATCTACTCCAGGTATATCATGTTTAATCAAGCAAGAAACACTAATCCTATTCCAGGTACATCATGCAAATCATACATTTGCAGCTGAACAAAGCATTTTAAGCTGATTGGTTGGGATTTCGGGCAGATTGGGACTTAAGGGGTTTCCAGTTCCTCAACATTTTAGGGAGTGGAACAACATGGCAGGGTATTATGGTTTTGTATAAGCAGAGCATATATCATTTATTCAAGCAGAAAAGTTAACAAAAGCTAATATTTTAAATGTCAGGCAAGCAGAGCCTGAGAACTTGAACTTAGCTTCAGCTTATGATTAAGATGGAGACTTAAGACAAAAAATGGCTGCAAGTATGCTAAAAGCTGCAACCAGCCTCAGCAGAGAAGCCTTAGTTATGCTGAAGGCTGAAGTAGGCGTCTGCAGGGGGAGGGGCTAAACTTAAGTGGGTTTCAACAAAGCAGACTGGACATGTCCAGCAGACTGGACATGCCTGGGGCTATCTGTGAGGGAGGGGGATGGTTAGCAGGGGACAGAGAATAGAGAGAACATAATGAGAGGAGCCAAGGCGGAGTGTGAATGGACGTGGCCAGAAAGCTGGGGTATGGGAGAATGAGTAGCTGGGGGCAGGAGGGGGGAGCCCACGAGCTGGAGGGAGTTTAGGGTTGGGGAGGGGTGAGAAGGCTAGGATGCCAGAGTGGACTTTAAAATGTGACACCAGCTTTGACATGCTGATGGGTGTTGGAAGCCATATGTCCCTTCTGCAAGACAAATGGGAAATGACTTTTTGGTAGAGGGGTACCTGTTTCACAAATTCTTGAGGAATGCTGGCTTTTATCTAACTACCAGAAATCCTGCTATAGTCCAGGCTGAGCTCATTTCTGGAGAGTCGGACTGCCTTTTGGGGTTTGGGGAATTGGAGATTCCTTTGGACCTTACAGTCTGAAAGTTACAACCCTATAGACAGACTTACACCCTCATGGTAACAAGGGCTTAGCTCTGGCAAACAATGGGCTAGCATTAGACTTTCTTCTTTGTGCTGGCTAGGCTTTTCATTGCTACTCCAGGTGCCTAGAAAACAAAAGTAGGAGAGATTTATTTGAATACACATTTCCAAAGTCTCAGTCCATGGTCACTTTATGCTGTTCTTTGGTGATGAGGAAGAACATCTTGGTGGGGAGCCTGTGGCAAAGCAAAGTTGCTTCCCTCATGGGGGACAGGAAGCAGGGGGGGACAAACAGAAGGCAAGGCACAACCCCAGTGATCTACTTGCTCCAACAAGGCTCTCCTTCTACAGTTCAACCACTTTCCAAAAGCCTATGCCGAGTTTCGGTTTGGGGCTAGAGAGATGACTCAACAGTTGAGAGCACTGTCTGTTCTTCCAGGGGAACCAGATTTGGCTCCCTGCACCCGAATAGCACTTTACAAATGGCAGCGGTAACTCCAGTTTTGAGGGATCTGGCGCTCTCTTCTGGCAGCCATAGGCACTGTATGTATATGGTGCACTGACACACATGCAGGCAGAAACCCATACACACAAAACTAAAAAATAAATAAAGGTTAAACAAACAAACAAAAAAACAAGTGCTGGGTTTGGTGGCACAAGCCAGCACTTGGGAGGCAGAGGCAAGCAGATCTCTGTGGTTTTGAGGCCAGACTGGTCTACAAAGAGTATCCATGATAGGCAGGGCTGATAACACAGAGAAATCCTGTCTTGGAAAAAAAATAAACCAAACTAAACAAAACACCAAAGTTTGAATCCATTTAATCATCCATTGATGAAAGCAAAGCCCTCAAGATCCAAGCACTTCTCAAAAGCCTACTTCTGCACACCACATAGGGCATCGGCCTTTGGGAAACACTTTATATTCAAACCATAACTCTCCATGCATCCAACCCCACGTGCCATTCTAAGAAGAATATGGTAAAAGTTAATTTTTATTGGTACTTTTTCAATTAAATATTGTCATATTATACCTTAATTATTTTCACTTCAGTCATGAATTCATTCTTCTTTTTTGGAGACAGGTGGTTTACTTTGTTAATTGATGCTTTCTCCACTGGCAAAATGATCCAATCCAGGACAAATTAAGTTATATAAAGGCAGGTTTATTGGAAAGGAGAGAGAAAGAGAAACAGCGTGCACACACAGAGACAGAGAGACAGTGGAGGAGAGAGGCAGAGAGGGGAAGAGAGCGAGAGCCCCCAAATGTCCGGGTTATATGGGAAAAGGCTCCTGAGTGCAGAGCATGCCCTGTAACAGGGAGAAACTGAGGCATACTGGGAGAACCTGGAGAACAGGCAGACCTAACAACAGGGTTTCTCTGTGTACTAAGCCCTGCCTTTGCTGGACTGGCTTTGTAGACCAGGCTGGCCTTGAACTCACAGAGATCCGCCTGCCTCTGCCTCCTGAGTGCTGGGATTAAAGGCATGCGCCACCACCCCGCCGGCTCTTTTTTTTTTTTTAACACCCATTACTTATTTTTTTTTTTTTTGGTTTTTCGAGACAGGGTTTCTCTGAATATCTCTGGCTGTCCTGGACTTGCTTTGTAGACCAGGCTGGCCTTGAACTCACAAAGATCCGCCTGCCTCTGCCTCCTGAGTGCTGGGATTAAAGGCGTGCGCCACCACCCCGCCGGCTCTTTTTTTTTTTTAACACCCATTACTTATTTTGTTTTTTTTGGTTTTTCGAGACAGGGTTTCTCTGAATATCTCTGGCTGTCCTGGACTTGCTTTGTAGACCAGGCTGGCCTTGAACTCACAAAGATCCGCCTGCCTCTGCCTCCCGAGTGCTGGGATTAAAGGCGTGCGCCACCACCGCCCGGCCATCACCCATTACTTATATCATCTTCTGTGGCCTTGTATGGCTTGTCCCTCTGAAACTCATGTTGGAGTTTAATCCTCATTAGGAGATAGTAAGAGGTGGGACAGCAGCTGGTTGAGAGGTGACTAGGGCTCTACCCTGGATAGCACATTAATCAATCCGTCCACGTGATGAATGAATCAGTGGGTTATCTTCAGAGTGCACTGGCTGGAAAGCCATTTGGCCACTCTCGTGTTTCCTATCTCTCACCATGTGATGGTGTCCTGTGCTGCTCGGGACTTTGGCAAACAGGAAGGCCATCACTGACTGTGGCCCTCTGACCTTAGACCAGAATCATGAGTCAAAGTAAACTCAAGTTATGGAGTCTCCAGCAGTGTGGAACTGCAGCAGAACACAGACTGAGACATCATACTTCAAGTATTCTTCAAACTTAGGAGATGGCTCAGACAGTGAAGTGGCTGTCACACAAGCGTGAAGGGCAGGCCTGAATCATGATCGCACCCACATGAAAGCCAGGTGGGCTCTGGAAGAGCAGCCAGAGCTCTTAACTTTGGAACCACTTCCCCAGCCCCAAACTTTTTTTTTTTTTTTTTTTTGGAAAGAATAGGTTGTATTGATTGTCAGTGGTGATGCATGCCTTTAGTCCCAGCACTCACTCAGGAGGCAGAGCCAGGCAGATAGATCTCTGTGAGTTTGAGGTCAGCCTGGTCTACAGAGGGAGTTCCAGGATAGAGAGGAATACACAGAGAAACCCTGTCTCAAAAAAAACCAAACCAGCTGGTCATCGTGCCACACGCCTTTAATCCCAGCACTTTGGAAGCAGAGGCAGGTGGATCTCCGTGAGTTCAAGGCCAGCCTGGTCTACAGAGTGAGTCCAGGACAGCCAACACTACACAGAGAAACCCTGCCTTGAAAAATAAATAAATAAAAACCACCACCACAAAAAACAAAATACATGATTTGAAAACTCTCCTTTTTAGTGACCTATGGCTGGGAAAAAAGGTGGTTAGGTTTGTCACCTTGAAACAAGTTGCAGTCATCTGGAAGAGGGACTTTCAACCCAGAAAATGCTTCCATCATTTGTCCTGTAGGCAAGTCTTCTGGGGGGCATTTTCTTGATTAATGATTGTTGTGGGAGGGACAAGCACACTGGGGCCATACTCGGTTGCTGTGGCCAGAGACCCCATCCCCACCCCCATCCCTGGCACACTGATTTGAGTGGATTTCTGTACACTTCTGCTTTCACTGGCTCTCAGAGGCCTAGGTCTGGGAGGCACTGCGGTCGCCTGCTTGCACACGCCTGGGTGCTGGACCGTTCTTACTTCTTGCACTGCACTCCGTGGAGGCTGGAGTTTAATCACACAGTGTCCGGCTTCCTGTCCTCGTCCGCCCCGCTCCAGCCCGCTTCTCTAGCCCCTCCCTCTCCCCTGCCCGATCCGCCCACCAGCTCCCCCTCCCCGTCCCTCGGGTCCCGGGATGGGGGGGCGGTGAGGCAGGCACAGCCCCCCGCCCCCATGGCCGCCCGTCGGAGCCAGAGGCGGAGGGGGCGCCGGGGGGAGCCGGGCACCGCCCTGCTGGCCCCGCTGGTGCTGAGCCTGGGCCTGGCGCTGGCCTGTCTTGGCCTCCTGCTGGTCGTGGTCACCTTGGGAAGCTGGGCAACGCTGTCTGCCCAGGTGAGGCCCTCAGCATACTCCTTTCTGGGCATATTAGGAGCAGAAAGTGCAGAGGAGCAGATGGGGGCCGGGCTGGGTGAGCAGAGGGCCAAGGGAGTCAGAGATGGGGTGGAGGGTGAGATGTCAAGAGAAGGACAGGGTGACGCTGCCTCCTTCCCAGCAGGAGCCTTCTCAGGAGGAGCTGACACCAGAGGACCGCCACCGGGAGCCTCCAGTGAGTAGGAGTGGAATCTGTGTGCAGGGTGCCAGCGTGCAAAATGTGCCTGAGCTGAGGCTTTGCCTGGCTGTCACAGTTATGTGTGAGGTGTGTGCATGCAGCCACGAGTGCATGAAGACTCTCACATGCACCAGTTTACCACTGAGTGTGCGGAGTGAACCAGCCCACGTGGGTGGGTATGCTGGGGTGTGAGAGAGGGTGACAGGGTGTAAGGAGGTAACTCTTACCATAAGAGTTGTGCTACCTGAGTGGGAAGTGCTGATTGGCTGTGTGGTAAGAAATCTGAGCTTGACAGCAGAGACGACGGTTGTGTGAATGATATGTATCATGATACATGATATGTATCATGTGTGCGTACTTGCTGTCTCTGCCCCACCTCCCTGCGCCCGAGAGGTGAGTGTGTGTGTGTGTGTGTGTGTGTGTGTGTGTGTGTGTGTGTGTGTATGTAGTGTGTCAGTAGGGTGCAGGCTGTTGATTGGGGCTGAGGGCATTAAAGTCTGTCTGGTCTCCCCAAAAGGATAAAGATCCAGCCTCACTCCCAGGTTTGGCCAACCCCTAGGATTTATGTCTGTTACTGGCTAATGGTTCTTCTGACAGGCCTGTGGCTGTTTGTCTCTGGAAGGTCTTGTTTGAGCCCTGCTCTTAATTCCCCTAGGAATTGAATCCCCAGACAGAGGGAAGCAAGGATGTGGTGCCTTTTTTGGAACGACTAGTACGGCCTCGAAGAAGTGGTAAGCATCCATCCCTCTGTCCCAGTCTCAGGAATGACAAAATCGGCTAATCATTGTTTTATTTGCTGCTTTGTGCTTCACAACAGTCTTAGGAAGTGAGCAGAGCAAAACTATTATTTTCATAGAGAAACTGAGGCAGGGAGCGTGAAGGATACAAGGAATCAAACAGATAAATAGTTGAGAAGGGATCTAGGGATTTTAGCTCTACCTTCTGGAGTTTGTTTTGCCACATGAACCTGCTTCCTATGGACCCTACCACGAATGACCAGTAGTCAGAAAGACTCGTAGCCCTCCAAGGACAAAGTGGGAAGTCTGAGACTTGGGCTTCCATAAACAAAGAGTTGTATGAATCAGTGGTTCATTACTATATATCCAACTTTGGATGGATGAAATTGCCCTGGTGTGTGTGTGTGTGTGTGTGTACACATATCTGTGTATGTCTGTATAAAAGTACCTTTTATTTGCCTATTTGCCTGATTTTTTTGTTGTTGTCTTGGAGGCTTACTGCCTCCATCTGCTAACCTAGACCTAGTCCTGGAAGCTTCTAGCCTCCATACAATCTAATCTAGGGATAGAATGTTTTCATCCTCTGAGACTTACTGCTGAATAAACTCACCTTTTCTAACTCTTTCTGAACTCTGGCTGGCTGGTTCAATTCAGATGTTCTGGCTCAAAGTCCTCTTCTAGCTAATTCAAACTGGCTTCTGTCAGCTTCTGACTGAATTGCTCTGCTTGGCCTCAAACTAACTCTAGAAATCCATTCTAATCTTCTGGCTCTTTCTCATTCTCTGGCTAGTTCTGTCTTCACCTGTGTTCAGCTTGTTCTCTTTCTGTAACCTGTTTCTGTAAAACTGTCCTAGTAAAACTGCATCCTCTCTCTCTATACCCAGCTCTTCTCAGTCCTCTCCTTCCTCTTTGTCTTGTGACAGCTGGGAACATCCTATTCTGTCAAATCTTTCTCTGTTACTTTGTCTGCCTCTCAATTAGGTGTCACTTTAAAAACATTGTGCTTCCTTCTACAAAACCACTCTACCTTCATTGTTTTGGATTAAAGGTGTGTGCTAAGGGCACGTCTGTATTCCAGCCAGAGTAGCTATGTTACTGGGTTAAAATCCCTCTACATGTTTGTGTCTGTGTGGTGGCGGAGCTAGAACCCAGAGCCTTGTGCATGTTAGGCAAACACTCTGCCACTGAACTGTGCCCCTGGCCCAGTGTGAATATTAGTTAATAACCATCTTTTGCTCTCAGAAGCATCCCAGTTTGGATGATAAATTATGTTGTCACTGTTCATGAAGGAAGATGAGACTAGAGGTGTGATGGCCAGGAGTCTGGATAACACTAAGGTGGCCAGGGTCCTGAGCAGGGTGAGAAGCTGGAGACTAGCTTCTCAATCCCCAGAGAGGCCTCTTTGCTAATCTGCTAATAAATCTTTGCTTCATTCTTAGCTCCTAAAGGCCGAAAAGCACGGGTTCGCCGAGCTATTGCAGCTCATTATGAAGGTAGGTAGCCCATTATGAAGGTAGGTAGCCCATTATAAAGGGAGGAGTGGTGGCAAAGGGGCAGGGCAAGTCTCACCAACCCTTTTCTGTGTCTTACAGTTCATCCACGGCCAGGACAGGATGGAGCACAGGCAGGCGAGTCCTCACCCCACCTCTGAGCTTTCCCTTGCCCCATCACAGCATCACCCCCCAACCCCAGAAAAGGGTCCCCAAGTCTCTTCCTCCCTGCATCCAGACTAGGAACCCCAGAAGCCAGTTTATGAAAGTCCTCAAAGTTCTCTGTGACCCTGGCATGGGATCCTAGGAAGACCCCCGCCCTCCCCAGAACCCAGGCTAGCCCCTCCCCGAACCAGTAGCCCAGCTTCTTCCTCCCACCCTCAGGCTTTTCCAAGAAGCACTTGTGGTCCTTTCTTTCCTTTTCTCTTTGTTCCATGGTTTTTCCTGCTGTGTGATCATTGCTTCTCCAGATGTGTCTGGTCTCTGCCCATCTCTGTCCCCAATGATGGCACCATGACCTTAGAACCCCAAACTGAGCTCTGCCCCTTCCCTATCCTCATTCTTCTTGCCTCCCTACTTTGTTCAGTCTGTTACCCTCCTATCCCATCGCTTCTCTGCTTAGCTCCCAGTCTCTCTGTGCTATGGCCTCAACCTTACTTCCTGGCGCTTGCTTGCAGGGGTGACACTCATGTGCCCTAGTATGCCTCTTGTGGACTTTGCACACCCTGTTTCCTCACCTGGAACATCATAAATTATGTTGTCACTGTTTATGAAGGAAGATGAGACTGGAGGTGTGATGGCCAGGAGTCTGGATAACACTAAGGCGGCCAGGGTCCTGAGCAGGGTGAGAAGCTGGAGACTAGCTTCTCAATCCCCAGGGAAGTTTCTCTGCTAATCTGCTAATAAATCTTTGCTTCATTCTTAGCTCCTAAAGGCCAAAAGCATGGGCTCGCCGAGCTATTGCAGCCCTGGAGGCAAGACATGAGGGTGGCTCAGACTAGGGCATCAGTAGAAGAGAAGGGGAGAACCAGAGATTGAACGTTTGGGATAAAGATGCATTGCTTGCTTATGGGTTAGATGGAAAGGGAAAGACAATGGAGGAATAGTAAATAGCATACCCATGCATTGTTCTCTGTTTCTGAGACAGGGTCTTTCTCCTCCACCCAGGCTCTTCTAAAACTCCTGGGCTCAAGTGATCCTCTTGTCTCAGCCTCCCTAGTGGTTGGAACTTGAGGCTTGTGCCCTCACCTCTGGCTTGAGTATCTGAGGATGATAATGCCATTTTTTAAGACTGGAATGACAAGGAGGGAAATAGGTTGTATGTTGATTAATTAACTCTGAGATGTCACGTCATGAACAAGGGAGGAAATGGTTAGTAAAATGAATTTCACCCGTGGGTGGTTAGACTGGCCCAGGCTAGGTGAGAAATGGTCATGGGATTGCTATTTAAAGCTATGGGATGAGATGAAGACACCAGGGGAGAGAGACGCCCCGAGAATGAAGCAGTGCAGAACAGGAAGCCAGCTGAGGAGATGGGAAAGGAAGAACCTCGGGCAGGGCGGTGCCCTGAGATCTCAGAGAAGACGGTTTCAGGCAGGAGGATGTGGCTGTCTGCAGGGGCAGCTGACAGGTCACATGAGATGAAGACAGAAATGTGACTGCTGGGCTTAGTGGTATAACACCAATTGATGACCTTAACAGGAGCCTTTGGGATTGTGGATTCAGCAGTGTGGACTGAGGCAGAAGGCATGAAAATGGGAATTAGAGACAGTGACAAGAAAGAGAAATGGTTGGTAGGTGAAGAGGGATGTAGGCCAAGGAAAACCTCAGTTCTTTTAGCAAAACCATATATATATATATATATATATATATATATATATTTTTTTTTTTTTTTTTGGTTTTTCGAGACAGGGTTTCTCTGTGTAGCCCTGGCTGTCCTGGACTCGCTTTGTAGACCAGGCTGGCCTCGAACTCACAAAGATCCGCCTGCCTCTGCCTCCCAAGTGCTGGGATTAAAGGCGTGCGCCACCACCGCCCGGCTAGCAAAACCATATTTATCCTGGTGCTTTTGGGGTAGGCACGGGACTAGCACTTGGGCATTTAAATTGATCAGATCCTCACAATAGCAGGAAGATGCCGATTACCTCCACCTAATAAATGAGGGTTATTTGGCTAGTCCAAGATCATGGCAAACCTAAGTGGTGGCACATGCCTTTAATCCCAGCACTCAGGAGGCAGAGGCAGGCAGATCTCTCTGAGTTCCAGGACAGTCTGGTCCAACAGAGCAAGTTCCAGGACAGCCAGGGTTACAGAGAAACTCTGTCTTGGAAACAAACAAACAAACAATCAATCAAATAAATAAAAACCCCCAAAAACCTAAGTGTTGGAGGCAGGATTCAAAGCCAGGTAGGACATGCTTAGATGCTGAACAGTCTTCATGAGAGACATTCTTGGGACAGGGATGAGTCTACCCATAGGCCAGTGCCCAAGAAGGTGGAAGGGATGTTTCTAGAAGGAAAAGAGGACACACTTAAGTCATAAGGATGCCAAAGAAGCTCGAGAAGAGGTGTGTAAAAGTCAATTTTATTCTTCTGAGTGTAATTATCATCTCCGAGACTTACTGCCTCCATCTGCTAACCTAGGCCTAGTCCTGGAAACTTCTGGCCTCTGTAAAATCTAATCTAGGCCTAAAATGTCTTCAGCCTTTGAGACTTACTATAGAATAAGCTCACCTTTCTACTCTAGCTGGCTAGTTCAACTCAGTTGTTCTGACTCAAATTCCTGTTGTAGCTGACTGATCCAATCTGGCTTCTCTGTTTCTTACTGAATTGCTCTGCTTGGCCTCTAACTCTAGCAATCTGTTCTAATCTTCTGGCTCCGTCTCATTCTCTGGCTAGTTCTGTCTTCATTTGTGTCTAGCTAACAAGCTCTCTTCAACCTCTCTCTGTTAAACTTTCCCTGTAAAAACTGCTTCAGAATTCCATGAACTGAACTGCCATGAATGCAACTCCACTGCACTGCCTCTCAACTGACTGACTCAGCCAGACTGCCTGAACAGAATCCAGAGATATGCATGCCTCTGTCTCCAGAGTGCTGGGATTAGAGGCATGTACCACTATGCCTGGACCTAAGCTTTTCTTTACCTGAAATTTTCTCTATACCAGGCTGACCTTGAACTCAGAGATCTGCTTGCCACTATCTCCTGGGATTAAAGGCATGTCTGTATTCCAGCCAGATCACACAGACCTAGAAGGTCTTTGGATGTGATCTCTTGCCAGAGCAGCCATATTCTGAATTAAAATTCCTCTACAGAGGTGCTTGTAGGTTTTGTTGGGGGAGACAGGGGGAGACCCTGGCCTAAGGATGGCTAGGTCCCTGGAGGACTAGGGACATGGGAGCAGGAGGTCTGAGGAGAAACACTACCAAATTCAGCCCTTGTAGGGGAAAGTGAGTTACCAAGCAGCACTGGACACCCTTTGAAGACTTGTGGTGCTGATGTGAGTGACCTAGGGAACCATTCACATTTCCAAGTATCCCAAGCCCCTTGGAGGATCCCACAACCAGCCTTATCCTAAGCCAGTCTGCACCCAGGATGCCTTCTTCTCATTCTTCCTTCCCTATTCTGTGAGGCCAGGCCAGCTCTCTTCATCTTGGTATAGATCATTTATTTGGGTACTGATGTTCATTGACTCAACATACATGTATCAGAAACCTGCTATTTACCAGGGCCAGGGACCAGACCATGTCGAGTCACACTTTTTGAAATATGTAATTAAATTATTACCAGTATTTATATTATAGTTAATTGGTTGGCAGTGTTAATCCTTAACCCATCACTAAAAATGATCATATTGAGACACCTGATGGATTTTTAGCAAGCCTTAGCTTGGATAGTGCAATATTAGCCTATCTAAGCTAACTTTTCATTTTAGCCCCAAATAAAATCCCATAACACACACACACACACCCTGGGCTGGTTTTCTCCATGCTATGCTGATGTTCCTGGCCACTTGGAATGATGTTCTTCCATCTAAAACATGGTCAGCCTTTTCCTTGCCTACCTCTCTTTTATCCAATTCAGGCTACAGCATTTATTCAACCAATCAATTCCAAATTAGGTAGAACAAGGTTCACACAAAAAGGGTGGCAACTAGATTTTGGGGCCAGCAATTAGCAACAAAATACAAACAGCTTTCAGGTTACCCCAACATATACTCACATGTTTTTCCTTAAAGATTCACTACAGAGGAACAGCACATAACCTACAAATGTGTAATTAAACTTCTGGGTGACAAGAGTGATACCAAGGAAGCCCAAGGTACACGGCACTGCACAGGAAGACAAACAATTTTACAATGGAGTCAGAGACTCATTCTCACTGGGAATAGCGCTGGGGCTTTAGTAGGCCTCAAAGCCTAATTGTATGGTAGTGAGATGATCACGAACCATGCAAGGCCAGGCTTCTCCAAGAGTCTGATGGGGATGAAAGTTAGAAGAATTTCAGCAAGGCTGGGGTGGAAAGGTACTCTATGGATGTGGGGGTACCCAATCTTTTGATCCTGTGACATGTCCTCTGCAGTTATATTGGACCATATTCATAGCCCTCCTGGGATGCATGGGAACCCCCCCCGAGGACAACAGGTTGGACATATCTGTAACAGAAAATAGGGTAGGGTAGAAGTCTTTGGGAGAAAGATGGAAGGTCACAAAGAGAAAGTGGAGATTGCTCTTCAATGATTCAGCAAAGGTAATCCAGGGAGGACCAGACTGCTGTCTGCAGTTTGGAACTAGCAACTCTCATGCTTTGTTTGGAGGAATTGTCCCAACCTGCAGGACAAACAACAGGGGCACAGAGAAGAGAGAGTGGGAACTTGGGGGGCGGGGATCGGAGACGCGAGAAATGAGGACAAGACAAGAGTCTGATCAAGTCCCGTTTAATGAAGATCAACCCCCCCCCCCACATATGCATGCATGAGAAGCAGAAAGAAGCTCTGAGAAAAGTAAGGCAAGGCCGAGGCAAGCTGCGTAAGAAGGTGGGTAACTAAGGCAACCATCTGTTCTTGTCTATTCAGCATGGTTTCCCAGGACTGGGGCACTGGAGGAGAGAGAAACAAACTATTCTATATTATCAGAGAGGCTAAGCTTAAAGTCAGGCCCTGTACTTTCTCATGGTCAGGATATCAGAACAGATATACAATGGCCAGGCCAGTGGCTCTGAACAGGTCCCCCTTTTTATATATTGTTTAATCAGGGAAATGAACCCCTCGGGAGCTGTGCCTGTCTTAGGTTGGAGTTTCTTGTTCCATCCTCATTACCCATCACTGGGCAAACGACATCTAGCATCGCTCCCTGTCTTAGGTTCAGTCAGGAAAAGCATGGGAACAGCTCTCTTACCTGTCATTGACTAACCAGCTCATCTCACAGGGGGAGCGACTCTGGTTTCATATGTGTCGCTAAGAATCTAGCATTTCCAAGCATTGGTAATGGACCTGGATGGGCTCAGCTCTGATATTATCAATTTGCTGCTTAATAAAGGCCATGACTTTGTTGACCAACCAAGGGCCAAAAGAGAGCAGAATTAAGAGCCCTACTAAACCAAGCAGAGGGAGGAAATAAGGCAAGAGACCATTAAGGCCTGTCCAGAGAGGATTATTTTGAAGTTCTTGTCGTTGCCTTTCTGGATCCTCTTGGAGTTTTTGGATCTTATCTCGAACTATGCCTGACTTGTTGGCATAGAAGCAACATCTTTCCTGTAAAAATAGGCAAATACCACCTTTTTCGGCTGTTAGTAGATCCAATCCCCTTCTATTTTGTAAGACCACCTCCGCCAAAGAGTCCAAGTGATCCTGTAGATCTTTAATAGTAGAGGACACAGCTTGTATATCACTAATCAATTGTAGAGATAATTTCATATGAAGGTGGGAAGCCACTCCCAGACCAGCCATTCCTGTAGCTACTCTAATGGTGATTCCCAGGCCAACCAGGAAGGGGATTAATTGTACCGCTCTCCTGGATCTGACCCCTGTGTGGTCTAAAGAGGGTACTGGGACAGGCTCAGTCCCAGGAATTATATCAACATCTGGGAGCAAAGCCGTCAGCACACATGAGCCAGTCCAGTTAGCTGGGAGATACATATAAGTTAACCCTGCTCCACAGAGGTATGTCATGCCTGGCGGGAAGCAAGGGGGGTATCTCCAAGGGAAATGTTATATCAATAAGATCTGGAAGCTACCTGCCCTAAATCAAGGCTGGTATTATAAGCATTAGGGGAGGCCTGGATACAGGCTCCAGCTGAGGAGACAATAAGTTGTGCATGGATAGGCTGAGCTATAAAGCAGTTTTCTTGAAGCAGTAGTTAAATTTTTGTTGGAGGTGTTTGAAACAAAGACCAGCCTGAGGCACTATCAGTGCCTCTCATTAATCGTTACAAAGTATCCTTCTCCAAGGTCATGAAATCACCTTAAGACTTGGGAGGAGAGACAAAACAAAAGAAGCTGTGTGTGCTTAGTGTACAGTGTCCGCTCCCCCTGAGGGAACACGATCTGAACATCACCAGCTCAGCCGGCTTTTCTGTTCTGTCTCTTTAGGGGGAACCTCATTACCAGTTTTCAAGTCTGTCAAATATTTTATTAACTGTTGATATTCTTCTTCTAATCTAATTTGTTCTTTTACCTTTTCAATCTCTTTACTCAGAGTTTTCCTGGGATCCCTCACAGTCATGATTGTATAAGGTGGCGGCTTTTTAGAGGCTTTAGACAGTTTAGGTGGGTGTTATATAGCTGTCTCTTCTTCTACATCAGACCAATCTGCTTCTGAGGAATCAGCATCCTCATCAGATTCCTTCCCTATCTCTTACAAACTTGCAAGAGCCAGATGGAGTCATTTATTCTGATTATGCTTTGAGGACAGATCTATCAAATTATTAGGTTTGTCTGGTTTAGTTGAGTTTGTCGAGGTTTTGGCTTTTGGCCTAACAGAAGGCTCCTCTTTTTTCTTTTTGTCCTCCTCATCACTACTCAAAGAAATAAGGTCCGCACTAGCTGAAAGCTGCTTCTTACATTCCTCCAGTGCAGAATCCCCTCCCCCCTTCCTTGTTCCTGATTCTGCACCAGTGACCGCTGCTGCAACTATGGGGAGCCGCTCCCTACTCCTCAGAATCTCATCAATAAGATTCCAATAAGAAAAAGCAGTCACTGGTACCTTCTCAGGACCAAAGGTATCATAATAATCTTGAAAACAGTCTCCCACTCTTTTCCATTTCACTACATTTATAACTCCCTCATTAGGGAACCAAGGGCATGTCTGTTTAACAAATTCAAAAATTCAAGAAGTTGTGAAATTCTAAGCTTTACTCCTCGCACCTTTAAAACATCTTTTAACTGCTTGACATATACTTCATGACTACTTACCTCCGATCCCATCTTTCAGTGCTACTTACTCCACTTTGATGGCGTGGCAGGCTCCAACATCATCTTTTCGGTTTACTTCTTGACTGGCCAGTCTTTCAGCACTTCTTTCCTCATGGATTTCTCCCGTTTCTCAAGTCCCACGTTTGGTGCCAGGGCCCCGACCTGCAGGACAAACAACAGGGGTACAGCGAAGGGAGAGTGGGAACTTGGGAAGGATTGGAGATGTGAGAAATGAGGACAAGACAGGAGTCTGATCAAGTCCCGTTTAATGAAGATCAACTCCCCCCACCCCGTATATATGCATGAGAAGCAGAAAGGAGCTCTGAGAAAAGTAGGGCAAGGCCGAGGCAAGCTGCGTAAGAAGGTGGGTAACTAAGGCAACCATCTGTTCTTGTCTATTCAGCATGGTTTCCCAGGACTGGGGCACTGGAGGAGAGAGAAACAAACTATTCTGTATTATCAGAGAGGCTAAGCTTAAAGTCAGGCTCTGTACTTTCTCATGGTCAGGATATCAGAACAACAATATAATGGCTGGGCCAGTGGCTCAGGACAGGGAATAAATTAAAAGAGGTAAGATTGGAAATGGGGGTTCCAGTGAGGAGTCCCAAGGAGACCAGACTGGGGAAGGAAGAAAGGAGCAGGACTGGTAGGAAACTGTAATCATCAAACAAACTTGGTGTAGGAGACCCTATGGAACCAGGAGCCACGTGAACAACAAAAACCAAGTAACTAGATTAGAGCTGGAAATAGCAGAGGAGATGGGCTGGGAGAGGTGACTGAATGTAGTCCTGAGACCCTGGCAGCTGGGAGAGCAGCCTGTGGACTGTCAGCTTCCTGTCACCCAACTCCTTCTGTCTTCTCACTTATGTGAGGCCCAGTTCCAAGTGCTGGGAATACAGACAGTGAATAGGACAGCTGTACTTGTTCTTGCAGGGGAGTCACACCCTAAAAAGGGGTAAATAAAAAAAAGATTCTGCTGACTGCTAGGGAACAAGCAGAGGAGTCAAAGATGGGGACAGCTGAGTTTGCTTGCTTGTCTTGTTTTGTGATAAGTTCTTGGTATATATCCCAGGTTGGCTTTGAACTCAGGAACTTTCTTTCTCAGTCTCCCCATGCTCAGATTATAAACCCATTCCACCATACCTCCTACTCCCACAGGAAAAACTAGAAAGTGGTTGCCAGGAAGGAATACTGGGGAAAAGGAAGAATATTATAAAGCCCAAAGAGCTGGGTGTAGTGGGGCATGCCTTTAATCCTAGCACTAGGGAAGCAGAGGCAGGCAGATCTCTGTGAGTTCAATGCCAGCCTGGTCTATAAAGCAAGTCCAGAACAGCCAGGGCTATTCCACAGAGAAACTCTGTCTCAAAAAAAAACAAAAAACAAAAAACAACAACAACAAAAAAAGAATGAAATGACAGTGGACCTAGAGTCTGTGGAAAAGATGATACTGAGATAATGGTGGAAGCAGGAATGTTGTGGTGGGGAGTCAGTGAGATTAGAGAGACAGCCTTGGAGGGTCTGGGAAGCCACAGTAGGAAGCCACAGACACAGGACTTTATGCCTATACTTCTTTTTGCAATTTTCTTTTTCTTTTTTTGTTATTTGTTTTGAGACAAGATTTCTATGTGTAGTCCTGGCTGTCCTGGAACTCACATAGTAGACCAGGCTGGCCTCAAACTCATAGGTATCCTCCTACCTCTGCCTCCCGAGTGCTGGGATTAAAAGTGCCTGCTGCCAGGCCGGGCGGTGGTGGCGCACGCCTTTAATCCCAGCACTTGGGAGGCAGAGGAAGGCAGATCTTTGTGAGTTCGAGGCCAGCCTGGTCTACAAAGTGAGTCCAGGACAGCCAAGGATACACAGAGAAACCCTGTCTCGAAAAACAAAAAAAAAAAAAAAAAAAGTGCCTGCTGCCACCCCTGGCTTTCTTTCCAGTTTTCAACTACACTAGCTCTAGGCATTACTTTTTGTTTGTTTTGTGGTGAAGAATTTAGTCCTAGGCATGCTAGATAGCTAAGGGCTTTACCATGGCTTTACCTTTTCCATGGTATAGTTTTTGGTAACAGATTTATTAAGATCAGTTTTCCATTCCATACAGTCTGCCCACTTGAATGGCTCAGTGGTCTTTAGTCTGCAGTAACTAAACAAGTACAACCTAAGGATAAGTCATTAGTCACCACAAGTCATGGCTCATGCCTCTAACCCCAGCACTGGGGAGGCAGAGGCAGGCACAGGCCAATCTCTTCCTGTCAGAGGCCTGCCTGGTCTATATAGTGGACAACCAGGACAGCCAGGACTACATAGAGAGATCCTACCACAAAAACAACAAAAAAAAAAAAAAAAAAAAACTGGTACACGTCCATAATCCCAGTATGTGGGAGGTAGGACAAAGCACATAAGGGGTCCCAAGTTAATCCTCAACGCATAGCAAGTTCCAGGGCAGCCTGAGATACATGAGACCCTGTCTCAAAAAATAGTAGTAATAATGAAAAGAGAAGGAAAAAGCCATGTATCCTTTATGTATCACTTCATATGCCCTTCTCTCAGGCAATCAATAGCCTGCTCACTGTCTCTATAGACTGTGGGAGCGTGCAGTGTGTGCCTCTTTCACTTAGCATAATGTCTTCAGAGTCCATCCACACGATAGCAAGCATTCTTTTTTTTTTTCAACATTTATTTCTTCAAGTTATAACTCAATCACAGTCCTCTCCATCCTCCCCCTCCCAGTACCACCCTCCTACCTTCTCCCCCTTCTCCCTTCTATCCACTTTTTTTTTAAATTTAAGGTGTATCTTCCCCCCCACAACAGCTCCTCCTTTTAGTCCAATAAAAGACTCTTTTTCTTCCTTTTTTTTTTTGTAGACCAGGCTGGCCTTGAACTCAGAGGCCCTCTGCCTCTGCCTCCAGAGTGCTGGGATTAAAGGCGTGCACCACCACACCTGGCCATTTTGGACAGCTGTGAACCGCCATATAGTGCTGAGATTTGAACCTGGGTCCTTTGGAAGAACAGCCAGTGCTCTTAACCGCTGAGCCATCTCTCCAGCCCCGTTCTTTTTCTTATAACAATAAATATAATACAAAACAATAAGAACAATTAGGAAACAATTATAAAAATTATAAGGTATAACATACATTCCCAATGTCCAGTCCATATGTATTTGGCAACTGATAATAATATTCTATTCTCTATTTCAACGAGTTTAAAGTTTTATGCCTAACTCAGTTTCCATCCTAACTTGCATTACCAACTTATAAACATCTTCTTAAGCTGGGCGTAGTGGCGCATGCCTTTAATCCCAGCACTCGGGAGGCAGAGGCAGGCGGATCTCTGTGAGTTCGAGGCCAGCCTGGTCTACAGAGTGAGTCCAGGACAGCCAGGGCTACACAGAGAAACCCTGTCTCGAAAAACCAAAAAAAAAAAAAAAACAAACCATCTTCTAGACCTAGAAGATCCTATTAATTCCTAAGCCTGAGACTATAACTATCTAGTCTTCAACCACATCAGAGACCTGAGAAGGATAAATATATCTGAATATACAGGAAGTGCAGAGCAAGCAGCTTCCAAAACTAAGAAATGACAGACAACTGGCTTTCAGGACAGCCCTCAATTTCTCTCTGTAACGTTGGAGCATCTATCTTCAGCCTTCTGGCCCGGTATCTCTGAGAGACAATAATTATAAAGCAGGAATTATGAAAGACTTGTCTACCCTGTCTTGGCAGAGCTAGGCTGTCGACTTACCTGCTTCCAAGTTTTGTCCTTTTGGACATCATTCTGTCTACAGCTGAAGCAAGGGCTTTCTCTTGCCCAGTGACAAGCTTGCCACTAATGCAGCCATGTCCAAATGGAGATTCTTTGATGCTCATCATCTCCTTGGAGTAGAATGGGGGGGGGGGTGCTGTCAGGAGCTGACATGTCTCAATATCAAAAAATCTTCAGTTAAGAGAACATCTTTATGTTTTTAAAATTGTGAAGCAAGTTAGTATGAAAGCTGAGTTAGATATAGAACTTTAAACTCATGGAGATGGTTAGATAGTAAGACATTAAAGTCAGGTGCCAAATACATATGGACTGGACATTGGGAATATATGCTAAGCCATATAACTCTCATAATTGTGGCCTATTTATTTCTGTTGTTTTGTATTGTATTTATTGTTATAAGAGAAACAACCATTTGTTGGACTGAAAGGGGGAGCTGTTGGGGGAAAAAGATATACCTTAAACTAAAAAAAAAAAAAAAAAGGTAGAGGATGGGGGGTTGAGGGGGAAGAGGGTGGAAGGGTGGGACTGGAGGGGGGAGTAGGGAGGGGATTGAGATTGAGATGTAACTTGAAGAAATAAAAAATAAATTATATAAAAAAAGAGAACATCTTTAGCGGGTGTAGTGGCACATATCTTTAATCCCAGTACTCAGGAAGGCAGAAGCAGGCGCATCTCTGAGTTTGAGGTCAGCCTTGTCTAGAAAGTGAGTCCAGGGCAGCCAGAGATACAGAGAAACCCTGTCTCGAAAAAAAAAAAAAAAACTTTAAGTGCCGTATTCTACAGATCTCTTGAGGTTTGGTTTTATATCCACTTGCCTCCACTTGTCTCTGCCTCCCGAGTGCTGGGATGAAAGGTGAACAGGGATTACTACTCTTTAATCTCCCCAGAAGCAATCACCAGTGACAGTTTGCTCTGAAACTTCCTGGTCACATATGTTAGCTCTCATCACTGTGGGCGGCATGACATGGGGCCTGGCTCCTCCCATACTTTAAGCCATTGAATACTCTAGGCCATTGAATTCTCTTCTGGGTAAGGTAGACCTTGAATACATAAACGCAGTGGATTCCTGGGGAGTGTGAGGGAGTCTTGTAAAGGGACTTTTACTTAGCCCTAAACATCCACATTCAGGTGTGGATGGGACAGTGAGTGGCTGGGAAGAGGCCAAAATCAACAGCTCCAGCCCGCTGCGCTACGACCGGCAGACTGGGGAGTTTACAGTCATCAGGGCTGGACTCTACTACCTATACTGTCAGGTAAGCCCTGTCTGGCTCCATGGGCAAAGCAGTGGCTGACAGGAGAAGGGTTTGTCTTGGGAGACAGGAAGGAGGGCAAGGTATAGGTGGGAGAGGGAGAATCTGAGTTTTATGAAGAACGCAATGCCTGGATTCTATGAGGGCAGGTAGAGGCCTGGATTTTGCCTTTCCTACCCCAGGTGCACTTTGATGAGGGGAAGGCCGTCTACCTGAAGCTGGACTTGCTGGTGAATGGTGTGCTGGCCCTGCGCTGTTTGGAGGAATTCTCAGCCACAGCAGCAAGCTCTCCTGGGCCCCAGCTCCGTCTGTGCCAGGTGTCTGGGCTGTTGGCACTGCGGCCAGGGTCTTCCCTTCGGATCCGTACCCTCCCCTGGGCTCATCTTAAGGCAGCACCCTTCCTTACCTACTTTGGACTCTTCCAAGTTCACTGAGGGGTCCTCCTCCCCCAGGATTCCCTAAACTGTACCCAAACAGCTCCCAGTGCACCATGACCACCCCTGCCACCCGCCCCCCCCACACACAGCAGCTCCTTGCGCCAGTCCTGTCCTCTCCTCCAAAGGCAGCTGAGCCTTGTTCGTATGTTTTCCATTCCATGGAAGTATCCTGTTGTCCTTTAACATTCCATCCTACCCCAACTGTCCACCTCACTAGCTTCCAAAGCCCCACTTATCTCTGACTCCCCAGGCCTCAAACCCCAGGACACTGTTACTTACTGACTGTACATCAGGCACTGAGATGGGCTGGACCTGGTGGCAAGAAGCCAAAGAGCCTGGGACTAGACCAGAAGTTCCCAAATGTGAGGGGTAAGAGCCCGAGACAAGCTCCTCCCTGGTTCCCTGTGGATTTAGAAAAGATACTATTTTTATTATTATTGTGACAAAATGTTAAATGGATATTAAAGAGAATAAATCATGATTTCTCTCTTCTTTTTTTTTTTTTTTTTTTTTTTTTGGTTTTTCGAGACATGGTTTCTCTGTTTAACAGCTCTGGCTGTCCTGGACTCGCTTTGTAGACCAGGCTGGCCTGGAACTCGCAAAGATCCGCCTGCCTCTGCCTCCCAAGTGCTGGGATTAAAGGCGTGTGCCACCACCACCCGGCAATTTCTCTCTTCTTTTGGGCTCAGAGTAACAGAAGGTTGTGGGAAAGGAATTTAGGCATTGGGAGCAGGGACCTGCAAGCCTCCAACCTGTGTTTTTAAGTAGAAATTACAAAGGTACCAGAAAAAAAAATACAAACAAACAACAGCAGTGACACCTGGTCCTTTCCTCAAGGTGCTGAAGAAGTGGCCTCATTTCCCTAGCAGGTGGACTTCCTCCTGTGGGGAATCCCTGACTGGGAGGAACAGGGCCCTTCCTCTTGGCGGCCTCAGGGCATTCAGCAGCTGAGCAGGTGCTCCTGGCACAGGCCCTGGCTAGGAGATGAGGTGGGAGCTAGCCTGGGAAGGGGCTCAGGGCCATAGGAAGGACTCTAGGGGTCAGCTTCATGGGTCTGGGGAGGAGTGCTGCAGTGGCTGAGGGGCTTGGGGCTTTTTTCTTTTTGTCCGGAGAGCCTTATGTAAGAACTCTTCTTGGGAAACAGGAAGTCCAGCTTGCCAAGTTCAGCACAGGGAGCAGTGCAGGCCTGATTCCAACACACCCGGCCCAGCCTTAACCCCAGCACCCTGACAGTTTCTTGTCCCTGGTTCTCCTCCCTGCTGACCCCTAAACCCCTTTTCATCATCTTCAGTCACCCGTAACAAACCTCCTCAGAGATCTCGCCCATGCCTGCGTCACACAATCTGCCACTCGCACCTTCTAAACTTCAATGCTGCCCAGCTCAGACCCATTCCCTGCTCCTGGCACCATGCCCCATAACCAACCGACCTTCCCTCCTCCAACTCAGGGGCCGCCCCTGGGCTCCTGAATGCTGGCCGCTCCTTCTGGGTGTCACAGGCTGCGGTGTCCTTCCTAGATAATTGGCACCCAAATCTGCTGAAGCTGGGGGGTGTGTTGGTGTCAGAATGACACTAGCTCTACAGTGAGGCCCAGGGGTACTAATAGTACCCCAAGCTTGATTTCTTTCTCTCTCCTTTTTATCCTCAAGTTCCTTTTTATTTCTCCCTTGCGTAACGCGCTCTTCCCTTCTGTGCCTTTGCCTGTATTCCCACCCTCTCTGCTACATTCTGGCCACCTCACTTCTGAGACCACAGCTGTTGGCAGGGACCCCAGCTCATGCCAGCCTCATCTCCAGGCAACATGGGGGGCTCAGTCCGAGAGCCAGCTCTTTCAGTTGCTCTTTGGCTGAGCTGGGGGGCGGTTCTGGGGGTTGTGACTTGTGCTGTCGCATTACTGATCCAACAAACAGAGCTGCAAAGCCTTAGGAGGGAGGTGAGCCGGCTGCAGCAGAATGGAGGACCGTCCCAGAATCAGGGCGAATCTTCATGGCAGAGCCTCTGGGAGCAGGTTAGTAAAGGGGGATGGTAGTCTAGGGGTGAAGGAAGAATGGAGGGGTCTTAGGGTCTGAGAGCAGTCTCTAAATTTTCAGGTGGGTTCAAAAGGGGGCCCTAGATTTGAAAGTTGAGGGAACAGCCATTCCAGGAGACTAAACTGTTAAAGATTAATGCTTCCTGTACCTAGACCATCCTGAAAGGCAGTCAGTGTCCAGACCAGAGGCCTAGGACAGGTACAGAAAATTCAGCTATTCCTGGTGTTGATGAGGGCTGGAAATGAAGGTTGTCTGAGACCCTTACATCTTAGTCAAACTCTGGCCTCTTTCATGAGCAGAGTCCTCATGTTCTGGAAGCCTGGGAGGATGGGGAGAAATCTCGGAGAAGGAGAGCAGTACTCACCCAGAAGCGCAAGAGTGAGTGAGCCCTGGGGTTCAGTAGGGTTGGGAGGTGAGCCAGAAACATGGAGAATGGAGGGTGGACTTGGGGAAGGTCAACACTGCCGTGTTTCCTCCTTCTCTCCTTAGAGAAGCACTCAGTCCTGCATCTTGTTCCCATTAACATTACCTCCAAGGGTGAGCACTATTTTAAATAATGGCATTGTGGGAGGGGCACCAAGCAGGAACTGTGGGGCTGGGGCCAAGAGAATCCTGGAAATGAGCAGGAGAGCTCACCTATCTGCGTGTAAAGGAATGCTGACCTGCCACACTCTTCACCTCCAGGGGACTCTGATGTGACAGAGGTGATGTGGCAACCAGCTCTTAGGCGTGGGAGAGGCCTGGAGGCCCAAGGATACTCTGTCCGAGTCTGGGACACTGGAATTTATCTGCTGTATAGCCAGGTAACCCCAGACAAGCCCTGACCCAACCATGTGGACATGGAGGCTGGCTTGTCACTCTTCTTTTATGTACTCTGTAATAAGGGTTTCTCTGATCCCTCTGCTCAAACCAAACTTAGAAAACCCCCCCTCATTGCCTGGCTCCTGTATCAGGGCTCCTGAGGCCTCCCAGGACTGAACCTTGCCTCCTCATTTTCCTCAGCATCTCCTCCCCCGCTGACAGGTCCTGTTTCATGATGTGACTTTCACCATGGGTCAGGTGGTATCTCGGGAAAGCCAAGGGAGAAAGGAGACTCTATTCCGATGTATCCAAAGTATGCCTTCTGATCCTGACCGTGCCTACAATAGCTGCTATAGTGCAGGTGAGGACTATGGGGTCATCAGAGGGTTGACAACAGTGAACAGATCAGGTCACATGGACTCAAGCAGAGCTGATTTGGTGTGGGGAGTTACAGTGGTAGAGTGGGGAACTTGAGTGTACAGGCAAATCTGAAGAATGGAGAACAAGACGCACAGCTCCTTACAGGGAATAAAGGTACAAGCCAAGCCTATGCACAACTAGGTTCATCCCTGTAAATAATCACAACAATTATGAGGCTAAGGTGGAAGGCTTGCTTAAAGTTCAAGGCCAGCCTAAGATACAAAGTGAGGCTGTCTCAAAAATTAAGAAAAGGACAGCGAGATGGCTCAATGGGTAAAGGTACCTGGTCCATCCCTCACATCTCACCATCTGAGTTTGATTCATAGAACCCATATAGAAGGAACCAATTCTCATAAGTTGTTTTCTGATCTCTGCATATGCACATTCTTCCCCTCCCCCCAAATCAAAATGGAGGAGGGGCTGGAGCAGGCAGAATGAAGCCTGAGAGTTCTGAGGGCTGTTTCACTGAGCATTTGTCCTCTTGTTTTTGTTTTCCAGGTGTCTTTCATTTACATCAAGGGGATATTCTCACTGTCAAAATTCCACGGGCAAATGCAAAACTTAGCCTTTCTCCACACGGAACTTTCCTGGGGTTTGTGAAACTATGATTACGCTATAAAAAGGAGTTCTATACTGGGAAGAGCAGTATGGGCCCATAGTGGAGACTCCAAGAACTGGCTAGACAAAGGACAAGCAAATGGTCAAGAACGGCTCACTTGGTTTTGACTTCGTGACTGTTGTTCCTCCCTGTTGCCTTTTCCGCTCCCACTCCCTGGGCTTTGACTTCATGGATATTAAAAAGGTAGAATATTTTGCATTTATCTCCCACCTAGCCCCCAAATTCTTTTGTTGTGTGTATTCAGGGGGCTTTGTTGACTAGGACTCTGCCAAGTCTTGTCCACTCGGCGAAGCCCACTGGAATGCATCCAGAACAGCACCACCACCTAGCGGCAGATCGAGGAAAGAATACAGCCTCTGCTAGTGAAAACCTGTCTCTTGGCCACAGCTCAAGTGTTCTCTACTTTGATTTACAAGAAGCCCGGTTTTGCGCCTTTAATCCTGGCACTCGGGAGGCAGAGGCAGGCGGATCTCTGTGAGTTCAAGGCCAGCCTGGTCTACAGAGTGAGTTCCAGGACAGCCAGAGCTACACAGAGAAACCCTGTCTCAAAAACAACAACAAAAAGAAGCCCGGTTTTCTCTTCTATTGTGTCCAAGTTCTTGTTACCATCCAGGAAAATGTATTTTTGTTTGTTTTTCGAGACAGGGTTTCTCGGTGTATCTCTGGCTATCCTAGACTTACTTTGTAGACGACCATGGTAGCCTTGAACTCACAGAGATCTGCCTGTCTCTGCCTCCCGAGTGCTGCAATTAAAGGCGTGCGCAACTACGCCAAGTTAGGAAAATGTATTTGATGCGACGACCTGCATGCCTTTCATGTTCCCCATTCCCCTGGTAAACTTCAAGCTGGGCACAGTGCTTCACGCCTTTAATCCCAGGACTTGGAAGGCAGCAGATCTCTGAGTTCAAGACCAGCTTGGTCTAAATTGCTAGTTCCTGGCCAGCCAGGGCTACATGGCCTCAAACAAACCAACAAACCGTCAAAAACAACAACAACAAACTCTCCCAGACCGCGCTGGTATCCGTGAAAGTTTTAGGTACTGGACACCCTGGCACGCTGGTCGTGTCTCACTCCTTAATGAAGTCCTGGTTCAAGTTAAAAAGAATGAATGTCAGGCCCGTCCCACCTCCACTTCCCCAAGAGTCTAGTCTCAGGCCAGTTCCTGTAGGGACCCCGACATCCCGGGCACGCTCAGGCAAAGCCACCGGATCTCCCCAAGCTCAGGCCACGGAGAGGCAGGGAGCACGGGGTGCCTACGACGTAGAGCGTGAGGCGCAACACGCAGGCGTAAGAGAGCGAGGGGCGAGACCGCCACGCGCCGCAAGCCAGGCCAAAGTGCGCAGGCTCGGCCCTCCGTAGCTCGAGGGCGGGGCCGTCCAGTGGCCTGGACGTCTCGAGGTAGGCGGGACTGGGCAGAGGCTGGCCGCGCCGGCGCCGCTCGCCGGGTGTGACGTGATAACTGTGCGCCGCCATCGGCGGTGGGCCTGGGGCTCGCGGGAGGGAAAGGAGGAGGAGGGGAGGTGGCGGCTGTGGAGGTGGAGGTGGAGGCAAAGGCTGCGTTGGAGGCGACCGCAGCGGGGCGGCACGACGCGTGGCGTCCCAGAACGTTGGCACCGTGAATTGAGACGGCTCCGCGTGAAGACAGCAGGAGTGGCGGGGTCGCCGCCGTCCGAAAGATGGGCCAGAAAGCCTGAGGCGGAGTCACCCACCTTGGGGCCCGTGTGCCCGGCTTCCCCGCTCCGGGTGAGGACGCCCCTTCCCCCTCCCCCCACCCTTCTGTGGCCTCTTCCATTTCTGGTCTTCGCTCGCACCTAACTGGGCCCAAGAAGCCCTTTAAAGGACTTAAGGCCGGTGTGTGCGGAGTCGCTCGAGCTTTCAGAGCTATGCCCGGGCTGGGAAGCATTTAGGTCTCCCATAAGGCCGGGCCCTCCTGCCCCCCGCCCGGCTCCGTTCGGCCCATCTCCTTGATTCGGTCGCTAAGCACCGGTTCGGTTCTCCTCCAGTTTTCATCAATATCTTCTCTCATCACTCATTCCATAGCCCTGGCACCACCCTTCCCCACACCTGAGGCGTGTGTGCCACCCCCCACCCCTATCATTCCGGGGTGAGAGGGAACTGCCCACTGGGAAACAGTTTTCCTGGTGAAAGTTGTCTTTCCAGGTACCCATATCAGGATTCTTGTGCAGAGCCATCTCCTTGAGCAAAGTAACCCTCAAACTTATCCTAAGGACACCCAAAATGGCATAAAGTGGAGCCTGGAAATACTGGGTCTCACCCGAGGAGCTTTAGAAATAAAATCCCTAAGGCCTGCCACTTTCTCACTTTCCTTTGCTTCTCGACTTGGGCAAGGAACGAAATGGCGACAAACTCTGAAGGGTTCCTTGTGGACTAGGTTAGCTGGGAATAACTAAAGCCATGAGTTTTTAGATTTTTCTTTATTTGTATCTAAAATCAGAGGGAAAGTGCTGAGGAGCAGTTAGATCTTGGAGGAAGGAGTGGGCTGTTCTAATTCTGATATTCAAGCTTTTGTTTTACAGGGTACTAGAAGATGAAAGAGACTACACAAGGGACCGGGTCTTGGGGGCCTGAGCCTCCGGGACCCGGCACCACTTACTCCAACCCCAGACGAGAGCGTCTCCGTTGGCCCCTTCCCCCAAAACCCCGGCTCAAGTCAGGGGGTGGGTTTGGGCCAGATCCTGGGTCAGGGACCACAGTGCAAACTAGACACCTCCCTGCCCCTCGACCCTCTTTTGATGCCTCAGCTAGTGAAGAAGAGGAAGACGAGGAGGAAGATGAGGAGGAGGAAGTAACAGCTTGGAGGCCACCCCCTAGATGGGGGCAACTGGGGGTCTCCCAGCGTCCTCGCCCTCTCCGACCCTCTCATAGAAAAATCTGCTCACAGCGCCGGCGCCGAGCCATGAGAGCCTTCCAGATGCTGCTGTACTCAAAAAGCACCTCGTTGACATTCCACTGGAAGCTTTGGGGGCGCCACCGAGGACGGCGGCGGAACCTCGCACACCCCAAGAACCATCTCTCACCCCAGGAAGGGGGTGCAGCGCCACAGGTGCCATCACCCTGCTGTCGTTTTGACTCCCCCCGGGGGCCAACCCCACCCCGGCTGGGTCTGCTAGGTGCTCTCATGGCTGAGGATGGGATGAGAGGGTCTCCACCATTGCCCTCTGGGCCCCCCATGGAGGAAGATGGACTAAGGTGGACCCCAAAGTCTCCTCTGGACCCTGACTCGGGTAAGGTGGGAAATGGAATGAGAAGGGTGAGGAGCCTGGAGTACCAGGAGTCTGTTGCTATGATGAGAACTAAGTCTAAGGAAAGCAGAGTGAGGCATCCAGAATAGCTGTGAAATGACCTCATTAAGCCTCAATGTGAACGTCTGGTCCAGGCATACACCTGTGATCCTATCACTTGGGAGGCTAAGACAGGAGAACGGTGAGTCGGGGCCTCACCTGGGCTATCCTTTGGGAGTACAGGACTCTGATTTTGAGCAGGAATGAATGATGCCTGGAACACAGTGATAGGAAACAAACCCTTAAGTAGCCCTCCTATGGACTTCAGTACAGATGACAAAGGGAACTATGGTTTGGGAAAATCGGTGTTGTCAATTCCAAAACCACCTTCCTCTCAGGTTAAGGTCTGGATATGTGTATCTCGACGGGGCACTCACTGGTCTTGTGGAACGGGACCTCTACCAGTAGAATTTATCATCTGTAGATGTTAACATTATTTAGAGTATTTCCTCTTTGGAAAACTCCAGCCAAATAATTTAGCATCCTTACTAATATTATTGAACCTTCTTTTTACATTGTGCAGTATGTTAGATGTTAAGCATATATTGGTAGCAAATATTTCTGAAGTCTCTCTGAATCCTAGTCTTTTGCTTTCCTCCTGCTTGTGACGAGGAACTACTACTCTTTTTTGGTTTTTCTCTGGGTAGCTCTGGCTGGCCTTGAACTCCCAGAGATCCGCCTGCCTCTGCCTCCCGAGTGCTGGGACTAAAGGTGTGCACCACCATGCCTGGCTTTTTTTTTTTTTTTTTTTTAAATAAATAAACTCTCTGGATGACATTCTTATGTCAGGCTTTGGAGGTCTGCATTCCATAAGGTTAAGATCGCTAGACTGTACTTCAGTCTGTACCATGCTCTCATCATTTGTGTACGTTTGTTCTTGGCCAATTCCTCATTCCTGTCCTGTTTCTGTGCTTTATAGGCCTCCACTCATGTACTCTGCCCAATGGTTTTGGGGGACTCTCTGGTACCGAAGGGGAGCGTAACCTGCCACCCCCTGATGCCAGCATACTCATCAGCAATGTGTGCAGCATTGGAGACCATGTGGCTCAGGAACTTTTTCAGGGCTCTGACTCGGGCACTGCAGAAGAGGCAGATCCACCTGGAGCGAAAGCTGGCCAGCATAGCCCCCTACGGGAGGAACACGTGACCTGTGTACAGAGTAAGCCTTTAGAGGATTTAGCTTCTTTTTGGCCAACTCCTAGGTCAGAGTCTAAAGGCCTCACCTTACTCTCTGTTTTTAGGCATCTTAGATGAATTCCTGCAAACCTATGGTAGCCTCATCCCCCTCAGCACTGATGAAGTTGTAGAGAAGTTGGAGGACATTTTCCAGCAGGAGTTCTCTACACCTTCCAGGTGAGGTCTGAAGGCAGACCTTTGAAGGAGGGCTGGGACCTTAGGGATGGGGATAGAATGTTTGGGGAAGTAAAAGCTACAGCTGCAGCAGAGAAAGCTGCAGAAAAAGTCCCAAGCCCAATAGGATAATTGGGAAGATCTTCATAGAGTCACATTACAATACTATGAGACACTGGAAAGTTTGGTTCATGTGTTTGTTTTTTCCTTTTTGTGTGTGTGTGGGGGGTCAAGACAGGGTTTCTCTGTATAATAGTCCTGGATGTCCTGGACTTGCTTTGTAGACCAGGCTGGCCTCAAACTCACAGAAATCTGCCTGCCTCTGCCTCCCCAGTGGGATTAAAGGCATGCACCACAAGCTCAGCCATTACAATTTCAAACTGTCATGTGGGTGCTGGGATTTGAACCTGTGTCTTTTGAAAGAACAGCCAATGCTCTTAACCACTGAGTCATTTCTCCACTCTCCAGCCCCTGGTTTTTCAAGACAAGGTTTCTCTGTGTATCCCTGGCTGTCCTGGGCTCGTTTAGAACAGGCTGGCCTCGAACTCACAGAGATCAGCCTGCCTCTCCCTTCTGAGTGCTGGGGCTAAAGGTGTGTGCCACCATGCCCAACTTTTAGATTCTTATTTTAGACAGTAGTGCATATTTCTGTCTGCCCTAGCCCCATTAGTGCTTTTGCTTTTGTTTTTTTTTGTTTTTTGTTTTTTGTTTTTTTTTGAGACAGGGTTTCTCTGTGTATCCCTGGCTGTCCTGGACTCACTTTGTAGACCAGGCTGGCCTTGAATTCACAGAGATCCATCTGCCTCTGCCTCCCGAGTGCTGGGATTAAAGGCCCATATGATTCCCAAACTTTGGCCTATTCAGGAAGAGTCTGGTACTACAGCTGATCCAGTCCTACCAACGGATGCCAGGCAACGCCATGGTAAGGGGCTTCCGGGTATCCTATAAACGACATGTGCTCACCATGGATGACTTGGGGACCTTATATGGACAGAACTGGCTCAATGACCAGGTAAGAAGGGCTTCAAAAGGCCTTTGGAGAGTGGAGCCTTTTGCATAAGGGGGCCTTGTACCCATTTACCCATGCCACACCCTCCAGGGCAAGTTGCCTTTCTTTCTTCCCCAGGTAATGAACATGTATGGAGACCTGGTCATGGACACAGTCCCTGAAAAGGTAGGACCAACCAGATTCTTTTTCTTTTTCTCTCTGTGTAGCTCTGGTTTTCTTTTCTGGGACTCTATATGCAGACCACGGTGGCCTTAAACTCAGAGATCCACCTGCCTCTGCCTCCTGGTTGCTAGGATTAAAGGCAAGCATCAACCCAGCACCAGATTCTTTAGTCCCCAGAACTTTTGCAATTTTTTAAAAAATTTATTTATTACTTCAGGTTACATCTCCATCATAGTGTCCTCTTTCCCCCCCCCCCCCCTTTTTTTTGAGACAGGGTTTCTCTGTGTATCCTTGACTGTCCTGGACTCACTTTGTAGACCAGGCTGGCCTTGGACTCACAGAGATCCACTGCCTCTGGCTCCCAAGTGCTGGGATTAAAGGCGTGCGCCACCACCCCTGGTTCCAACTCTTGCAATTCTGAGCAGTTTCTTTTACATCTCTTCGATTTCATATAACTAGGGTCCGTGTTTTGGGAGGAGGGGTAGTAAGTGGTAATCTATTCATTTTAAATCTGTGACCCAATCTTTAGTGTTTTCCTGTTTAGTTAACCCAAGAATTGAGACAGGAACTTATGTGTAAGAGAAGGTTAAAAACAGTTCTACTTTACTATTAAGTGAATTAGATTGGCAGTCTTGAAGCATTTCTCTTAGGCCATATGAAATGGAGTGTGGATTGGGAGGATGGAAGGGCAGCTTTGTGGAAACCCTGAGGTCTTAATTCTACCCAGCTCTTTTGTGTCTTTGGCATAGGTGCATTTCTTCAACAGTTTCTTCTATGATAAACTCCGTACCAAGGGCTATGATGGGGTGAAAAGGTGGACCAAAAACGTGAGTTAGAGTTTGCAAGTACTTGTGTAGCATCTTCTCTAAGAGTTTTGTTTTCTGTGAGCCTTTCCTCAACCCTGGTCATCATTCTGCTAAATGGTAAATGTCTTGTGTGCCAGGCACTATTGTCGGAACTAAGAATACAATATTAAATAAGAAAAAATTACGTGTCTTGGTAGAATGAGGGTCACAGAGTGCTGTGAACATACGAAAACAGTAATAGAATAGCATGGGTACTTTAGATTGAGTGATTTACTAGACCTAGTAAGGCCTTCCACATCTGAATGATAGGAGTCACCATGTGCAGTCTGGGAAACAGCAGAAGGAACAAGTATTTGAGATCCAGACAGAAAAAGGATGTGCTTTGAGCACAATGAGTAAGGGTAGAATGGTAGAAAATTAGGCAGAGAAAATTATGTGAGGCATGTAAGGTAGACTGACATAGATGTTATTCTGCGTACATTGAGAGGCCATTGAAAAATTGCATTTTTATTGTGTGGGTGTGGGTATGCATGCCATGGTGTGTATGTGAAGGTCAGAATACAGCTTGTAAGAGTCAGTGTGCTAAGTGGGTCCCAGAGCTCAAGCTCAGATGGGTACTCGGGCGCCGTGGAAGCACCTTTCTTCACCTGTTAAGCCATCTTACCAGCCCCACCAGTCTAGAGATGCTTCATGTTTGATACTTCCATTCAGTAATGGAAGGAAAGGGGAAAGTAGTCCAGGTGAAGTAGCTGGATGGACTGCCAGTGGACAGACGACAGGAGGTTGATAGGGCCATTGGGCCTTTCTGGCAGGCGTCATGTGGGAGGTGAGAGCAGTTGGAGATGGCGTCTGGGGTCTGGGCTTAAGTAATGGGAAAAACTGGGACAGGAGCAGGTTTGGGTGATTCAAGAACTTCTGTAGGGTTCTCTGCCCTGTAATTGAAAGGCCAGGAAATTTCTGCAGTGACAAAGGAACAGTGAGTGGTTCTAACACCTACATGTCTTCCTTCCTCTTGTCACCTAAGAGAGTGCCTCCCCACCGCGTACCTCCCCACATTCCTGTAGCTAGAACAACAGCCATGCATCACTCAGCACTGGACAACCCCAGCCCTAGCTCCAGTATTTAATTTTTGGCTCAGTTTTACTCAGGAACCTGAGTTTCTAACAGTAGAAGCAAGAGTAACATACAGTAAAAACAAACAAACAAAAACTTACCTTTCTATATACCTGAGGTAAATTTATTTTGTGGGTCAGCAAGATGGCCCAGTGGGTAAACCTGCCTGCTGCAGAGTCTGCTGATTTGAGTTTGATGCCTGGACCCACATGGTGGAAGGAGAGAGTCAGCTTGTCCTCTGACGTGTGCCCCTCCTCACAATAATAAACAAGTAATAAACAATTTTAGTCTTTCCTGTGCTGGTGCTTGCTTCTGTGACCTTGAGCAATTGTTTTCTCAATTCGCAGTTTCATGTCTGGAGTGAAACACAAACTTGTGGTAGGGTGACTGTTATCTGAGCATTTCTTTGTTTTGTTTTGTTTTTTAGTTTTTTGAGACAGGGTTTTTCTGTTTAACAGCCCTGGCTGTCCTGGAACTCACTCTGTGGACCAGGTGGCCTTGAACTCACAGAGATCCACCTGCCTCTGCCTCCTGAGTGCTGGGATTAAAGGTGTGCACAAACACACCCTAACTGAGCATTTCTTTCAGGCCATGTGTTCTATGTGGACAGTGACTAGTTATTCCCTATAATGAATGAGGGCAGGGACTTTTGGTCTCTTCCTCTTACAGATAAGGCAAGGTATAGAAGATTAGCTTGCTCATGGTCATGGGCCAGTAAATGTAGAAGCTGGATGTCAGTGTGGCACTAAAATCCTGAGTCTGTTTTGTGTGTGTGTGTTTTAAGTTATTGTTGTATGTGCAGGACTGTTTTACTTGAATGACAAGCTAGTCCACCAATGTCTCTGCACTATATGCATGCAGTGCCAGAGAGGCCAAAGCAGGCATTGGATCCCTGGAACTCCAGGTAGAGACATTTGTTTTTTGGGGTTTTTTTTTTTTTTTTTTTTTTTGGTTTTTCGAGACAGGGTTTCTCTGTTTAACAGCTCTGGCTGTCCTGGACTCGCTTTGTAGACCAGGCTGGCCTCGAACTCGCAAAGATCCGCCTGCCTCTGCCTCCCAAGTGCTGGGATTAAAGGCGTGCGCCACCACCGCCCGGCTGGTAGAGACATTTGTGAGCTACCATGTGGGTGCTGGGAATTGAACTCAGGTCCTCAGGAAGAGCAGCCAGTGCTCTTTTTTTTTTTTTTTTTTTTTTTTTGGTTTTTTCGAGACAGGGTTTCTCTGTGTAACAGCCCTTGTTGTCCTGGACTCGCTTTGTAGACCAGGCTGGCCTCCAACTCACAGAGATCCACCTGCCTCTGCCTCCCAAGTGCTGGGATTAAAGGTGTGCGCCACCACCGCCCGGCTTCAGCCAGTGCTCTTAACCCATCTCTCAAGCTCTAGAGTCTGGGTTCTTACCTAGATTTTTTTTTTTCCTTTAATGTGTAAAGTTCATTAAAGTACCTAGCATTACACAGGGTCTCATGTAGCAGAGGCTGGTCCCAAACTAATTCTACCTCCCAGGTGCTGGAATTACAAGGCATGTGCGTGTTCTGATATACCTTCCTATTTCTTTTTTTTTTTTTTTTTTTGGTAATATTTTATGCATATGAGTGGTGTTTTGATGCACCCCAAAAAGGTGTGATGGTGCATGTCTTTAATCTTAGCAGTCAAGAGAAGCAGGAGGATCTCTGAATTTGAAGCCAGCCTGCTCTACACAGTGAGTTTCAAGACAGAGAGAGACCTTGTCGGATAGTTCAGCCTGTGGAGTGCATTCTAGGACTTGAGTTTGATCCCCACATAAAAAAGCCAGACCAGGGGTAGTTGTCATGCCAATGCTATGGAAGTAGAGACAAGTGGATTTCTGGGACTTGCTGGTTAGCCCACTGAGCTTCCTTGCGAAGTCCTAGGTCAGTTAAACAAAACGTCAACATCGTGAGAGGAATCACACTCAGAAGTTGTCCTGTGGCCTCCACATGCATGGCACATATAACACATACACACAGAGTCTAACCAACAGGGTAGGAATGTAATTCAGTAGTAGAGTGCTTGCTTAGCATGCAGGAGACCCTAGTCATATCCCAAGCTTGCTGCCGCCCTCCCCACCAAAAAAAAAAAACTCCCAAAAGTATTATCATGTGATGCTGAACCTTGCCTCACAATCCGTTATCTGCATTTTGCTGCATTTTGTGACTCCTTTACTGTTGCATATTTGCTGTTTAGAATCCTCATGCAACCAGCAGGGTTTTGTGTTGTATCTGACTTGCAGCACTCTCTCTTCAGGTAGACATCTTCAATAAGGAACTACTGCTGATCCCCATCCACCTGGAGGTGCACTGGTCCCTTATTTCAGTTGATGTAAGGCGACGCACTATCACCTATTTTGACTCACAACGAACGCTAAACCGCCGCTGCCCTAAGGTTTGAGGAGGTTGTGGGAAAACAAACAGTGAAGATGTAGGGAGGTCTGGCAGCAGGCCACTTCAGGAAGAACTGTGACTGGTGTTTGCGGGCGTCATGCTCTGCATTAGCCTCCTCAGTGATGAAGGTGTCCCTCTCTTTTTCCTTGCCCACATAGCATATTGCCAAGTATCTACAGGCAGAGGCGGTAAAGAAAGACCGACTGGACTTCCACCAAGGCTGGAAAGGTTACTTCAAAATGGTGAGTTTCCAGAGGGAAATGGAGTAAGTTTGGTGGTAAGGGTAGTGGATAGGAGGCAGAAACTGAATTCAAAACTCTGGACGTCTACAAGTGAACAGATTCTCCGTTTCTGTTTCCTAGAATGTGGCCAGGCAGAATAATGACAGTGACTGTGGTGCCTTTGTGTTACAGGTAAGCAAATAAGGTCCCCTTCTTAGCTCTGTAGTCAGTGGCTTAGGGGTTGTTGGTAGATTTTTGCCTCAGTTGTGCAGCAGGGAGAACCTTTATGTGTTAGAGCACAAAAACCCTGGTTACATTGGTCGTCTTCAGGTCTTTCTCCATCTCAGAGTTGGGACTGATTCTCTGGCTTTGGTCCTGATATAGAGGCTTCCCAACATCCTCCCCACTCAATGTATCTTCTCCCACAGCAGATAGGATGTTTTTAAGCTCCAGGCTATTAAACTCTAATGCTGGTCTGTGTGAGAAATGGGGATATTCTCTGAAAGATTAAGATATATTTTGTATGAAATGTATAGCACAGGTTTTGGCTTGGGAGGGAGGGATGCTCAGTATATGGTTCTCATGGCCTGCTTTGTTAACACCCAGTACTGCAAGCACCTGGCCCTGTCTCAGCCATTCAGCTTTACCCAGCAGGACATGCCCAAACTTCGACGACAGATCTACAAGGAACTGTGTCACTGCAAACTCACTGTGTGAGCCTCATACCCCAGACCCTTAGCCCATTAATGGGCAAGGGAACAAAGGAGACCCCAAGAAACTCCAGTTCCTTTGTCGTCCCCCCCCACCCAATTCCCTTTGGATTTTCATATTTAAATGTTTGGTTTCTGTATTTTGTTTTCTTTGCAAGAATGTTGATTTCTGATGGGAAGGGAATGGCCACATAAGAGCCCTTTTCTCCCTCTCGAAGGGAATGTTGCCTTGTGACCTAGGTGGAGCATCCATTCCTCCTTCCATATTCAGGGGGCAGGAAAACAGTGTGGGGGTGGTGGGCGGCCAAAGGGATTACTGCCTGCCAGGTCTTCAAACTTTTTTTTACATATAAATATATATAAAAATGCCACGGTCCTGCTCTGGTCAATAAAGGATCCTTTGAAGATACATAAGTGGTGGTCTTCTTGACGGGCCTTAAAATAGTGGATGTAAATCTCAGGCCTTCTTCCAGCTACCCCTTTTTCAGATCTTGATATCTCAGAAACTAGTTTTCTATATATGCCAATACTTCATGATCCAAATAATCCTCCAGGCAGGAAGAGGAAGAATTAAGCCTCAAAAATAAATAAGCCTGAGAGAGAAGATGGGAACTGACACTAAAGGAACCAGTGATGGAGTGGGCCAAGATCCCTGACAGTTCACCTCTTATGCTCTTTAGGCCAGAAATGGGTTCCATACCATTTTTTTTCCTCCAGTCGAGGAAACTTCCTATCTCCTGAGATATCACTGTCATTTCTGCTACACTGAACACATCAATCTTTTCTGAACGGAAGAATTAATAAAACTTGGGATCTGTAGAAACCTGTAGCGCAGAAGTAAAGGGAAGTGGCAGTCCCGAGTGCCCGGAAGTCCCCAGAGGCTAAGGCCTCTCCCCCGTCGCTTGATAGGACCCGCTGAACCACATGACTAAGACACGATCGCCTCCGCACGTGTAAAGGTGCTGGGCTCCAAGATGGCTGCCCGGCCGCGAGGCCTGATTTATGTATGTCACTTCCGTACTAGCGAGAAAGGCGGGCCCTTCAGCCAATGAGGCTGCAGGGTGGGCGTCGACCTTGATAGGCATTCAAACTACCCAATAAGGTGTACGGCCTAAAGCGCCTACAAAGTAACGTCACGTCGAGTTGCAGAGCGCCGGCAGGCGGGGCAGAGGCAGTCAAGCCAATGCGATGGCTAGGGCGGGGTCCGGCGCTCTATAAGTTGTCGATAGGCGGGCACTCCGCCCTAGATTCTAAGGATCATGTCTGCGAGTCAGGATTCTCGGTAAGAAAGACATTTGCAAGTGATTGTGGGTACTTACCCCGCCGCTCCCTTCCGAAGGTCCCGCCGGGGGGAAGTTGAGAGGCCCATCGCCCCAGACCTACCAGGTTACGGGGGAGCCGGGCCGGGAGGAACCGTCCGGGGGGGGGGGGGGAAGGGGAAGGTCCCACGGCAGACGCTGCCATCAGAGCGGAGACGGAAAAGGGCAGTCTGGCGAGAGCAGAGGGCGCGAGGTTTCTCACAAGGCCTCGGCCAGAGGGGCCGTACGAGAAGCTCGTGTACTGAAAGGCAAGACGAGGTCGCGACCTAGCGTGGGAAAAAGGAGAGACGGCTGCGCGGCCCGGAGCCGGCTGGTCTGGTTGCCTCCCTGTGTTGGGAAGGGCGCGCGCGAGGGTTCCGGAGGATTCCGGCGGTACCACTCGCGACAGGCAGGGGTGCCTGGTTCTTCAGACAGTCCCTTCGTCGCGCATGGAATGTGGGTCGGGGAAGAAGAAACCGGCCGTTCAGGGTGCTGGTTTTCTTGACGGCCAGGACTGAGCCTAACCCGGAGGAACGGCCGCGTGAGGCACCAGGAGCCCACCCGGCGCCGGGCGGGCGGGTCCATTTTGCCGCACAAGCCGGGCAATTGAAAAACTGCAGATGGGCAGGTCCACTTTCCTTCGGGGGTGAGCGGCCTGAGGTATGGGAGGGCGACGCCATTTCTCGACGGGGGCGGGCGGGTTGTGGATTGTTCCATGGCGGGTTAGACCCCGCCGAGTGGCGGAGCTAATGAGCACATGGCCGCTTGAGAGGTTCCCCTCCCCCAGTCTGCTTCGCTTGTCTGGGTTGTGCAATCTCCCCCTTTGCTAGCGCGGCTGGGGCTTATTGTGCGCGAGGCCGCCACCGCCCGCGGCCTCCCACATCCGGGTACTGAGGGGGGGCGGCCGTAGGAAGGGGGGGGCGCGGGCGGCATGACGTGGGGGGGAAGGGGACGGCCCACCCTCGGAAACTTGGAGGTGGAGGGCGGGACTTCCGGTAGCCTTGGTGCTCCTAAGGGAGGTGCACGCGCTTTGATCCGCCAGACCCAGAACATGTGGGCCTGGCAGCAAAGACCGCATCTCGGCGTCTTGTGTATGAGGGCACTCCTTTACAGCCCCTTGATCTTAAAGGAGGGTCACCCTAAAGTGCCTCTTGATTGTCCTTTGGGAACAAATGGGAATTGGATCGGGAATGGGCTGGTTGCTTCCGTTCTTTGGCCAAGCAGGAAACAAAACTAATCCTCTGCATCAACAGATCCAGAGACAATGGCCCCGATGGGATGGAGCCTGAAGGCGTCATCGAGGTGAGTAGAACCTGACATTGCTACCTGTTAATGACTGGAGGGAACACACATCTTGTTACGTAACAGTGATCTCAGACACCTAGAATGATATGGTAGACCTGGAAGGTGGAGTGGCTATTGGGCGTCAGTGTGATTATTTTCTTTGCATCCTACAGAGTAACTGGAATGAGATTGTGGATAGCTTCGATGACATGAACCTCTCTGAATCCCTCCTCCGTGGTATTTATGCCTATGGTTTTGAGAAGCCTTCTGCCATCCAGCAGCGAGCTATTCTTCCTTGTATCAAGGGTAAGACTCTTGTTCTCAGGATAGATTTGGACTGCTCCTGAATAGAGTGCCTTGGAGTTGCTGGTGAACATAGCAACCAGAAAGAAGCAATTTATCCCTAGCATCTTTGTTCTTGGCCCTTAGTTTATGCTGGCATCTTGGTTTGCCTTGGATGCAGGGTTGGTGTTTCTAGTTCATAGACTTTGTGTCTGTTGTTGCTTTGTGTGGATGCAAACTAGTTGTGGTGTGAGTTCATAATGTTCTGGTATCCTGGACTTTTGTCACGATATTATGGTGACAAGTTTGTGAGGTGTTACAATCTTGTTTCTTGGTGGTGTATGCCTTATATCCCTGCAGAGGCACACAGGCCTCTGAGTTCAAGGACAGCCGGGGCTGCACAGAGGAAACCCTGTCTCCAAATACAAAACAATCTTGTTTCTTTGCTGATACCATGGAGTAAGATCTGGATTGTCCTTTGAGCACAAGGTACCACCTTTACCACATCTAATTCTTGATCCTGGTTGTAGGTTATGATGTGATTGCTCAAGCCCAGTCTGGGACTGGGAAAACAGCGACATTTGCCATATCAATTCTGCAGCAGATTGAATTAGATCTAAAGGCCACTCAGGCGTTGGTTCTGGCGCCCACTCGTGAATTGGCTCAGCAGGTAAGGGCAGCTTACTCCCTCTTCTAAATGACAGGCTTAAGAATGATAGAACAAGCCGGGCAGTGGTGGCGCACACCTTTAATCCCAACACTTGGGAGGTAGACCCAGGTGGATCTCTGAGAGTGCAAAGCCATCCTGGTCTACAGAGTTTCCAGGACAGTCAGAGTGACACAGAAACCTGGTCTCGAAAAACAAAACCGAGCCTTTAATCCAGAGGCAGAGAGCTTGGTGGGTCTCTGAGGCCAGCCTGGGCTACATAGAGAAACCTTACCTGAAAAGAAAAAAGCAATTGCAATTCTGGTGCATCCTCCGCGTGTTGTTGATGGCTTCTGAATCTGTAGAGATTTGTTGGCCAAATTATCAACAACTTGTCTGCCAACAAAGCACTTCCATTATCCATTTCTTGAGCCAAATGGGAAGGGACTGCTGCTGTTGGTAGAATCCTGCTGGCTGGTCAGGTTTAGCTGTTTTAGGAAGAAACCCCCTGGCAATGGGCAAAGAGACACCTTATTGGTGGTGTTGTTCTTATATCAGCCAGGGGCAGAGCAGCTGACTGTCCTTTGTTCATCCTAGCTTGATGCCTAGCTTGGTGGCCAAAGCTGTTTCATGCCTAGGGCACATGAAATCCTGATGCTACTCCTATTAATACGCAAACCTAGTGATTATTGTGAGGCAGGGATCTGGGTGCCAGTGTAAGCAAGAAAATTAAGCATTAAAACATTAAGAACCTGTATGTCTTTTGTTCACATACGGGCTGAGGGTAGCTGAGTGGAACACTTACCAAGCATGCACTAACTATATGGCAGGGTTATAAACAAACGTGTTGTGGGGACATCACAGTTCATAAACCTGTCACTGCCATGTGATGACTGGATGGAGTGTTGTGACCATAAGAGCTGCCTGGTCTTTAGAGGGTTGCATGTGGAGTGGGAATGCACATTGTGTGTTCGGGAACCAGGGTTCATCTGACACTGCCATTGGTGGTGGGGCTGAGAGGATTAAGCGGACATCTGTTTCTCACCTGGTAAAGAATAGAATAATTTCTGTCTCAGTTATGGGAAAGACTAAGAACTGTCTGGTACAGCCCAAGCTAATGTAGGTGCCTTTCTATGTACAGATACAAAAGGTAGTCATGGCATTAGGAGACTACATGGGTGCCTCTTGTCATGCCTGTATTGGGGGCACCAATGTTCGAGCTGAGGTACAGAAGCTGCAAATGGAAGCTCCCCATATCATCGTGGGCACCCCTGGCCGGGTGTTTGATATGCTTAACCGGAGATACCTGTGTAAGTACTAATTATAGTTGCCGGGTCACTTTCCCAAGTTTCATTTCCTTGGATGTTAGTTTTCCCTTGGTTGAAATTGATTTGCTCTGTGATGAACCCCATGCGTGTCATCTGAGCCCAGCTTCCCTGTTGCCTTAACCCTGGTAGTGTTCTACTTACCAGGGCTGTTGTCTGGCTCGGCAGGAAGGCGTTGGGCAAAGGATCAGTCCTTCTATTCTGAGAGCAGACTCTCTGCCCCTTGCATGCCCTTTTATCAAGAAACTTAAATGTTTCACATTTCTCTGATTATTATGTGTTGTTGGTTTTCTGCCTTCTAGCCCCCAAATACATCAAGATGTTTGTACTGGATGAAGCAGATGAAATGTTAAGCCGTGGGTTTAAGGACCAGATCTATGATATATTCCAAAAGCTTAACAGTAACACACAGGTAAGAAGAACTGCAGTCTTGATAGGAAATGTGGCTTGGTTGTGATGTGGGGAGTGAGTTCCACCCTCATTATGGCTGACCCATTTTTTTCCCACTAGGTAGTTTTATTGTCTGCTACAATGCCTTCTGATGTCCTTGAGGTGACCAAGAAGTTCATGAGAGACCCCATTCGGATTCTTGTCAAAAAGGAGGAGTTGACCCTGGAGGGTATCCGCCAATTCTACATCAATGTGGAACGAGAGGTGGGGCCCAGTGCAGGAGGCGGGCCTGGTAGTAAGTGGTTGGGTATAGCCCCTGACTGATGTTTCCGGATCTCCAGGAGTGGAAGCTTGACACATTGTGTGACTTGTATGAAACACTGACTATCACCCAGGCAGTAATCTTTATTAATACCAGAAGGAAGGTGGATTGGCTCACTGAGAAGATGCATGCCCGGGATTTCACTGTTTCTGCCATGGTAAGGTTTTCAATCTTGTTAATAGCTGTGTGTGTCTGTGCCACTTGAGTCAGCAGCCTTGTGTACCTGCTCCTCATATCCTTGTTTTCTAGCACGGAGATATGGACCAAAAGGAACGAGATGTGATCATGAGGGAGTTCCGGTCTGGTTCTAGCAGAGTATTAATTACCACTGACCTGTTGGTGAGTAGATGCTGGCTTAGGGAAAGAAAGGGGAGTGCATCCAAGGTGATTCCCTCTCCAAGGGGCTGCCTGTGCCCTTTTCAGGAACGTAGCAACTTGGAAGAAAACCAGGCATGCCTGAGGTCTCTGGTGAACAAAGAATACTTATTTCCTTTGCCTTCCTTTGGCTGCCTACAATGCAATATGCCTAGTGAGTAAGAGTGGATTGTCCTGACACTGTCTTTCTTGACCTAGGCCAGAGGCATTGATGTGCAGCAGGTCTCCTTAGTCATCAATTACGACCTTCCCACCAACAGGGAAAACTACATCCACAGGTAAATGTGGATCTGACATAGCAGACACTCTGCTGAAACCCAGATGTCATCCCCTTTCCCAATCCATTATCCTTTTTTTTTTCTCCCCCTCAGAATTGGTCGAGGCGGTCGGTTTGGCCGTAAGGGTGTGGCTATTAACATGGTGACAGAGGAAGATAAGAGGACTCTTCGAGACATTGAGACTTTCTACAACACTTCCATTGAAGAGATGCCCCTCAATGTTGCTGACCTCATTTGAGGAGCTGTCCTGCTACCTGGCCCTAGCCAGGGATCAGTCCTGGGGGGCTGAGGAACAGCTGGAGGGGGGAGGGAAGGGAGCCAAGGGATGGACATCTTGTTTTTTTTTTTGTTTTGTTTTTTTTTTTTTTTTTTCTCTCTTTGAATAAATGTCACTTTTTGAGGCAAAAAGAAGGAACCGTGAACATTTTAGACACCCTTTCCTTTGGGGTAGGCTCTGCCCCAGGCGCCGTCTCACCCCCCCCCCCCAAAAAAAAAAAAACACTAATCCATTTCCTTAACCTAGTCACCTGATTCTAAAGGCTTTCCTGCCCCAGACAAGTCTCCAAGAGTGAGTCAAGGGGTTAAAACATGTCTGGCCTCATTTGCTGGACCAAATTTACAGGGAGAACCCCTGAATTGAGGTCCAGGGAATTGTCCCCAGGTGAGGGGAGCAGGGGAGAGAAAATGGTAGCCATTTTTACATTGTTTTGTATAGTATTTATTGATTCAGGAAGCAAACACAAAATTCTGAATAAAATTACTTGGAAACTGCCTGTTTGGGCTTCTTGTTTCTTCCCTTCCCTCTCCCATCTGCTACTTGTATGGGTCAGCTGCCCCAAGTCCTAGTTCATTACTGAAAATTTACTGTGTTGCCTCCTGCTGATTATAAATGATCCACTACTGAAATTTGGTGCTCACAGTATAATAGCCTTCATAGTGTTACGCAAGAGTGTCACATGCTTTGTTTTGTTTTGCTTTTTTGAGACAGGGCTTCTCTGTAACAGTACTGGCTATCCTGAAACAAACTCAGAGATCCACCTGCCTCTGCTTCCCAAGTGTTGGGATTAAAGGCCCTAGCACATGCTTCAGTTTTATGAAAGTAACAGGAGAGTAATGGGGTCAGGGAGTGAGTGAAACCTACTGCCTAAGACTTCAGCTTAGTGTTCAGGCCTAACCCAGATGCCAATGCTAATTGCCTATCTCCATGGGGTTGGGGGATCTGTTTCTCGTGGGACCTTGCTGTCCCTATAACTACACCAGGCTGGGCTCCACTGCTGGGATTGAAGGTGGGCACAGGGTGGAGCTGGACTTCTGACCAATGAGAAAAGGCCTCCCATTTCTTTGCCTTGTAAACTGCAAGTAGAGCAAATTCTGCTTAGGTAAGTTCCTTGTGAGTCAACTGCCTCATTGCCCACTTGTGTGTGGTAACTAAGACTTCGATACCTCCCACTCAAAAGGCCAATCAGCTTAATTGTGAAAACCAATGACTAAAGTGGGAGGCTAGAGCTGAGGTGTCTGAGTCAGGTTTGGGGTGTGATTATCTTAGTTAAGGGAAGTAATACTTTCATTTCCTCTTCCAAGAGAAGGCAGAGGGGATTAGGTTGAGGGAAGGAACTGGTACAGCTCAGTTGGTGTCGGAGTTCCACCATGCAGCTCACTGTGCAAAGGCTCCCTGTGTGTTGTTTGATTTTGCTGGGGCTGCTTGGAGGTAAGGAGAAATGGGTGGTGGGAGAGAGGGGGCTCCCGGGCAGGAACTTGCACCTGGGAGTGCCCTTGTCAACCAATGTCTTGCTGAAAGCCCAAGGAACCGGGAAAGACTGTCCTCACAAAAAAGCCGCTACTCTCCTGCCATCTTTCACGGTGACACCTACAGCCACAGAAAGCACAGCAAGGCCTACAACCAGCCACAGGCCCACCACCACCAGTCACGGAAATGTCACAGTTCATCCAACAAGTAATAGTACTACTACTACTACTAGCTCCGGACCCACAACTGCCACTCCCAACCCTGCCACCACCACCAGTCATGGGAATGCCACAGTTTATCCCACCACAAATGGCACTACCACTAGTCCAAGACTCTCCACCATTGGCCCTCATCCTGGACCACCTCCACCCTCTCCAAGTCCTGTTCCCAGTTCCCAGGAGGCTCTTGGAAACTACACATGGACTAATGGTTCCCAGCCTTGTGTTCAACTCCAAGCCCAAATTCACATTCGAATCCTGTACCCAACCCAGGGTGGAGGAAAGGTAAAGCTAAGGTAGTGGGGCTTAAAGGGGGCAAGAGGCAAGTCCTGGGGTGGTTCAGAAGGGAGGAGCAGTGAAGGGGATAAAAACATTGGATGGCCCATCCATGTAACTTCAGACCCACTGTTCTTTCACTTTGCAGGCCTGGGGCATCTCTGTGTTGAATCCCAACAAAACCAAAGTCCAGGGGGGTTGTGAGGGTGCCGATCCCCACCTGTCTCTCTCATTTCCTTATGGACAGCTCACCTTTGGATTCAAACAGGTATATAGCTTGACTTTGTTTTCATCCTTTACTTTCCCATACCTATCCCACCCACCCCCACCCCCCAAGCCTTCCCTCCTTGCTCTGTGGATATGGATGTCACTGTCCCTGCTGCCCTGAGCCTCTCTGTTCACCTCAAGGACCTGCAGCAGAGCCAGAGTCTAGTCTATCTCTACTACATGGCAGTGGACTACAACGTGTCCTTCCCACAGGCAGGACGTGAGTAACCATCCCTCCTAACGACCACACTAGATATCTAGGCTTGGGGGGGGAAACAACTTAGGAGCTGGGAGTGTACTAGATCTGACTCCTCATTACTACTTCAGAGTGGACATTCTCAGCTGAGAATTCATCTCTTCAAGACCTCCAAACTCCCCTGGGCAGAAGCTTCTGTTGCAGGAATACAAGCATAGTTCTCTCTCCAGCTGTCCACCTTGACCTCCTCTCCCTGAGGCTACAGGCTGCTCAGCTGCCCAACACAGGACACTTCGGGCCATGTAAGCCCTACCTACCTCTTCCTTCCTGGAAGTGTCACACTGCACTGGAAACCTCTCCTCCATTGCTTTCTTTCTAAACCTCAGTCTCCTCTACCAAGACTATTTTCCCTTTCCTTACTTACTGCTCTAAACTATGGGGGTGGACTCCTCAACCTTCCATCATGCCCTTCATTCTTCCACCCTCCTCCCCCACCCTCCTCCCATCCATCACTGAAACAATTCCTAGTGATCCCATTATTCTACCAGGTTTCTCTTGCACCACTGACCAATCCCTCCTGCTGCCTCTCATCATTGGCCTGGTCCTCCTTGGCCTCCTTGCCCTGGTGCTCATTGCCTTCTGCATTACCCGGAGACGACAATCGACCTACCAGCCTCTCTGAGCACTTGCTCCAATCTACTCTGTGGGCCACCAAGAAGCACCCTCGTTTCTTCAACATGCAGCTGACTCCACAAAATTATCTTCCTTGCGAGTCTTTGAGAACAAAATTAGAGATCTTAAAACTGCGTGGGGGAGGGGTGTAAATAAACATGAACAGTGCCCCACTCCCTTGTTCATGAAAAGAGTACAAAAACTTAATGAAATCTTTGCCCTTGGCTTTCCTTGTCCTGCCAGAATTAAAAGCCACGAGTTTCTTGTCATGTGCTTTCCTGTGCCTTTCCATGACTGAGTCACAAAGAGACAGATGGCAAGAAGGGTTGAAAATACCAGAGTGACCAAATGCCTCATGGGTTTGTCCCTCAATGTCCGGCACAGCTCCTAGTGAAGCTGACAAAACTCCCTCCCTTCTGGGGCCAATGGCTGCCTATTCCTTTAACATAATGGATCCTGGCATCCTGTTCCAGACCCTCCTGTACAGCTAGAGGTACAGCACCACCACAATGAGTATGGGGGTGTGATTTCACTTCAAAAAGGGTAACAGTGGCTATTGAGCAGTAGGATTCCCTGTCCACGGTGGCCAGGGCTAGATTCACTGAAGAGCCCACGCAAAGCCCACTGAAGCAGTGTGTGCTCCGACTTCTCTGAAGGTTGTGTCTGAAGGAACAGCTTCAGACCCAGCAAAAAATGCCCTTGATGCTGGTGTACCAGAAGGAGAAGAGGTGGTGCCAGTTGCAGGGCAACCCATTCTAAAAAGGGGTTTCCAGATGGCCACCCACTGTACCAAAATCAAGTATGAATTCTACTGCTTGTAGTAGGAAATGGAATAGTGGATGGGAGCCAAGGATGGGTGCCCTTCCAGTTGTGAGAGCCCCATGAGGTTACAGAAATCCTTGGTGGACTAGAGGCCCACACAGCTGAGAGGTACTTGTGGTGTGGTGTCACCCCCTGCCCAGCACCTACCCCCAAGAACAAGGAATGGGGAGAAAATTGGAGTGCCCTGCAGCCTGATAGCCAGGCGCACATCCATTAGGATAGTGCACCAAGAGTCAATGTCTTGGCATTGAGTGATGGAATGCAGTGTGGCTCTCTTCCCCTGAGGGCCCTTTCCGGATATTGGGACTTGCATCGGCGTCTGTGGACCATCCCGAGTTCCAGCCTAGACACAGAGGCTGCAACTCTGTGTTCCCCGTGGCGTGCCGGGTCTGCTGTCCTGCACTCAATCTAGCCCCTCTTCTGCTTCACTGTCAACACTTAAACCTGAGGAGGAAAGAGCATGGGGCCAGGAAGGACGCCCAGAATGGCCTCTTTCTGGGTCCCTCTTCTCTGAAGAAACCAAAAGAAAAAGATATGAGAGGGGCAGCGCCCCCATTAGCGCCATTTTGAAGACTCGTACACTTTCCTTTCCAACTTCAAACAATATAAAGTTGCCGAGAGAAGACAAGATGGCGTATGTGCAGGAGGGACAGAGAAAGGGGGAGGGATAAATCTTGCTTTCAGATCCGATAGCGTAAACAAAAGCATGGAAGTCCTAGCTGCGCAAGCGTAAAACTGTGACACGCTTTAAAATTCGAACGTCAAGGCGCGTACAAAACCCAGTCTCTGAAGGAGACCTATCTTAGGTTACTGAAGCAAGCAAGGATGGCATAAGAAAGGGAGGTGCACCCGTGTGCAGGGGAGGGCGAGGCGGCGTGTGCGGAGTGCGCATGCGTGACGTAGGTCAATGGCGGGGCTGTCCAGCCTGGCGGAAGCGACCTTTCCAACATGGCGGGTGAGGCAGACAGACCGTTCAAAGGGTTTCTGGTGCCGTTTCTTTTACCTGAGAAATGTTATGATCAACTTTTCATCCAATGGGACTTGCTTCATGGTGAGTTTTATTCAGCCTTCAAAGTCCAGTTCGAGCAACCTTGTGCCGTAAGTTGGGGCGAGTGTGTAGTGCCTAAGTAACACTGTAGCGCTAATGTCACGAGAAGCTGGGCGGAAGGCGCTTCTGAAGAGGGCGGAAGTGTTTGGGGCCCTGCATAGGGAAGGTGCCATATTTGGGCATGAAGGGGAGTCGCCCGAAAAAAGTTAAATCTGTGTTTTACAACTGGGAAGTCCGAACCCTACCCTGAGGGGCACCCCTTTCTGGGCTGGGGAATCGAACTCAGGGGCTCATGCGTGCAAGACAACCATTCTGCCAACCGAGCTCTATCCTCAGCCTGGAAAACTCAACATTTTATAAAACAAAATTAAAATCCCAGCCAGACGGGTAGACCTCCTTTCATCCCAAACACTCAAACGACAGAGGCAGGCGTATTTTTTTCCTCTCCAGCGTCACCTTCTGGAAATGACTGTAGCACAGGCTGTCCTTGAACTGGCAGCAGTCCCTTCTACCTCAGCCACCAGAGTGCTGGGAAATACACGGATGGGCTATCTCATCCCACTCCCTTCCTCTTTCTTTACAAGTTCATGGCCAAGGCTTACATCAGATATCAGAGCCTTTGGTAAGCGGTCTTCTTTGCTGGGCCAAACTCCCTCCAGGTCAAAGATTTAGTGATAGAGAAATTGCCTGAAACTGGCCCACACCCTTAATCCCAGCACTTAGGAGGCAGAGGCAGGCAGATATCTGAGTTCAGGGACAGCCTGATCTAAAGGGTAAGGTCTAAGACAGCCTAGGCTACACAGAGAAACCTTGTCTCAAAAAAACAAAATAATAAATAGATAAGTAAATGAAAGAGATACTGGATGAACAAGGATAAACGTCCTGGAAGAGTAGGACTAGCCCCTGGATAAGGTCCAGGAACAACCAGAAGGTTTAGGAATGTACGTGTGGGGATTTGCCTCTGGAAGGAGACCATTGGAAGTGGGTCATCCAGTTACTGAGGACAGAGAGAAAAGGCTCAGGGAAATCTCGAGCAACCTTCTGTGACTGAAAAACTAACTTCCATCCCTGTGGAAGGAGAGAACCAACTCCAGAACTTCCAGCCATGGGCCCCCTAATGAAAATGTACTAAGAAATTATGTCTGTTAAATAAGTAATTAGGGGGCTGGAAAGATGGCTCAGCGGTTAAGAGCAATGGCTGCTCTTGCAGAGGACCTGAGTTCAATTCCTAGCACCCACATGAAGTTCACAACTGTCAGTAACTCCACTTCCAGGGGATCCAGCACCCTCACACATACATACACGCAGGCAAAACACCAGTGCACAGAAAACAAACAAACAAAAAAATCTTTAAAAATTAATTGGAATTCCGGCATGGTGGTGCACACCTTTAATCCCAGCACTCAGGAGGCAGAGGCAGGCAGATCTCTGTGTCTGTGAGTTCAAGGTCAGCCTGGTCTAGTCCAGGACAAGGATACACAGAGGAAACCCTGTCTAAAAAAAAACAAAAAAAGGTTTTTAGGACCCAGGCATGGTAGCACATGCCTTTAATCCCAGCACTGAGGAGGGAAAGGCAGAGATCTCTAAGTTCAAAGCCAGCGTAGTTTACATAGTGAGTTCCAGGACAGCCAGGGCTCTGTAGAGAGACACTGTCTTAAAAAAATTAAAATAAGGGGCTAAAGAGATGGATCAGAGTTAAGAGCACTGGCTGCTCTTCCAGAGGACCTGGATTTAGTTCCCAGCACCCACATGAAGTTCACAACTGTCAGTAGCTCCACTTCCAGGGGATCCAGCACCCTCATACACACACATACATGCAGGCAAAACATCAGTGCACATAAAGCAAAAATAAGCAATCTTTTTGAAAAAAATTACTGGAGCAGGGCATCTTAAGATTTTGTTTTTCCGAGACAGGGTTTCTGTGTATCCTTGGCTGCCCTGGACTCAACCAAGACCAGGTTGGCCTTGAACTCACAGAGATCCACCTGCCTCTGCCTCCCAAGTGCTGGGATTAAAGGTGTGCGCCACCACGCCTGACTAAATATATATATTTTATGTAGATTTTTATTTGTTTTTTTTTTTTAAGTTTTGTGTGTGTGTGTATGCGTGCATGCTTTCATGCATGCATGTGTGCATATGAATGTAGGTGCGTGAAGATGCCAGAAGCACAAGATATCACTGGAGCTGGTGTTATAGGCAGTTGTGAGCCACCTGACATGGATGCTGGAAATTGACTTCAGATCCTCTGCAAGAGTAGTAGGTACGCCTAACCATTAGGCAGTCCTCCCGGTCTCATACTTTAAAATTCATGTTTGTTGTGTATATCCACTTATGCATGCTCAGGTTGTCACTTGGCAGCAGAGTCATCTTGCTGGCCCAATTTTGTTTTGTTTTATGAGACAGGGTTTCTCTGTGTATCTCAGCTGTCCTGGACTCACTCTGTAGACCAAGCTGGCCTTGAACTCACAGATATTTGCCTGCCTCTCCCTCCTGAGTGCTGGGATTAAAGGTGTGCACCAAGCCGGGCATGGTGGCGCACACCTTTAATCCCAGCACTTGGGAGGCAGAGGCAGGCGGATCTCTGAATTCGAGGCCAGCCTAGTCTACAAAGTGAGTCCAGGACAGCCAGGGCTGTTACATAGAGAAACCCTGTCTCGAAAAACCTAAATAAATAAATAAAGGTGTGCACCACCATGCCCGAATTCCAAATAATTTTTTTTTTTTTTTTAGGTTTTTTGAGACATAGTTTCTCTGTGTATCCTTGACTGTCTTGGACTCACTTTGTAGACCAGGCTGGCCTTGAACTCACAGAGATCCGCCTGCCTCTGCCTCCCGAGTGCTGGGATTAAAGGCCTGTGCCACCACACCCGGCTCCAATTAATTTTTAAAGATTTTTTTTTTGTTTGTTTTCTGTGCACTGGTGTTTTGCCTGCGTGTATGTATGTGTGAGGGTGCTGGATCCCCTGGAAGTGGAGTTACTGACAGTTGTGAACTTCATGTGGGTGCTAGGAATTGAACTCAGGTCCTCTGCAAGAGCAGCCATTGCTCTTAACCGCTGAGCCATCTCTCCAGCCCCCTAATGACTTATTTAACAGACATAATTTCTTAGTACATTTTTTATTAGGGGGCCCATGGCTGGAAGTTCTGGAGTTGGTTCTCTCCTTCCACAGGGATGGAAGTTAGTTTTTCAGTCACAGAAGATTGCTCGAGATTTCCCTGAGCCTTTTCTCTCTGTCCTCAGTAACTGGATGACCCACTTCCAATGGTCTCCTTCCAGAGGCAAATCCCCACACGTACATTCCTAAACCTTCTGTTCAGGATAAGGTTATTCCTGACCCTTATCCAGGGGCCAGTCCTACTCTTCCATTAACTATCTTGTTATCCCTAAAAATTACATTATTTAGATATGTATTTATAGGAAGTGGAAAGTTGGGTAGGAAGGAAGGCAGTCATATATAAGCTATTTTGGCAACACACCTAGTCTAAATCTAATGTTTGTAGCAGGAACGATGTCTGCCCCATCGTCCCCATTGTGCCCCAAAAACAGATCTAACATGTGTGGTGGTCATGTTAAGGGTGCGGGAAGAGGGAACAGCTCCTAAGAGCACTTCAAACCCTCATCTAGGTTCCAGAGGCCTCTTTATTTACTTTTTTCTCTCTTCTCAGTTCCCTGCCTCAAGATTCTTCTCAGCAAAGGCCTTGGGCTGAGCATTGTGGCTGGGTCACTTCTAGGTATGTGCAGTTCCTCCTGGCAGAGAAAAGATGGGGTGTTAAGAGGCTGATTGCAAGGGCTGGAGATGGGATGCTTCTTCCTCAGCCATGCCCTTCTTCCCCCAGTAAAGCTGCCCCAGATCTTTAAAATCTTGGGAGCCAACAGTGCAGAAGGGCTGAGTCTCCAGTCGGTGATGCTAGAGCTAGTGGCCTTGACCGGAACCGTGGTCTACAGCATCACCAACAACTTCCCCTTCAGGTGAGGGGCCCCCTCTTCATCCCCACGGCCATATGGCCACAGTTCTTTATTATTTTTTATTTTGCGGGCTTATCAGAGAACAACTTAGAGGAGTCAGTTCTCTCCCTCCGCCGTGTGGACCCTGAGGCTGGAGGTAAGCACCATTGCCTGAGCAACTTCACCAGCCCCAGTGCCCACAGCTCTAACGAGTGCTTCAGCCCTTTCCCGGTTGAGTCCCACCAGTGGAAGTGGGGCTGGACTGAGCGTTTTCTAAATGAGCCAGGCTAGTCCGAGAACTAAGCTGGATGGATGGGCTATGGAGGCCTTCCTGCCTCTTTGTAGGCCTGTCTGTCTTCCTCCCAACTCTTGACTCCGCAGCTCTTGGGGTGAAGCACTGTTCCTGACACTCCAGACAATTACCATCTGCTTCCTGGTCATGCACTACAGAGGAGAGACCGTAAAAGGTGTGGGGGATTTGCTGGAGAGCAGGCATTGGATCTTGGGAACCTTGCTGGGGGCTCAGGAGGCTCAAGAGGGCTCCTCTTCTCCCTGACCCCAGGAGTCGCTTTCCTAGCCGGCTATGCCATGGTCCTGCTGGTGCTGCTGTCTCCACTCACGCCTCTGGCTGTAGTCACCCTGCTCCAGGCCTCCAATGTACCTGCTGTGGTGGTGGGGAAGGTGGGTACTCGGAAGCGAAAAGGGTGTGTGTGTGTGTGTGTGTGTGTGTGTGCGCGTGTGGTGTGTGCGTGTGGTGTGTTTGTGTGTGGTGTGTTTGTGTGTGGTGTGTGTGTGTGTGTGTGTGTGTGTGTGTGTGTGTGTGTGTTAGTGCACAGGCAGAGCAGAACCTCAGAGTGTGGAGAATGAGCAAACTCGAGATGGGAATATGGGAAAGGCTCAGAGGACAAGACCGAAAGTGTGACTTTCTCCTCCAGTTGCTCCAGGCAGCCACCAACTACCACAATGGGCACACGGGCCAGCTGTCAGCCATCACAGTCTTTATGCTCTTTGGGGGCTCCTTGGCGCGGATCTTCACTTCTGTTCAGGTTGGTGCACCTTCTGCCCTCTAGAGGGCACTGAAACCTCATCCTCAGTCACTCTGGAATCTTTCTGGATCTGTGCTGTCTCTCCTAACAGGAAACTGGAGACCCCCTCATGGCTGGGGTCTTTGTGGTCTCTTCCCTCTGCAATGGCCTCATTGCTGCCCAGGTTCTCCTCTACTGGAATGCAAAGCCTCCACACAGACAGAAAAAGGAGCAGTAGAGCTGAGTCAGCTTCTAGAGCCATTCCATTTCCATTCATCCACTGAACTTCAGGGTCCTCCCCATATGACCAGATCTGCTGGTACAACTTAATCCTCCGTTCCTCTACAACTGCAGCCTCCTGAGACAGGAGGTTGTAAGTTTTGTAAGCCTGTATTCCCTCGTTTCACCAGTTGACTGGGATCCCTCTTTTAGAGGCAGCTGTTCTTATTGGAGCAGATGCTGTCCACTTACCTTCTTCTGGACCAAGGACAGAGCCTGGACACATGCATTGGAAGCTGTGGCTGCTTCCCTCAGCTGCCTGGGTGGGACTGGATTGGACCCCAGTTCTGGAGGTGGGGGAGGGGGAGGATGACTCAGATAAGGGCCTCAGGGTGGGGTGAGGAGGTTCCTGCTGTGGCAGGTCCAGGCGGAAGGGTGTGGAGAAGGCGCTGCTGCTGCTGTGGTGAAAGAATACGGATGGGACAATAAAGACTCAGAGACTGCTTTAATTGTACAAAATTGCATTTAGTGTGCTTTATGCATTCTGGTTCCTTGGGAGACTTGTAGGCCTGTGAACTGGAAAGGGGCTGGGTCTGTGGGGTTGGCCCTGAATGTCCCTGCCAGTTAAAGGTGGGTTACAGGCATTGGGGCACCAGCAAGGGAAGTGTTGTATGGAGTGGGAGAGCCTGGGGATAGGTAGGGGGGGAAAGAGGGCACTAGCTCCCCCTGGAGCCTGGCATCATTCTGAGTGAGGGCGCACGGTGAAGGGGGCTCCGGTCTACAATGGGAAGAGCTGTAAAGAGAAACATAGGGTTTGGAGGTTACTCTTCTGGGTTGGAGGGATTAGGCAGTGTCCCCAAGTAGGGGACTGGTCTGACCAGTTTGCAGCAGACAAGGTTAGAGCTTGCTACTCCATCAGCCATTCTGGGAACAACAGGCATAGAACCAGACCCTAGGAAGGCTTAAAGAGCAAGGCAGTTCTGTTGGGGCACGCTCAGGAGCTGGCCTGCGTGCTGCATGGTTGTTGGCCTCTTGGGGCAGCCGGCCAGGAAGAAGCAACAGGATGGGCTTGGCCTCTCCTTGCCCCGGGGCCTGGGAGAGGAAGGTGGGTCACACAAGGGCCAGCAGCTAGG
>CAJQZJ010001558.1:27175250-27246823 GCA_907164525.1 Lophiomys imhausi
CGGGGCCTGGGAGAGGAAGGTGGGTCACACAAGGGCCAGCAGCTAGGGGGACAGACATCCAAAAGCGGGGCCTGGGAGAGGAAGGTGGGTCACACAAGGGCCAGCAGCTAGGGGGACAGACATCCAAAAGGTAAACGACATTAAGCTGAGATGGAAAGGCTCTGTCCTGAGCTCTCTGTGCCCTCCCACCCAAACTCAGCCTGAGGTGGCTTCTGCTTGGTTGGATTTGCATTCTCCAACTTGGCCTTCACTCCCACCCAGCCTTCAGGAAGGGATTAGTACGGGGAAGGGGGGACACAATTAGATACTCACGCGTAACCGCTAGACAGGTAGGCTGTCGAATAGTTGGGGGGCTGGTACCCAAAGCCTCTGCTCCCTAGGGTAGTTGTGTACCCCGGCCCCCAGTGTGGGCTGCCACAGGCCAGGCCACCTCCTCCCTGGCTGAAGGGGACAGACTCGGTGCCCGAGTTCTTGTTCTTGCGCCGGGGCCGATACTTGTAGTCGGGGTAGTCGCGTAGGTGGCGGGCTCGTAGACGCTTGGCCTCCTCCACGAAGGGTCGCTTCTCTTCGTCACCCAGCAGCTTCCACTGCGCGCCCAGGCGCTTCGAGATCTCGGAGTTGTGCATTTTGGGGTTCTGCTGCGCCATCTGGCGGCGTTGAGCGGAGCTCCACACCATGAAGGCGTTCATGGGCCTCTTCACCTTCTCCAGCGGAAGCCCCCCGGACGCCCCAGGGCCTCCAGCGACCTCTTGCTCCTGAGGTCCCAAGGGCAAAGAGGCTGTAGGAACTGGAGACTCCCGGCTCCAAGTCTCGGTTTGTGAGGAGCCGGGCAGCGCCATGGGTTGGGGGTAAAGCCTCTTTGAGAGGGCGTCTTGAATACCCTCGTCCCAAAGTGAAGACTGGATCTGAATATTTGGGTACTTAAGTATCTTCTAGGGTTTTTGAATCCAACCTTTTGGAGTCGACTCGTCACCTCTGGAAAGCTGAATGCAAAATCCTCCTTGTATGGCACCCCTGTCTTGGAGAGGTAGTGTTCCCTTAAGGTCTACCCAACGCCAGTCCCTCTACACACAGCTTCGCCGGGGTCTTCCGTGGAGGCTGCAACTCGGGCTCTGTGCGGCTCTTGGTCTCCACAGGTCCCACGGCTGCCAGGAGCGCGACCAGGTGCTGCAGACCTTCCCCACCTGTGCCCAGCCTCCAAAAAGCCTGCAGAGTGTGACTCCTCCCCAATCCCTCCCAGTGGCTGTGCGCAGAGGAACATTTCCCCCCCCACACCCTTCTTTAGGCAAACCCAGGTGTCCTGTTCGTCCCAGCCCAACACCTCCCCTAGGGCACCACGCCCCCTCCCCACCCAAGGCCTGGATGTCAGGCCTAATGGCCCCAGTGTCTGTCTCAATTCTCCAGCACCAGCAATTTAAAGCAGATTCCTTCCCATGATGGGATCAAGCTTGGGCATCAAAAGCCCTCAGGGTCAACCAAACTGGGAACATTTAGGAAGATCTCACTCCCTATTCAGTACCTTTTCCGGTGCATGTTGCTCCTCAAACCCATGACCTGCCCCAGGGGTAAGAAACTCAAAAGAAGATAGGCCATTTTTGTTTTCTGAGTCATCCCAGCAGGTGCCTGGGCGATGAGAACACCCAAGCAACTTCAGCCCTGAGAGTTCCCACTGCCACTCAGTTATGGCAAGTCTCATCTTTAAACCCAAAACAGGAGGAGGGAGCCAAAGGACTCTGAACCTGGACATACATACTTTAAAAAACAAAATGTTTGTATTTTCAAAAAGATTTGGGGGTGGGCACCACTTGCGGTATAAAGGTCAGAGGACAACTTTCAGAAGTCTGTTCTCTCCGGGGTTCAGAGTGAAGAGGCAGTGAGCTCACTCATGAGTTGGCAGGGGCACACTTACCTTCTGAGCTATCTTTACTGCCCTGATACATCTTTTAAAAAATGTAATTATTTGAGTCAGGGAGTGCACCAGATAGCCCTGGAACTCACTGCATAGACCAGGCTGGCCTTGAACGAGATCCATCTGCCTCTGCCTCCTGAGTGCCTGATTCCATCTTTTTCCCCAAGACAGGGTTTCTCTGTGTAGCCCTGGATGTCCTGGAACTCACTCTGTAGACCAGGCTGTCCTGGAACCCAAAGATTCACCTGCCTCTGCCTCCCCCGTTGCCACCACTGCCCAACTGATACATACCTAAGGATCCAAGTTACCTTCATTTTAAAGTCATGGCTTCTCAGAGAAGATATTCAGGATACCCTCTTGGTTGGTTGGTTTCGGTTTTTGGAGACAAGGTTTCTCTGTGTTAACAGAGCCCTAGCTGCCCTGGACTCACTTTGTAGACCACGCTGGCCTCAAACTTTAGTTCAGGATACCCTCTTAAGGATCACCTTCAACCCTCAGTGTACTATATTGTCCAACCCAGGTCTGGGGTATCCTAATCTGATAGTCACTACCTCTTTACCCTTGAGATCCAAAAAGCTGTGGATTCTGGAGCCAGAGCAACACCAGGTCAGAAATACAAGCTGACTCTTCTGAGTTCTATAGGCCACTGTGAGGAAACCTTATTTTCCCCTTTGCTTAAGGCCCAGCCTGTGCCCCAGGCCCCGGATAATCGGATTAATAGCCTGCTCAGACTCTCAGCTCCTAGCAGGAACAGCTCCAGCTTTAAGCAGCCTGGCCTAGCCTCCTGTGACTCAGGGCTTAGGAGTGGCCCAACTCTATCAAGCAACCAAGGGGAAAGAATAAACAGCAAGGTCTGAAGCAGTCTTCCGGACCAGAAGAGTACCTGGGCATGGAGAATTAAGTATGCAACAATTCCCAGATTATTCCTGACATACAATGAGAAGCTGCTAATTAATAATAATAATAGAGCCGGGCAGTGGTGGCTCACGCCTTTAATCCCAGCACTTGGGAGGCAGAGGCAGGCGGATCTTTGTGAGTTCGAGGCCAGCCTGGTCTACAAAGCGAGTCCAGGACAGCCAGGGCTACACAGAGAAACCCTGTCTCGAAAAACCAAAAAAAAAAAAAATAATAATAATAATAATAATAACAAACAAGAGTCAGGGACCAGTGCAGGTCAGTTCTAGAGACTCAAAACACCCCAGACTAGAGGCAAAGGCAACATGGGAACCACAAGGCCATTTGAATTTTTTATTCTCTTTTTAAATACTGTACAGTGAAAAATAAATACGCCTTCTCATCCACCAGACAAGGTTATTCCCCCCAACTCCCTCGGGGACCTTGTCACCCCCCCTTCATACACACCCCTGGTTCTACTCCAAAACCTTCCCCATGCCTCCCACCCACAAATACCCTCACTATCCCCGTCTTCCACAGTGATGAGGCCCCAGAAATGGGGGGTACAGGATGGGAGGAGGGATAGCAGGGGAGCCCCCCCCTGAACTGTCAAATATGGGTGGGTCAAGGAGCACCCCCCCAACAGGCGGAGAATGGGGGTATTCAGAGGTCAGGGCATTAGAGGATAAAGGCACATCCAGTCTGATAGGGAAGGGGAGGCTCCCCTTACCCTGGGGGTAGGGTGGACAAGAGGGAGGGGGTATGACCCTGTTACACACCCCTCCACTAGCTCCTGGAGGTTGGGGGGACCCAAGCTGCTGTGCCACCCCCTCCCCCATAGATAAGAGCAGCTCCAGCGCAGGTCAGTTGGACCATGAGGGCCATGGTGGTGGGCAGCAAGCGAGATGGAGACAGGAGGGGTGCGGGCTGGAGGTTCTATGAGACCCCGTTCACCAAGCCACCCAGCTCCAAGGGGGGCAGACAGCTCCCCATTCTCCGAGGGGCCCTTGGGAAGTTTGCTGACAGAGTCACCCTAAAGAGGAAGCAGGAAGAAAACAAAAAGAAAGTGGTTCGTGAGTACACCAGGTGTCAGCACTCCTCACTACAGACACCTGGAGGCCAGGACTGGGCTGTTCCCTCGCCTCCCTGTGCTCTAGTCACCCGCCATGGACCTCATCTTCTGCTTATGCCTGCTCTGCTCTATCCTCAGCTTAGCCTGAACTCCAAAAGATACAGCCAACTCAACAACTCAGATGTCTCTTAGGAAAATGTCTGTGTCCCTGCCCCACACTTAAAAAAGAGTGGGGTGAGCTGTATCTTGACTGCCCACCTTCTGTCCTGAAAGAGAATCCTCTGAGGGCTTCGTGCGGTCCAGAGGCGGCCGCTGGCGGCTCTGAGACTCTGCCCGTGAGATATAGTCTGCCACGGTCACTAGGAAAGGCAGAGGATCAAGACTTTCAGGAACTCAAGTATCCATCTCCATGGCTCCCACTGAACCCAGCCCTGGCTTTCCTGGAGTATGAGGCATCCCTTTCTTAACTCCAGGAAGGCTCCAATCCTGTAGTGTCAGCTGACCTGGTTGGCGGTCTCCGCTGACGGACCCATCAGTTCGGTTACCACGATTGCGGCGGCGGCGACTGCGATTACGTCTCTGGGGTCTTGATTCATCTTCTGTGGAGTAAAGAGAAGTCACACACCCACCCTCTCATTTTTCATTCTTCCTCACACCTCTTAAGAATCCAGGCTCGGCCCTCACCCAGGCCATTCTCTGTCATGTTAGGACCATCTGACTCCAAGCCTCCATCCATGACAGTCCTGTCCTCATCAGTACGGCGGCGGCGGGAACGACGACGGCGGGCACTTGCTGGAGGGGGTTCACCAGGCTCTGAATCAACCGGGGGCTCTGGTTCAGATGTGTCCAGTAGGCTGTACGGATTGCTGTCTGGATCCTTTAGCACTGATGAGAAAAAGGTAGAGGCTGGGAGTCAGGTGACCACTATTTTCTCCTTTGGGCCCACAAACCTGACCCCACCTCTCTGATACCTGAGCTAATAGAGGATGAGTTGTATCTTGAGGTAGGCCGGGGAACAGGTGGGGGTCCCCTTCCCCGGCCCCCAATCGGCCGCCTCCGGCTTTCTTCTCCACGGCTTGGGGGATCTCGGTCACCAGGTCCTGCTCGATTAGACTCCTCTCTCTTTTCTGACTCTGTCTCAGAAGCTGTGGATGGGTCTGAGCTGGGGCCTGATGGACACAGAAGGGTTCACTCAGAGCCACTGCTGCTTGCCCTAGGAGTTCCACCTCCACATCCCAACTACATTGTTCCTGTCACTCACAAGGTCCCAAGTCAGTCACTTCAACACTGCTTTCCTCCAGTTTTCACCCAAAACATCCACCTCCTCCACTGCCCCCACAGCTGTCTCACCATAGGCAGGACCTCCAGTCCTCCGGCCCCGGCCCCGGCCCCCATAGGTTCTGGTCGTGTGCAGGGAAGAGGAAGAGCTCTCGTCTGTGGTATAGCCAGCTTTGTCACTGCCACCACCACTGCCACCCCGTCCACTCCCAGGAGGGCGAAAGCCCAGCCCAATCTGCCGAAGCTGTTCATCAATTTGCAGTCTCTCCAACCGAAGCTGTTCAACCTCCTGATTGGAAAGATGGAACACAGTATAGGAGAATTAAGACAGTGCACAATCCCCTTCCTTCATGAATCTCTATCCATATGGTCCTGCAAAGCTAAATATTCGGGACTTAGGCTTAGGAAGACAAAGGCTTAAAAAGAACACTTTGGGATACAGCCCCAGAGCCAAAATGTCCACCAATGGTCGTGTTCTACAAAAAGACAAACCAGGCAGGACAGTCCCAAAGATTATATGGTAGCAGTCCTTCCAGCCCCCTTGGTCCCTGTCCCAGGCTTCTGACGTGTACCTGCAGGTAGGAGAGGTGATACTCGAGCAGTGCTTGGGCATTGCTGATATTCTCTCGAGTGCCCACAAAAATGAAGGGAACCATTCCCTGGAGAAAAGATCAAAAGAAACAAGTCAGGGGTGATGGCACACATCATCTTAGCACTCGGGAGATAGAAGCAGAAAGTTAAAAGCCATGCTCAGCTACTCAAGTAAAGATAAGTTTAACCTGAGCTACATGAGATTCTGTCTCAAGTATACAACACTCTGCCAAAAGCCAGGCATGGTAACACATGCCTTTAGTCCCAACACAAGGGAGGCAGATCGATGTGAATTGAGTTTAAGGCCAGCCTGGTTCACAAAATTACAGGCAAGCCAGGGCTATATAGTGAGCCCCTGTTAAAAAAAAGGAAAAAAAATTAGAAAATCAAAAAGGAGAAGATTGAATTGTTAAGCCCACTCCTCAAACACACAGGGTCACAGTCTACTAGGGCAAACAAAAGGTTCTGTGTTCCACCCCTCTACACGTCCCCAGCCCTCAGAAAACAGCACCTACTATTTCTGGAAAACAATTTCTAGACTTCTGTGCCCCATACCTCCTCCCTGGGGTTCTTCTTGTCGTTATCACCTTCCACACGAACCCTCACCACACCAGACTTATCCACAATCTCTTGAATCACTTTCCCATTCTTTCCAATCACTTTGCCTAAATGGATAAAGAAATTAAGCTTTTAAATTTTGTTGTTATTGTTAAGGAAGTAAACTCTTCTATAGCCTCTTCTCTACATATATTGCACTTAATTCACTCTCCTGCTGCTAAGACTCTCAGACTTTCCATGGGACAAAAAAAATGCTAGAACTCCTACATGTCAGACTATTTATTCTGTCTTATGAAACTACAAGTCCACAGAAGTGGCACCAGCCCTATTAGTTACATGGTTGGAACTGTTCTCAAAACTCTGCCATCTGGACCCTAACTTTATCCCTTTTATACAAACACCCAAACTCACCAACCAGGTTCCTGGGTACTTGTACAGAGTCCTCAGAAAATTCCAGGTAGCTTCGAGCCTGTCGACATGCCTCCGGCGTCTGTATAAAGAATAAACTAAAACAGAACCTGGATCTCCCTGCATTCTCTGACTTTGGAGAAATAAGCTGCCACCAAAAGTCAGGCAGGGAGGTCACCATAACTCAGATTTGCTTTCTACCTTAACCTCTACCCTCTCTGTCCCACAAAGGAACCCAAAAGACTAATATTTTGCTGACCTCTCCATAGATGCGGAAAGTGCAGGTCTCTTCCCCCAACTCAATGGCAGTCACTCCTGGCACTTTTCGAGCCTGCTGAATATTGGCACCATGAGTCCCAATTGCCAGACCCATCAGGTCCTCTCGGACTGTAAACTCCTCTTGGAACGCTGCTGCCAATTGCTTACTTGTCTGAAAGGAAAAGGAACTGTGAGATCCCAGTGGTGGAATCTCAGAACACATGTGTCCCAGGTAACTAATCCTTCTGGGGTTTTTTTGTTTGTTTGTTTTGTTTTTGAAACAAGGTTTCTTTGTGCATGCTTGGCTGTCCTGGACCCACTTTATAGACCAGGTTGGCCTTGAACTCACAGAGATCCACCTGTCTCTCCTCTGGAGTGCTGGGATTAAAGGTGTGCGCCACCATGCCCAGCTCTAATCCCTTGTATAGTTGAATGTGTGGGGTGTGTACGTGTGTGTGTGTAAATGTGTGAAGAAAACCCATGTGAAACCACCTGTAGCCTGCTGGCACTAAGACTGCCCCTGAAATCTCAGGCACTCTACATGTGAGGACTTGTGGGATCATAGAACAGAGGCACAGAGTGTATGTTGTTAAGGGTCATTTAACCAGTTAGTGTCAGAGCCAAACCTAGTACTCTGGTGGCCTCTAGCTCAGACTGCCCTGTTACGTTCCTCACTGCCCACAAGTCCTCACAGCCGGCCTACTTCCCCTCAAGTTAGTAAGAATGGCATTCTTCTGAGCCCTTCTTACTCAGGAGTTCTCTTTTCACTAATACATCCATTTTTATTCTGCTCCCTAAAAAGACTAGCAAGCCGGGCGTGGTGGCGCATGCCTTTAATCCCAGCACTCCAGAGGCAGAGGCAGAAGGATCTCTGTGAGTTCAAGGCCAGCCTGGTCTACAAAGTGACTCCAGAACAGCCAAAGATACACAGAGAACCGGTCTCGGAAAAAAAAAAGACTAGCAAAAGGGTTTTTAGACAAGGCTAACATCAAAGTGGTTGCTTAAAATTTTTAGGTGAGCCAGGCATGCACCGGCTCACATTAAAGGTGGTGCACACCTTTAATCCCAGCACTTGGGAGGCAGAGGCAAGCAGATCTCTGAGTTCAAGACCAGGCTAGTTCACAAAACCAGTCCAGGTCAAAGATACAGAGAGAAACCCTGTCTAAAAAAAAAAAAAAAACTTAAAAAAATAAAGTTTATGTGTATGAGTGTTTTGTCTTCAAGAGTAGCATGCTCCCAAGCCTGTGTTCAAGTCTGGCATCAGAAACAAACTAATAAACAGCCGGGCATGGTGCCACACACACTTCATCCTAGGACTCAGCAGGTAGGGGAGGTAGAGGAAAGCAGATCTTTGAGTTCCAGGTCAGCCTGGTCTACATAGCAAGTTCCAGGACATCCAGGGTTACATAGACCATCTCAAACAACAAAATAAACAACTGCCTATGAGTGTTTGCTACACACATATATCTTTTTATCATTTACATGATCAATTTTGTTGTTGGGGTTTTATTTGTTTGGGTTTTTTTTTTTTTGGTTTTTTTTTTTTGGTTTTTCGAGACAGGGTTTCTCTGAATATCTCTGGCTGTCCTGGACTCGCTTTGTAGACCAGGCTGGCCTCGAACTCACAAAGATCCGCCTGCCTCTGCCTCCCAAGTGCTGGGATTAAAGGCGTGCGCCACCACCGCCCAGCATTTGTTTGTTTTTTTAAGACAGAGTTTCTTTGTGTATCCTTGGCTGTCCTGGACTCACTTTGTAGACCAGGCTGGCCTCAAATTCACAGAGATTTGCCTACCTCTGCCTCCTGAGTGCTGGGATTAAAGGGGTGTGCCACCACGCCGGCTTTTTTGTTTTGATTTAAAAATTTATGTATACTAGCGTTCTGCCTGCATGTATGTCTGTGTACCATGTGTACACTTATTGTTCCATTAGGTCTAAAGAGGCATCAGATCCCCTGGAACTGGAGTTACAGATGGTTAAGAGCTGACACATGGGTGCTGGGAATCAAACCCAGGTCCTCTTCAAGAGCAGCCAGTGCTTTTAACTCTCTAGCCCCGGATCCAGGTACATCTCCCCATGCCCCGCTGTCCAGTTCCTCTTCAGATGGGATCTCTCCATGCTGGCGTTGGACTAATGCATTCAAACAGTTTTCCTGCCTCTCCAGAGTATCTGGAGCTAACTGTTATACCATGGCATATCCATGGTATATGGGTATATACAGGCAAATGCTGTACCACGCAGCTATAGCCCTAACAGTTATTTTAAAGCACTGCTTATTTTAGGTCAGTGGTTGATAAGCTGCCTCAAGTACAAAAGACTCTAGATGAGTCCTCAGCAGAGAGATAAAAAGAATGGCATTGGGAGGATGAACAAGAAAAACAGTATTAGCTGAGTACAGTGGCACCTTTAATCCCAGTACTAGAAAGGTAGAGACAGGTGGATCTCTTGAGTTTGAGACCAGTCCAGGTCAGCCAAGGCTACACAGTGAGACCATGTCTCAAAAAGAAAAAAAGAAAAAGAATTTAAAGAATATCAAGCATCAATAAAACAAAGACAAGCTTTCCTTTTTTCTCTTCTTTTGGAGACAGGATCTTTTTACATAGCCCTGATAGCCCTGCTGTCCTAGAACTCTCTATGTAGACCAGGACTGCCTCTTCCTCTAATGCTGGGATTACAGGTGTGTGCCACCATGCCAAATTTATGTGGTGCTGAGCAAGCACCCCACCCATATCCAACTTCAATTACTTGGGCCATCTTAGCACAAAATGAGAAAACCAAATTCTAGGAGAGAAGAGTACTCTACCCGTTGTTAAAAGTAACTTGTAGGGCTGGAGAGTTGACTCTGAGGTTGGGTTAAGTCTTGTGAGGGCCCAGCTTTTATTCCCAGAACCCATTTGGCAGCTCACAACCACCAGGGGATCCAATGCTGTCTTCTGACCTCCATAGATATTATGCATGCATGTAGGCAAAACACTCAGACATGTAAACTAAATCTTAAAGAAAGAAACCCTGCTCTTTTAGAACTGGCAAAGACACATGTATCAAGGGGAAGCAATGGTGACTTCGTCTGCATCCCTCCTCAGCAACAGCCCAGGAGAAGTCGGCCCCAAAACCAATTTGCGCTGTCTCAAAGAAAAGCCTCCCAAAGGATCAGTTCACTTCACAAATGCAATCAGAGCTCCAATTCAATCAAAATACACACATAGCCTATACTTATTTAGAATGGTTTTTCTTTGTGAAAAAGAAACCTGATAATTATAGGACATCAGAACTCAACTTGTAGAAGAGTTGACAGTGTGGCTCAGTAGAACACATGCCTAGCAAGCAACAGACACCGTGTTCCTTCCTCACCCATGAGGAAAAAAAAAAAACTTGGGGGCTGGGGGTGTAGTTCAGCTAACAAGAATACTTGCTTGGCATGCATGTAGCTCTGGGTTAGATCGCAGAAGTAAAAACAGGACTATTCTTCCACCAGGACCCGGGTTCAATTCCCAGCACCCAGCACCCACATGGCAGCACACAACTGTCTCTAATTCAAGATCTGACACCCTCACCAGACATACATGCAGACAAAACACCAATGCACATAAAATAAAAATAAATAAATTAAAAAAACAACAACCCAGGTATGGTGGACACACCTGCAATCCCAGCACCAGGAAGGTAGAAGCAAAGGATCAAAATTTAAATGTCAACTTTGGCTAGAAACAAGTTTAAGCCAGTCTAGGATACAAGAGCCCCTATCTTAAAAAAAACAAAAAACACCAGCCAGGTGTGGTGGCACACACCTCCCTCGAGAGGCAGAGGCAGTCTCTGTGAGTTTGTGGCTAGTCTGGTCTACAAAGCGAGTCCAGGACACCCAATGATACACAGAGAGACCCTGACTCAAAAACAAACAAAGCCCACAACAGAAACAAAATTTTAAAGCTGTACCAGACCATGATAGAACACTGTCCTCTGGAGATTATGAGATAAAACAGCCATCCATGCTGGGCGTGGTGGTGCATGCCTTTAATTCCAGCACCCAGGAGGCAGAGGCAGGCGAATATCTGTGAGTTCAAGGCCAGCCTGGTCTACAGAGTGAGTCCAGGACAGCTGAGATACACAGAAAAACCCTGTCTCGAAAACCCAAAACACAGCCATCCAGGATTAATGACCTAGTAGCCATTGTCTATGTGTTTCAGAAACAAAAGAAAATGAGAGAGGAAAGGACAGTATTATTCAGCATGAGAAACAGCAGCCAAAACTTACCTCTAGGTGCTTAGTAGCTTCTTCATTTCGGGACATGAGCAGCAATTTGGTGCGAAGGCTTCGGAAATGCATATCACCCAGCAAAGATGCCCTCTTCACAGGGGCTTCTGTGGTTGACTGGGAAAAAATGAACAGAAAAGTATTGAAAGCATATATTTTTGTGGCTAGAGAAGTGGCTCAGAGATTAAGAGCACTGACTGCTCTGCCAGAGGACTTAGGTTCAATTCCCAGCACCTACATGGCAGCTCACACCTGTAATTCCAGTTCCAAGAGATCTGACACCTTCATAGACACACATGAAGGCAAAACACTAATGTACACAAAATAAAAATAAATTCATTAAAAAAGAAAGATTTGGGCATGGTGTCTCACGCCTTTAATCCCAGCACTCAGGAGGCATAGGCAAATGGATTTAAAAAAAAAAAAAAAAAAAAATCAGAACCAGGGGCTAGAGAGATGGCTCAGAGGTTAAGAGCACTGACTGCTCTTCCAAAGGACCCGGGTTCGAATCCCAGCACCCACATGGCAGTTCACAGCTGTCTATAAGGGCCAGGCATGATGGCACAGGCCTTTAATCCCAGCACTCGGGTAGCAGAGACAGGCAGAAATCTGAGTTCAAGGCCAACCTGGTCTACAGAGTGAGTTACAGGATAGCTAGGGCTACACAGAGAAACACTGTCTCTAAAAACAAAAACAAAAAAAGCTAGCCTGGTCTACAGAGTGAGTTCCAGGACAGCCAAGACAAGAGTACACAGAGAAACCCTGTCTTGGAAAAAAAAAAGAAGAGAAAAAATAAAATAAAATAAAAGGAGGAAATTAAGGTCATATATGAGGAAACTAAGGAAAGCCAAGAAGGCAAGGCTACCTGGGTCCAAAAGTTTCAGAAGCAATAAAGGCCCAAAAAGTAAGTGTGAGCACAGTCTACCATATCCACTTTTTAAAAAACATTATTTTGGGGCTTGAAAGATGGCTCAGCTGTTAGGAACACTGGCTGCTCTTCCTAAGGACCCGGGTTCAATTCCCAGCATCCACATGGCAGTTCACAGTTGTCTGAAACTCCAGTTCCAGGGCATTTGATACCCTCACAGGCATACATGCAGGGAGAACACCAATGCACATAAAAGTAAGTAAATCTTTTAAAAATTACTTTATTTTATTTACATTAGTGTTCTGCCTCCATGTATATCTGTGTGACCATGGAACTGTGATTACAGACAGCTGTGAACTGCCATGTAGGTGCTGGGCTTTGAACCTGAATCCTTTGGAAAAACAGCCAATGCTCTTACCATCTCTCCAGTCCCTACCATATCCACTTTTGCAATAGTTTAAAAGGGGAAAAGGAAAAAATTGTAGAGAAGGCTTATGTTAAATTCAAGCATAAAAACTCACCAGGATAAAGAGTTCACTGTCTGTGATGTTGAGAAAGATGCAGTTGGCTCCCAGTGCTTTCTTGAACTCTTTATGAACATTCTCATTGGAGCACCTACAGAGAAGAAAGTGCTCAGGAAAGGGAGCAGTGACAAGTTCAGGGACAAAAAGTAGAGGGGACAAAATAAGAAAACAGAACCACTGTTATAAGACAGGGATTAAAGTCGGGTGTGGTGGTACACACCTTTAATTCCTGCACTCTGGAGGCAGAGGCAGGTGGATCTCTGTGAGTTCAAGGCTGGCCTGGTCTACAAAGTGAGTCCAGGACAGTCAGTAGTTACACAGAGAAACCCTGTCTCGAAACAACAACAACAAAATAGTGAAGGCAAGGCACAGTGGCACACGCCTTTAATCCCAGCACTTGGGATGCAGAAGCAGGAGGATCTTTATGACTTTAACCAGCCTGGTCTACATAGAGTTTCAGGCCAGCCAGAGCTGTGTAGTGAGGCCCTGTGTCTAACTAGAACAAAGACAGATAGAAAGACAGGGACAAAGATGAAAAGTGGAAAGAGTGTGAGCATATCATGTACAAAGGCCTCACAGGGCCAGGGGATGAACAGACCGGAGTGCAGAGTGGGAGATCTGGGAGAAATAAGGCAGAGCTGGCACTGCAGAGAGCCCCCAATTCCCAACCTCTCCAACACTCACGCCTCCCTGAGATCCTCAGGCACAGCCATGGTAACCTTGAAGAAGCTGCCTTTGGTTGCAAGGGGATTGGGATTGACTGGCCGAAGTCGCTCCAGGGTAACAATCTCATTGTATGTAGCATCACAGGCAGCATACTCAATGACATAGAACTGGCAGAAAAGAAAGGAAGAGTATGACCTGAGTATCTATCCATCTGCTAGCTTTCCATGAACAAAATCACAGTTTCAGGATTTCCCCAAAGAGCTTCAGTCACTCACATCTCCCTTCATCATCCGCACCCGGGCCAGCCACCAACCACAAGGTTCCTGTTCATTGGCTCTCGAATATACCTGAAAAGGTCAGAAATAAAGAGACATGACATTGAAGACTACCCAAAAACATCAAGAATTGGAGAAAGTTGGGCTGGAGAGATGGCTCAGCGGTTAAGAGCACTGCCTAGTGCTCTTCCAAAGGTCCTGAGTTCAATTCCCAGCAACCACATGGTGGCTCACAACCATCCACAATGTGATCTGGTGCCCTCTTCTGGAATGCAGGTGTACATGCAGATAGAGCACACATATGCATAAAATAAATAAAATCAATCTTAAAAAAAAAAAACATAAAAAAAAAAAAAAGAATTGGAGAAAGCATTCAGATATCTGAGAAGCATTCCTATCCCACAAAGAGGAAACCTGACTAAGGAGACACTCACTGAAAATATGAGGTCACTAAGTTTTATTTATTTCATTTTTCTTGCTAAGTGGGCAAGAGTTCTCCATGCCCAGCAGCCTAAGTCCAAGTCCCAGACCTCAGGGCTGCCCGAGCACTCATGAGCTATGGCATGCCAATCCCCCCAAACACACACACACAGTAATAAAAAGAGCTGGGGATCTCACTATGCTGCCCAGGATGATTCCAAACTCTTGAGTGTAAGTGATTCTCTTCCCTCAGTATTTCAAGTATTGAAACTAGGGCTGCTGTGGATATATTTCAGTGGTATGTTTGCCTCACTTGCCCAAGGTCTGTCTGTCACTCACACTCACACACACACACACACACACACACACACACACACACACACACACACACACACACACACACAGAGGCATATATACTGGAACTATAGGAGCTAGACTCTACATGGATTTATTTATCACAATGAAGAAGTGGACCCTTTAAACTGGTACCCTCAGGTCACACCCACAACAGAAAGGCACTGCTACATTTTACTTCTCTGGCTACATGGCTAGATGTGGTGGCTCAGATGAGGAAGAACAAAATCAGTTAAGTTAAAAACCCAGAAACCTAAACTGGGCGTGGTGGTGCACGCCTTTAATCCCAGCACTCCAACACTCAGGAGGCAGAGGCAGGAGGATCACTGAGTTGAGTTTGGGGTCAGCCGGGTCTACAGAGTGAGTCCAGGACAGCCAGGGCTACACAAAGAAACCCTGTCTCAAAACCCAAAACCAAACCAAAACAACAACAAAAAGAAAAAACCCCACCCAGAATCCTGAGAAAAGCACACACTGGAAAGGTGGACCTCACAGCCCTTACCTCGACCTCATCTCCTTCTGTGATCTCCTTATTATAATCAGCTGGAGGTGGTAGTCGGACATCCCCAAAGGGAATCTGTCTCTCACTCTGCCAGCTATAAGACAAACAGTGACATGAAAGCTATTCAGATTGATGTAATTGTCCACTTCTTCACAGGTGGGTTACTCCCTTGGCTAGACCACTTTTATCCATAGTGGTAGTTAGAGTCTACACACCAGGCCCTGTTCTTTAGTGGTCTTTTATCCCTTGCTACCAACTATCATGCCCAAAACTTGCATCAAGCTATCTGCCCTCTTCCCTGGAATTCCCATCCAAACCTTCAGCTCCCTGCCACCTATTGAAGGGCTCACAGAACTCAGCAGTCCCTATGTTTTCACTCTCCTTTTAGGACCTAGTATGTTTGTCTATTCCCAAGGTCTTACTTGTTTTCAAAGAAGATAGTGACAGAGTCTTCATGGACATCCTTCACAAAGCCCTAGAAAAAAAAATTTAGAAAAATGTAAAAAAAAAAAAAAAGAAAAAGAAAAAGAAAATACATTTTACCTCCACCTTAGCCATCAGGAAGAGATATCAGAAACCTTTAAAATTAAGAGTTACAACTGGAGATGCAAGCAGTCTAAACACAGCCAAGAAGACTATACTGGAAAAGAATAGAAACAATGAGATAAAGGAAACGATACTCGGGCTGGAGAGATGGCTCAGCGGTTAAGAGCACTGGCTGCTCTTCCAGAGGTCATGAGTTCAATTCCCAGCAACCACATGGTGGCTCACAACCATCCATAATGAAATCTGGTGCCCTCTTCTGGCCTGCAGATATACCTGCAGACAGAACACTGTATACATAATAAATAAATCTTTAAAAAAAAAAAAAAAAAGGAAACGATACTGACAAAATCCAGAAATAACAGGTCGTACAAACAAAGTAGAGCCTGCACCAGAACAGCCTGGAAACTGGTAGTGTACTCAGGATCCCACAGTTACCTCCTTGTCTGCCTGCCTTCTGGAGGGTTAAGTAACTTGCCAGAGTTCAATTAAAATGCCAGCAACTAGGCTAGAGAGGTGGCTCAGAGCTTAAGAGCACTAGCTGTTTGTTCTTCCTGAGGTCCTGAGTTCAATTCCAACAACCACATGGTGGCTCATAACCATCTATAATGAGATCTGGTGCCTTCTTCTGGCCTTCAGGCATACATGTAGAAAGAACACTGTATACATGTTAAAATAAATAAACCAAAAAAAAAAAAATACCAGCAACTTTCAGCACGGCTAAGAATATCCCACAAGACAGTATAAGGCTGTATTAGAACACCTAGAGGCTATCAGGGCCTGCCAAGAAGGGTCTGACTTCCCAGAGACCTGGCAAACAGTGCTCAGATGCCTTGGAGAATAAATGGAACACTAAGTAGTCTACAGAAGAAAAAACTAGAATTTAAGATAAACTATCATAGTTTATCTTACACTTACTGAGTCACAGCTCTCAGGAAGAATGTAGAAGACCCCAATCTTGAGATCATGACAAGGAATCATTAAATAGCTGGCTTATTTCCTCTTTTCCTAAGAAAGCCAAAACTATGTACTCAACCTATAGTCTCAGCTGTCCTGTTTTCTCTCCCTATTTTTCACAAAGATTCTAAGTTTTGACAGTCTAATTCTTTTTTTAAAAAACAAACTATGCTTCTGGTTTCATATCTGAGAAACTTCTGAAATCCAAAGCCACACAAGTTTTCTACTATGTCTTCTAGAAATATTCTTAGTGTTTTAAAATTACACACTGGGTATGGGTGTGTGTGTGTGTGCCCATGTGAACACATGCATGCTTTTGCCAAAGCACATGTCTGGAGGTCAGAGGACAACTTAGGAAGTTGGTTCTTTTCCATTTCCATGCGCATCCTGGGACCAAACTCAGATCTACAGGCTTAGTGGCAGATACCTTTACCCACTGAGCCAACCCCCAGCCAAGTTTAAAATTTCCATGTAGGTACATAACAGATTTTACTTTAGAGACTAGTCTCAAACTTGTATTTAGCAGGGTTCAGCTTCTGATAACCCTGTTTCTATCTCCCAAGAGCTGAGGTTACTGGCGTGTTGAACCCCGTTTGTTTGGTGCTGACAGTGTTTTGTACATGCTTATCACCTGCACTGCACTCCCAATCCCAAAACTGCTTTTGATTATTATACGTTAGTTTGAAATTCCTGATTTTTTGATAAAAATGAAAAGACACTTTAGAAAAAGGATAGTGCTTTCAACAAATGGTGCTGGAAAAAACTGGATAGCCACAGACAAAAAACAATGAACTTTGATACATCAGTCATGATTCACCTCAAAAATTTTAAATGGGGGTCAGGTGTGATGGCACACACCTTTAATCCCAGAACTTGGGAGGCAGAGGCTGAGGCAAGAGGATCTCTGTGAATTCAAGGCCAGCCTGGTCTACAGAGTGAGTCCAGGACAGCCAGTGTTGTTATACAGAGACACCCTGGGGGTTGGGGGGAGGAAAGCAGAACAGCCAGGGCTACACAGAGGAATGCTGTCTTGAAAAACCTTAAAAAAAAATTTTTTTTTTAATGGGGACTGGAGAAATGGCTCAGAGGTTAAGACCATTCACTATGCTTGCAGAGGACACAGGCTTACATCCTGGCACCCACATGGGTCACTCACAACTACCTGTAACTCCCAATTCCAGAGGACCTAACTCTTCTGGCCTGTGCAGGCAGTGGGTATACATTTAGTACACATGCAGACACTTATTTACATCAAATTTTTAAAAATAATTTAAAAAACATTTATTATCTTTCATTATGTATAGGTGTGTAGGTTTCCTTGTGGGTATGTGGATACTGAGTGCAGGTGCCCAAGGAGGCCAGAAGTGATAGATATCTTTGAGCTAAAGTTTTATACAGTTGTGAGCCCCTGATGTAGGTGCTGGAATTGAACCAGGATCCCCTGAAGAGCCAGTACTTTTAACTGCTGACCTGTCTCTCCAGACCTAAGAAAGAAAAAAGAAATTTAATGTGTCATAAGCCAGACATAGTTTATGTAACCCAGCACTTAAGAAGTGAAGACAGAAAGAGCAGAATTTTAGGGCGATCTTTGGCAGGTGTCTGTAGGTACCAGGCATACAAGTAGTGCACAGATATATATGCTGAGAAAATATCCATACACAGGCTGAGTGTGGTGGTGCACGCCTTCCTTAGTCCCAGGAATTGAGAAGTAGAGGCAGGTTAATCTTTTAAAATTCAAGGCCAGAGCTGGAGAGATGGCTCAGCGGTTAAGAGCACTGCCTAGTGCTCTTCCAAAGGTCCTGAGTTCAATTCCCAGCAACCACATGGTGGCTCACAACCATCCATAATGTGATCTGGTGCCCTCTTCTGGAATGCAGGTGTACATGCAGATAGAGCACTCATATGCATAAAATAAATAAAATAAATCTTAAAAAAAAAATCAGTTTAAAAAAAAAAAAAATTCAAGGCCAATTCCAGGCTACCCAGAGATACATAGTAAGGACACTGCCTCAAATAAACAACAAATAATAATAGTCGTCAGGTGATGGTGTCCCGCTCCTTTAATTCCAACATTCAGAGGCAGAGGCAGGCAGATCTCTGTGAGTTCAAACCCAGCCTGGTCTAGAGTGTCCAGGACAGCCAGGGCTGTTACACAGAGAAACCCCATTCCTCCCCAAAAAATCAAGATAGATAATTAGGGGGCTAGAGTATATAGTTCAGTGTGGCGAGTACCTAGCAAGTACAAGGTCCTGATTCAATCCTCAGCATCAAAACCAGTAAGACAACCAGGTGCTTCCAAAGGCTAACTTTTCGAGGTCCAGCCCTGAGCACAGTGGCTAGGACTGTGGCAGGCTTAGGAGAAAACATGCAATGCTCTGGAGAGCACACAGCTCCCACCTCACACAACAGACCACCACCTCCTACTGTACCACCTTCCTTATGTCAGAATCTAAACCTGAGTTTGCTCCACAAACAACCTCCTTTGGCTGTTTTGTGTGAACAATCTTATTTTCCAGCCCTAGGTAGCTTAGAACCTGTCATGTATACCAGGCGGTTATGTGGCCCTGAACTCAGATACCTACTCTGCCTCTATCTACTACAGTGCTGGGTTAACAGGCATATGCTAGCATGTCCACTTTTGTGTGTTATGTGCATGTATGTAAAGGTCAGAAATCCCTCTACGTACCTCCATCATATTTTTTGTTTGTTTTTCGAGACAGGATTTCTCTGGACTCACTTTGTAGACCAGGCTTGCCTCTGCTTCCCAAGTGCTGGGATTTCCATCTTTTTTTTTTTTTTTTAGGTTTTTGGAGACAGGGTTTCCCTGTGTATCCTTGGCTGTCCTGGACTCACTTTGTAGACCAGGTTGGCCTTGAACTCAGAGATCCACCTGTCTCTGCCTCCCAAGTGCTGGGATTAAAGGTGTGCACCACCAAGCCCAGCAATTACAGACAGCTGTTAACTGCCATGTGGGTGATGGGATTTGAACCCGGGTCCTTTGGAAGAGCAGTCAGTGCTCTTAACCGCTGAGCCATCTCTCCAGCCGCCCCCCCCCCTTTTTCCCATCATATTTTTTGAGATAGAGTCCTTCACTGAACCTGGACTGACCAAAGCACCTGGGTTCCTTTTGTTTCTGCCTGCCAGTGCTAAGATCACAAAGGTTTGCTACTACATCAAGCTACTTTTGTTGGTTCTAGGGTTCAAACACAGGTCCTCATGCTAGCCAAGCAAGCACCAAGCCACCTTCTCAACTACTACTACTATTTATTTTTTTCATTTTTTTCCCAGACAAGGTTACTCTGTGTAACAAGCCCTGGCTGTCCTGGGCTTACTTTTTTAGACCAGGCTGGCCTAAAACTCAAGAGATATGCCCGTCTCTGCCTCCAAGTGCTGAGATTAAAGACCTGTGCCACCACGCCCACCCCAACCCTACATCTTAAAAAAAAAAAGTTTTACTTATTTATGCCAGGCAGCACGTCTTTAATCCCAGCACCACTCAGTAGGAGGATGCAAGGGGATCTCAGTGAGTTTGAGGCCAGCCTGGTCTATAAAATGAGTTCCAGGTCAGCCAGAGCTAACCCTGTCTTGAAAAGCCAAAATCCAAATAAACAAAACAAGACTTACTAATTTAATTTTATGTTTAATAATGTTTGGTCTGCATGTATATATATGCACCACTTGTATCCCTGATTCTATAGTAGGTCAGAAGAGGTGTTGGATCCCCTAGACTAGAGTTAGGGACAGTTGAGAGCAACTACACGGGTGCCTGGAACTGAACCCCAGTCTCCTGAAAAACCAACAGGTGCTCAAAACAAATAAGAAATCTCTCCAGCTCCCTACTTTTTCTTTCTTTTTTAAGATTTATTTATTAAGTATACAGTGTTCTGTCTGCAAGCACACCTGCAGGCCAGAAGAGGGCAGCAGACTTCATTGTGGGTGGTTGTAAACCACCATATGGTTGCTGGGAATTGAACTCAGGACCTCTGGAAGAGCAGTCAGTGAGCTTAACCTCTGAGCCATCTCTCCAGCCCCCTACTTTCTTTTAAAGGGGGGGGGGGGCAAGTCTTTTTTCTTAGAGCTTTACCACTACCCAAGGTATGGAATAGTTACCTCATCCTGTCTCAGTTCTTAGTATACGTTTTCTTCCTCAGAAATGTTTCTCTTTCAGAATCAACGGCCATTCATTCCTACTAGTCTCTACATAACTCTTGCAAGGCACTTCCACCCCTCAGTATTCACCTGGGTTCCTTTTCCCTTTGGGTTCTTTTGTTTGGCAGAGACAGCATTTCATGTAGAATTCACTATGGAGGTGAGAATGACCTTGAACTCCTGATCCTCCCATTTCCACCTCACAAGTGCTAGGATTACATCCATGTATCACCAAGCCTAAATTTTTATTTTTATTTTTTTAACTTTTCAGGGTCTTTAACAATCAAATGCAGAGGTCTGGTTCATTTCAGCTCCTTCACTGATGAACCAGGGGGTAGGGACTACTTCAACTTCTCAGCCTTCTCTTTGTCTATGATGACAGGTTATAAGGTACCTGCTGCAGGAAACCTTGAACTTCACATTATCTTTTTCTTCTTGATCTTGATGGATTTTGTTAGCATCCTTCTGCCCAGCTGTGAGCAGAATGTCCTTGATTTCTTCAGTTTTCTGAGGAATGACAATGGGTGATTGGCGCTGGCGACCGAACCCAAAAAAACTCACTTGTGAGAACTGAAGAGATTGGAAAAAGTCAAGCCTAATTTTTAACCAAAGTCTTTATCCAAATGTCCATCTCCAAGACTTTTTTCTCTTAACAAGGTAAATGTAGATTTATTAAGGAAAAGTGAGACGGAGAGGTCAGGCTTGGTGGCATACACTTCTAATCCTAGCACTCCGGAGGAAGGCAGGTGGATCTGATTCCAAGGCCAGCCTGATCTCTACAGTGAGTTCCAGGCCAGCCACTGGTACACAAGGAAATTCTGACGTTAAATAAATATGTAGCAGAGAACTGAGAGTGGAAGAGTCTCAAAGGTAAGAAAATCCATCCAAGTCTTAGACTATCAAAACATTTATCATTTATCAAAAACCCTCTAAAGAAAAAGAAAGTAGAAAAGTTACAATCATTTGCCTGGCTCTTTCAGATTCTCATTCCTGGATATAATCACTCACAAAGGTTATGCATAAGGCTCTAATTCTCCTTTACTATGTTGAATTGGCCCATAAGTGAGTAGCAACATTACTACCCCCGCCCCCCAAACAAACACTTACTTCCAAAGCAGAAATGCTAAACTCAGAACAGAATCATCCTTTGGCAGTGTAACTAACCCAAGGCCACTTACCCTTATACCTCCAGTATCTTTTTCCCTTCAACTATTTTCCAGAATAAACTCTTTTCCCAACTTCATATTCCAGTTCTGCCTCTGCCTATTAATTCTACCCATTCACTTCAGATACAAACAAGGCTTTCTTTGGAGGACAGCAGTGTTGGAAAAAGAACCCAAAGTTCTGTGTGGCCTATGCCACTGATGAAATAAGCAAGGGAATATAATATTAGAAAACCATCCAGGAACTGGCATGGTGGTGGCACGCCTTTAAGCACTTGGGAGGCAGAGGCAGGCAGATCTCTATGAGTTCGAGGCCAGTCTGATCTACAAATCAAATCCAGGACAGCCAGTGCTGTTACAGAGAAATCCTGTCTTGAAAAACCAAAAAAAAAAAAAAGAAAGAAAAAGAAAAAAGAACGAAAGAAAAAACAATCTAGGTCCCGAAGACGATCACAAAAACTGTAGCATTTCCTGGCTTAGCTTTTTGGGTTTAGCACTGTCAGGTGAAGGAAGAAAGCTCCTAAATTTCTAAATACTTCAGATTCCTTAAGGAGGAGGCAGGCAGATGTCCGTGAGGCCAGCCTGGTCTACAGAGGTCCAGGATAGCCAGTGCTGTTACCCAGAGAAACCCTGTCTCGAAAACTAAAATCAAACAACAAAAAAAAAAAGGATACTCAGATAAGCTCCAGAAAGTAGGACTGACTACAGCAGAAAGTGAATATGCATCTCATGTGAAAAATGTACAATTTAAAGAATGAAAATAAAGACAGGTGAGATAGCACAGGCTTGAAATTCCGGTAAGTGGGAAGAGCTGGGAGAATCACAAACAAGTTCTAGCTTGAACTACAATGAGACTACCTCAACCCCAAATACACAAAAAAGAATTAAAAACAAAATACAAGCTGGGTGTGGTGGGGGATGCCTTTAATCCCAGCACTCAAGGAGAAAGAGCCAGGTGGATCTCTGTGAGTTTGAGGCCAGCCTGGTCTACAGAGTGTCCAGGACAGCAAAAACTATTACACAGAAAAACCGTGTCTAAAAAAAAAAAAAAAAAAAAAACAAAACCATATTACGAATTTGGGGTTGGGGGTGTGCACCTATAATCCCAGCACTTGGGAAGTAGAAGCAGTAAAACTAGGAGTTTGAGGTCAGCCTTAGCTAAAAGTCAGCCTGAGTTACTTGACCCTCACCTTAAAAACAAAATACATACATCATATCCTGACAGAAAAGGAAAGCTTGAGCCAGGCGAAGTGGTATATGCCTATAATCCCAGTACTCGGAGGCAGAGGCAGGCATATCTCTGTGAGTTCAAGATTAGCCTGGTCTACAAAGTGAGTACAAGACAGTCAGAGATACACAGAGAAAAAACTCTGTCTCAAAAAAAACAAAAATGAAAACAAAAAACCAGGGCCGGACATGGTGGCACATGCCTTTGATCCCAGCATTTGGGAGGCAGAGGCAGGCTGATCTCTGAGTTCGGGGCCAGTCTGGTCTACAAAGTGAGCCCTGGATAGCCAGGGCTCTGTTACACAGAGAAACCCTGTCTCAAAAAAACCTAAATAAATAACAAAGGAAGAAAAAATAAAGAGAGAAAAAGAAAGTTTGATAGACTATAAAAAAATAACTTAGGCCGGACGTGGTGGCACACTCCTTTAATCCCAGCACTGGGGAGGCAGAGGCAGGTGGATCTCTGTGAGTTCAAGGCCAACCTGGTCTACAAAGTGAGTCCAGGACAGCCAAGGATACACAGAGAGAGACCTGTCTTTAAAAAAAAAAAAAAAAACAAAACTTAGATCTCAGATCTGGTTTCTATCTGCCCTGGAAAAATCAAAATAAAACACAATTCTAAACCGGGCAGTGGTGGCGCACGCCTTTAATCCCAGCACTTGGGAGGCAGAGGCAGGAGGATCTTTGCGAGTTCGAGGCCAGCCTGGCCTACAAATTGAGTCCAGGACAGCCAGGGCTACACAGAGAAACCCTGTCTCGAAAAAAAAAAAAAAACACAATTCTAAGAAGAGAAAGGGGTCTCCCCAAATTTACAGATGTACGCACAGCAAAGTTTGCTGAGTCATGAATATTAATCAGCAAGGTTGGAATAAATAAGAATCTACATTACACTGAGTTTAAGAAAGATTAGTCCGGGCTGGAGAGATGGCTCAGCGGTTAGGAGCACTGGCTGTTCTTCCAAAGGACCTGGGTTCAAATCCCAGCACCCACATGGCAGTTCACAGCTGTCTAATTGCTAGGTGTGGTGGCGCACGCCTTTAATCCCAGCACTTGGGAGGCGGAGGCAGGTGAATCTCTGTGAGTTCAAGGCCAACCTGGTCTACAAAGTGAGTCCAGAACAGCCAAGGATACACAGAGAAAAGAAACCCTGTCTCAAAAAAAGAAAGAAAGATTAGTCCAACTTTAAGGACTTTTAAAAACTCAGTCATGGTCCAAAAAGGCCTGAAGTGGCCAGAATACAAAATCTACATTACTTGGCTTTTAGTCAACTGTTACCTCCACTCCACATCGAAGAACCCTGTCCCCCTCTCACTCAAATCTATCACTGCTATGGCCCACAGGTAAAAAGAACAAAATTCAAGAGAGACTTTCAGATGGATACTCATGTGTAACAGAACACACGTCCCTTCCCAACCATTTCATACAGTTAATTTGAACTGAGCACTAATCTTTCCCAGATCTACATGGCTCCCATGCTTGCTTAAAACAAAAGCAAATATCTTATCTTGATCTCACACTCAATTTAAGAATCACTTTCCAAACTAGGCGTGGCTGTGGAAGCTTTTAATCCCAACAGAAGCAGACCTATCCCATTGAGTTCAAGGCCAGCCTGGTCTTCTTCATTCATAGTGAGTTCCAGTGCTGCCAGGGCTACATAGAGATCCTGTTCTCCAAAATCAAGTGAGCAAAAAATAAAATAAACACTTCAACATTTGGGGTTGAGGATAACAGATGAAGGCTAATCTATAGCAAGGAAAATAGAATTAACATCTTTAAAAGGGTTTTTTGTTGTTGTTTTTTATTTGATTTTTTTTTTTTTTTGAGACAGGATTTCATTCTCCACACTGGTTCTGAACTTCAACCATCCTACTTCAGCCTTCCATGGGCATGGTGGTACTTGGAGCATGCAGCACCATGCCCAGCCTGAGGAAGATTGTTCTAACAAAGGCAATACAAACCCAGGGAAAGACACTCAGACATAAATGTGTCCAATCAGAACCCCAGAGGAATTTGAGACTTCTGACACAGAAAACACAAATGTTAAAAAGACATTCCCCCAGTCAGAAGAAAAGGTACCAAAGATTAGGAAATTGACAGGGTGAGAATCACCTTCTTTAGCTATACACAAGATGGTGGCCATCAGTGACAATACACAGGAATGCAGAAATACCAAGATAAAAACCCCAAGACTTGACAAGATAAATTAAAAGTAATAGACATGTGCAGCCACAGACACTGGGTAAAGAACTTGATCAGAAAAGGCAGAAATGTCACGTCATATAGTGGGGAAAAAAACATGTCCGTCTAAGTGGGGGCAGAAACCATCTACAAGGGAAAACACAAGTCCTTTTTCAGCTACAAAAAGATACAATTTCATAGCAGTGCTAGAGAAAGTAATTTCCAAGAGCATGAGAAAGTAGAAAGGTCTTTTGGGGTAGGGAAATGGACAACCTGAGAATTGAAGGAAAGGAGGCTCTTCTCTTTCTCATCTCTCTAATGCTAGGCAAACTCCCCTTTCTCTTCAAAATGAAAAGAGTAAGAGGAAGCAAAAGTTTCTGAAACAATGCCACACACACACAAAAAAAGTCAAGAGGATCAGAATCCCACCTATCAGATGAAGAAAAACACCTGGGGGCAAGACTCAGTCTTAATCTAATTGGGGGAGGGAGGCAATGACGACAATGACAAGCCAGAATGGACTCGGTACACATACAGAAGGTGGGATGGATGTGTGGATAGAAAGAAACAAAAAACAAAAGTTCTGGCCTGGCATGGTGGCTCAAGCCTATAATTCCAGGCTGAGGAAGAAGTACAGAATAGTTCAAGTTAGTCTAGGCTAAATGGTGCTATACCAAGATCTTGTCCCACCACACCCCCTCTCAAAAACAGTTCAAAGAAATCAAATCTTGGGTAAAGAAAAGGCTGAAATTAAGCAATTTTGAAAGATACTGTCTTTCTATTCCCAGAAAGACTGTCAACAAGCAGAAATTTGTTAGAATAAGAACAGAATCTTGTTGAGATACTTTAACTTAAAATACAGGCATGACCTAAATGTATCTGGAGTCAAAGAGAGAAACACGAATCCATCCCTGGGTAGCTGGGTTCTGAATAACGGTGTGATGGAGAGACAGACCTGTCCAACAAATCCACTTTACGGCGGCTGGTTGATAAAACCTGAGGCCAAGATGCTAAATAACACAAACGGGTTTTGACCATTTCTTCTTAGACTGAGAACAGGAAAATAGGGTGAAAAGTTGAGTAAATGGTCCAGAGCTAGTAAGCAGAAGCCTCCCAAATACTGAAGATCTAATATGGGACAGTGGGTCTTCCCAAGGGGGTCCTGCAGGAAAAGAAAGAGAATCCTCCATGTGCTTGGCCCGTAGGGAAGATGTGATTACAAGCTAAAGTATCTCTACTAAGACACAAGAAAAGTCGATTAGGAGCTGGGAAAGGGGTTTCTCCAGAGGGGCCAGGAGCGCCCATCCACGCACAGTGATGATGACCTGACGCTCATGCCTTCTTCAGTTGAGGATAAAAGCAGGTGTAACAGCGGGCTCAAAAATAAAAGCACGAGGGTTAACTCCCACGGTCTCCCCGGGAAGGGTTTCGAGCTGGGAGCGTGGGTCGAAGGTTCTAAGGGTCAGGACCGAGCTCCAGAGACTCGATCCCCCTCCACTCCTCCCTGCCTCGGCTGGGGGAGAGGGCTAAGGAGGGTGTCCCGGGTCGACGCGCCGCCTCACCTTGTAGAAGGCCCCGTTGGAGCCCCGCACCTCGACGGGCAGTCCCGGCTCCACATCCCCCCCAGAGGCCAGGCCGCCCATGGCGCCGCCGCCACCTCCGACCGCCCCGGTAGCAGCTGAAGCAGAGCTCTGAGTGCGGGCCGGGCCTGGCCCCCGGCGTCTCCCAGGAGGAGGAGCCGGAGGGGGAGCCGCGGGGGGCGGGAGCCGAGCCGGCCCCACGGCGGCCCTGCTACAGCCGACGAGCAGGGGGCCGGGGCCGGGCCGCTCCCCGTCCGCCGCCGCCGCCTTGGTCTCCGCCACCGTGAGGGAAACGGCCGCCGCCGCCGCCGCCGCCTTCGTCACCTCAGCTTCCGCCCGCCGGCGCCCCCGCTGCTGCCTTCGTCCCGGGACCCGCTGTTGCCGCTGCCGCTCCACAGCCTCCACCTCCCCCTGCCGCCGCCGCCGCCGCCGCCGCCGCCTACTGCGCAGGCGCACAGGGCACCCGCCCGCCGCGCGCGGAGCCCGAGGGCCAAGGCGCAGGCGTCCAGGCTAGCGACCCAGCTCCCGCTCGCCAGCGCGTCCGGGCTCCCACATTCTCTTCCGCTCTCGCCCGCCCCCTCCTGGCCGCTCCTCTGCGCTTGCGCAGAACGAGGCGCCCGCTCTACCTTTACCACCCCAACCTTCCAGGGTCCCGGTCCCTTCCTTTCCCCGCCCCACAGCACGGGAAGCAAGCCAATCACGGGAAGGGAGGGGCCTGCGCCGGAACGACTGCTAGGTCACTTTCATCACCTTTGTCTTTCTTGGTGCGCACACTCCAAAAGGGGCTGTGGGGGAGGTGGGGAGGAACCGAAAGGCAAAAACTGCCCGGTGCGCAGGCGCCGGGCTTTGGCGTCCCTGCGCATGTGCTGACTCTGCATCCGTAGGACATTCCAGAGTCACGGTTCTTGGTTTGAGTGGATTTTTTTAAAGTTTTGTTAGACACTGTCTCTTGTATCCCAGGCTGACCACGAACTCATTAAGTAGCAGGGGAATGATCTTGAATTCCTGATCCTCCTACCTCCACCTCCCTAGTGAAAAAATTACAGACTTTTCATTACCATGCCTGCCCTAAGTGGATTCTAATATTCTAATAAATTCAAGGCCATATGGAGAAGAAAATGCCACACGAACTGATACATACATGCTGAGGAGATTTAAAGCAGGAAAAATTGTCATGGACTACCTAAAAGAAAAACCTGGCCTGGAAGATGGCTCAACTATCAAGCCTAGCAACTGGAGTAGGATTTCTGGACCCATGAGATGGGAGGAGATACTACCCATCTCCCCAAAGTTATCTTCTGACCCATCACTCATGTGATATCACTCATGTTCACCCACACATGTAAGACAATTTTTTTTTAAGATTTATTTTTTATGTATACAGTGTTCTGCCTGCTAGTATGCCTGCAGGCCAGAAGAGGGCATCAAATTTCATTATAGATGGTTGTGAGCCACCATGTGATTGCTGGGACTTGAACTCAGGACCTCTGGAAGAGCAGCCAGTGCTCCTAACCTCTGAGCCATCTCTCCAGCCCTAAGACAATTTTTTTAAGGGAAAATTAAAGTAGGGGGTTGGAGAGATGGATCAGTGGTTAAGAGCACTGGCTGTTTCTCCAGAGGACCTGGGTTCATTTCCCAGCACCCACACACAACTGTCTGTAACTCCAGCTTCAGGAGATCCAACACCTGTACACAGACATATATAGAAGAAAAACACAATCCTCATAAAATAAAATTAAACAAATCATTAAAAAACAACAGCAACAACAGGGCTGGATTGATGGCTCAGAGGTTAAGAGCACTGACTGCTCTTCCAGAGGTCCTGAGTTCAATTACCAGCAAAGACATGGTGGCTCATAACCATCTATAATGAAATCTGGTGCCCTCTTCTGGCCTGCAGGCATACATGCAGATAGAACACTGTATACATAATAAATAAATATTTAAAAAAAAAACAATTAGCTGGGTGTGGTGGTACATGCCTTTAATCCCAGCACTGGAGAGGCAAAGGCATGCAGATCTCTGTGAGTCCAAAGCCAGCCTGGTCTACAAAGCTGAGTTGCTGAGTCCAAGACATCCAGGGCTGTGTTACACAGTCAAATCTTGTCTAGAAAAACAAAACAAAAAAGAATTATTAGCCGGGCGGTGGTGGCGCACGCCTTTAATCCCAGCACTTGGGAGGCAGAGGCAGGCGGATCTCTGTGAGTTTGTGGCCAGCCTGGTCTACAAAGTGAGTCCAGGACAGCCAGAGCTGTTACACAAAGAAACCCTGTCTCAAAAAACCAAAAAAAAAAAAAAAAAGAATTATTAAGACCTAGACCTAGCCGGGTGGTGGTGACATGCACTTTTTTTTTTAAGATTTTATTTATTTATTATGTATACAGTGTTCTGTCTGCATGCACACCTGCAGATCAGAAGAGGGCACTAGATTTTATTGTGGATGGTTGTGAGCCATCATGTGGTTGCTGGGAATTGAACTCGGAACCTCTGGAAGAACAGTCAGTGCTCTTAACCTCTGAGCCATCTCTCCAGCCCGACATGCACCTTTTATCCCAGCACTGGGGTTGGGGATTGAGGGAGCAGAGCCAGGAAGATCTCTATGAGCTCGTGGCCAGCCTGATCTACAGAGAAAGTTGTAGGACAGCCAGGGCTACACAGAGAAACTCTGTCTCAAAGAAACAAAAACAAACAAACAAACAAAACAAAACCTACCTGAGCTTTTGTTTTGTGTTTGGAGATGTTTGGTTTTCCCTGGCTGACTTGGACGTCACTATGTAGGACAGGCTGGCCACAAATTCAGAAAGACCCATCATCTGCCTCCTCTGCTTCCCCAGGGCTAGGATAAAAGTCAGGTACCACCAGTCTTTCAAATAATGCTGGCTCAAATTATTTTTAAATTTGCCAGGTATGGTGGTGTATGGTTTTGATCCTGGCACTACAGAGGCAGAAACAGGCAGATCACTATGAGTTTGAGGCTAGCTTGCTCATGTAGACTATGTGAGTTCTAGGACAGCCAGGGCTATATAGAAAGACTCTGCTTCAAAAAACAATTTTTTAAAAAAAAAATGTTAAAAAGCTTTATTACCAGTAGATAGAGGCAGATGGATCTCTTGAGCTCAGGACTAGCCTGGTCAACATGTGAGTTCCAGGTACTTTTTTTTCTTTTCTCAAGACAGGGTTTCTCTGTGTAGCCCTGGCTGTCTTGAACTCGATTCATAGGCCAGGCTGGCCTGGAACTCACAGAGATCCGTTTGCCTCTGCCTACTGAGTTCTGGGATTAAAAACCTGTGCCACCACACCCAGCATAAATATGCTTTTTTAAATGTCCTATTAAGGCTGGGCATGGTGGCACATGCCTTTAATCCCAGCCCTGGGGAGGCAGAGGGAGGCAGATCTGAGCTCCAGGACAGTCAGAGCTACACAGAGAAAGCCTGTTTCTAAAAACCAAAACAGAAAAAGAAAAAATATCCTATTAACCATAGTAGATCTGTTCTGTAGTTCTGACATTTAGGAATCAGAGAAAGGATTCCAAGTTCCAAGTCAGCCCGAGAGATGTACCAAGACTACAAGCTAAATAAATGGAAACAAGGCCGGGCGGTGGTGGCGCACGCCTTTAATCCCAGCACTTGGGAGGCAGAGGCAGGCGGATCTTTGTGAGTTCGAGGCCAGCCTGGTCTACAAAGTGAGTCCAGGACAGACAAGGATACACAGAGAAACCCTGTCTCGAAAAACCAAAAAAAATAAAAAATAAAAAAAAATAAAATAAAATAAATGGAAACAATAAGCCCTATCAGAGGACAGATTGTCTATATTTTATGTATTTATTATATATATGTGTCTGTGATGTAAATGTGTGGGAGGACAGCTCTGTGGAGTCTAGGTTATAAAGTGAAATTGAAGGGGCTGAAGAGATGGCTCAGAGGTTAAGAGCACTGACTGCTTTTCCAGAGGTCCTGAGTTCAATTCCCAGCACCCACATGGTGGTTCATAACCATCTATAATTAGATCTGGTGCCCTCTTCTGGCCTGCAGGCATATATGCAGACAGAACACTGTATACATAATAAATGAATCTTTTAAAAAAATAAATAAATAAAGCTAAACTGAGGCCAGTCTTTGTAACTTAATGAGACTCAAAACTAAAAGAGGTCTACGTAGTATTTAGCTCAGTGGTAGCACACTTGCCCTGGCAGAGGTAAGACCCTACAAGACAAATATTACATATTTTCTCTCACATACAGACTCTATATTTAAATATATATCTCTACACATAGTGAAAGTGGAAGCAGACTATGGGGGAAGATGGATTCTAATGGAAAGAGGAAGGAGGTAATGGGGAGAAGCAATATTGCAGTTTTTCCTCATAGAGCCTAAATTCAACAGCACATACAAATACATGAAAACAAAAGAGGGACTTTGAGGAGAGGAGTATGAGAGTAGGGAAGAAATGGGAGAAGGCAATGTGCAGGTAGGTATATTATGAGCAAGGTACAATGAAATATATATATATAGAGAGAGATAGATATATATTTCATATGCTAATTAAAATAAAAGGGAAACTCCAAAACAGATAAGAACTTCTAGAAAGCTGAATATAGGAAGTTTCCTGGATGGTGGCCTGCCGCAGGGCCCATACAGGGTGATCATTACTATAAGGGGGTTCTCAGGGAAAAGGTGAGTGTGCTACCCGCCGACTATCCAGCCTTCATTCAGAAGACAAACAGATGAGACAGGGGTGATGTCTAAGCATTTCCCATTTTTACTATTTTGTCCCCTAGCTTATATACAGAACCAAATGGGTGTTTCCACATGAGTCTAAGTGGGCCAATCACATTAAAGATCATCGTATTACATCACATAGCACAAGCCTGGTAACATGGTAACATGCACTGATCACAAGCATGGAAGTCTTGCTCACCCAATCAGCTATACCCAGGACGGGGCTTCAACTCCGCCCCGGCACCATCTTAGATAACTCCCACAAGTTACTTTCATTTTCCCAGCCACGAGGCATTTCTCATAAGCCTCCATTTCCCAGGTCCCCACATATCCCCCTATTTTATTTATTTATTTATTTTTTAAAGATTTATTTATTATGTATACAGCGTTCTGTCTGCAGGTATATCTACAGGCCAGAAGAGGGCACCAGATTTCATTATGGATGGTTGTGAGCCATCATGTGGTTGCTGGGAATTGAACTCATGACCTCTGGAAGAGCAGCCAGTGCTCTTAACCGCTGAGCCATCTCTCCAGCCCATCCTATTTTATTTATTTAAACAACAGGGAAGCAGAGAGACTCTTGAGGGGAGAGACTCACGGAGAAAGAGACCAGCCTCTTGCCCATTTCTCATCAGCTGTGAAGTGAGAGAACAGGGATGGACCAGTGCTGTGCTCATCATCCTTTATGAGCTCATCACCCCTGAAAGGTCTCACATGGCCTCATTAAGGGCCATGTTAATCCAAGGGTTGTGGGGGACCCTATTAAGGAAAACCTCCTAAATCATATGAGCAATCATTACCAGCTTGTGACTTAGTTGTACATTTTGTTGGCGGTACATCCAGTACCAATATAGCCCCAAAACCATTAAAGCGTAAACAAGAATTAACCCCATCAATGTCAGATTAGACAATCAAAACCATGAAGTCAATTGACTCTAGGTATCTTGAAAGAAGGTGGTGGTAGGGATAATCAGAACCCTAGCATCATTAAATTTTATAACATCATTAAGTAGCAATCTTGACATTTGTAAACACTTATCATTTCAAGGCCCCTTCATATATGTAGACAAATTAGCAATCATAGCAGTAGGATTTACTCTATATTGAGAATTAACAAGGCGATCTCTTGTTGTTCCCCGGGCAAGATGATTGGCCAGAGCAAGTCACTGTTGTTGTTGTATCCCAGAGACATCATGGACGGCCGTCTGGAGGGGTTGAGCTGTAGTGGTGGTTCGTGTCAGGGTCACAGCAGCTACGGTTACAGTGGAGGCAGAGTTGGGGACATCTGTCCGACAGGGATGGTCCAGATTGGCCTCAAACTTGTGATCCTCCTGCCTCTGCCTCCTTTCATTTTCACCTGTGGGATTTGCAACTCTCCAATCAACAGCCAAACCAGGCCACACCAGCATCTGGAAGACAAGATGAAAAATAGCCGCTCAGGCCGGGCGGTGGTGGCACACGCCTTTAATCCCAGCACTTGGGAGGTAGAGGCAGGCGGATCTTTGTGAGTTCGAGGCCAGCCTGGTCTACAAAGTGAGTCCAGGACAGCCAGAGATATTCAGAGAAACCCTGTCTCGAAAAACCAAAAAAAAAAAAAAATAGCCTCTCAGGAACTCTTTTTTAGTCCTGGAGCTTTTTGCGTTAGGTGTTTATTGGCCCTTTTCCTCTTCTTTCCTCTTTTTCTCCTCTTGTGGGAACTTTGGCCTAATCTGGCCATGTGGTTTTGAAGCCACCAGACAGCCTTTCTCTCCTTATTGATCATTTGTTTCAGCCAATGTGGTGGCATCATCAGGTGCCAGAAACCTCCCACCCTGTGGGAGAAATTTAAGGTTCCTTGCAGGTACCCATATAGGGCTTAGTTCTCCTATTGGGAACACACATCCACATCCTCATCCCATGCTTATAAGCGGGTCAGGTCCCCTCCACAATCCTGTGGCAGGATCTTTCCATTTTATTTGTATGTCTCTCTCTCACTCTCTCTCTTTTTTTTTTTTGTTTTTTGAGACAAGGTTTCTCTGTGTATTCCTGGCTGTCCTGGACTCACTTTGTAGACTGGACTAGCCTTGAACTCACAGAGATCCACCTACCTCTGCCTCTCTAGTGCTGGGATTAAAGGCGTGCACCACCACACCCAGCAATTGGAGACAGCTGTGAACTGCTAAATGGGTGCTGGGATTTGAACCTGGGTCCTTCAGAAGAACAACCAGTGCTCTTAACTGCTAAGTCATCTCTCCAGCGCCCCCCCATATGTTTATTTTATGATCTTGAATTGGCCAATGTTTTTGGAAACGTTGAGTCTCATTTTTTGAAAAGTTTAGATATTTAAAGTAAACAATGTCAGCCCAAGCTGTTGATGGGGGGCTCATTCCCCCTTTTTGTTTTTGTAGTTGGGTTTTTAAGTTTTGGTGATGTCTCTCTCAATGATTGCCTGTCCCCTAGAATTATGGGGAATTCCTGTAGTATGTTTAATCTGCCACTGGTGAAAGACGTTTTAAAGGGCCTTGCTAACAAAGCATGGTCCATTATCTGTTGTTACCTGATGAGGTAGGCCTAATGTGGCAAACATTGTAAAAAATGGCTTTGTGCATGCTTAGCCTTTTCACCCATATGGACAGTGGCCCAACAGGAGTGAGAGAAAGTATCAGTAGAGACAAATATGTATTTAAGTTTTCCAAAGGGAGCATAGTGTGTCACGTCAGTCTGCCATAGTGTATTAGGTCTTAACCCACAGGGATTTATACCCATCGGTTGTAAAGGAGGGACTTGTAGAAAAGGTAGGCAGGATTTACAAGTATGAACAATCTTTTTTAAATCTCCAGTTGGGATCTGAGGAATTCTATTGTGAAGCCCTCTCCAATTAAGGTGGGTTAGATCATGAAGACTATGTGCCTCCTGTAGAGTGGCAGCCTGGACCTAGATGAAGCGTTCTCATCAGCAAGGTGGTTTCCTAAGGACATCAGGCCAGGTAGTGTGGCGTCCCCCTCGACCAGCAAGGATGACGCAACTCGCAAAAGCTCTTCTCCAGCACTTTATTCAGGTCCCTTGAAAACAGTCTTCCGAATGCCCGGGCAGACCCAACCCACAGGCTAAATACTAAATGAACAGCCAATCAAGTAAAGCCAAGTGGTGCTATCTTAGAGGCCCACGTATGCGGAAGCAAGCCAGATCAGCGGTCTTAGCCAAATATGGACTTGTTTATCATCGAGAGCGCTCACCGTCGGGCTGGTGGAAGGCGGAAACCAGAGCCATCTTTAGGGCGCGGCACATCGCAGCTCTCTACAGTTCCCCCTTTTTTAATTTTTCTAAAGTTGGTAGAAGTCCCTGGAAAGGCTTCGTAATCCCCCTATCTGGGGATCTCACGGTGGGCCTGAGCCTGTAGGAGGGCGGTGCTCCAACTCTTACCCGTCTCTGGGTCAGCCTCCCCACTCGGGACTGCCCTGTCTTAGGTGGCCGAGACTTACCCGTCTACTCCGTCATTGACTTGCCAGACCCTAATATCCGTGGAACGAATACCTCAGTGGGCAGGGACTATGCTTAGTGAAGATTTACTTCACGGCAGCGAGCCATGCTTGAGGGGACTGGCCCGCCTCAATGGCGACAAGGGCTTGTATAATCATGGCTGTATTACGCTTTTGTGTGGTTCTCATTTTGTAGATGCACCATAGGTAAAACAGAGAGGCTAGTATCATTAGTATCGCCAAAGAGCCTACGCCCGCCCATTCCTTAAGATGATCCATAGCCGTCTGTATCCAGGAAGTCAAACCAGTAGCCAGGCTCAGATCCACCCGAGTGGAATTGATGTGGACGATTGTCGCTCTCAGCTCTCTCATCAAATTTTCAAATTCAGCCGACCAATCCTGTAAGAGGAACTTTGACAATTGTCTAGACAAATTAGCAGCCTTTGTAAAATTTTGATACTGCACGGAAGTAACACACAAACCTTGCAATTTCCACTCACACCCCAATTGTGCTAGTTGCCAAAGAGAATCAATCTGTTCTTGTATTAAATCTATGCGTTGATTAACTATCATAAGGCCTCCTTTGAGATGAGAATTCATAGAGGTCTGAGTATCCAATGCCTGTGCTACAGTGGCTGAGATGTTATTCAGGGCATTGGCAGTCTGTATAGAACTAAACAAGGCAATAGCTGAGGTAGTAGCTCCCACAGCAGCAACAGTGATGGCAGTAACAATAGCTGCAGTGATGCCAAAATCTCTTTTAAACCTGAATAGCATCATGGTATTAGGGGCCTCTACAGGAACTGGTACATATCGAGGCATTCTAGTCACCACAGCCACAGGAAAGGCTGTGGCATTCCAGCATAGGGCATAAAAACATGTGCCCGGAGTGCATACTAACTTTTCTTCACCCAAGGATGCACTCCCATTACTTACAATCCACAGAAAAGGAGGCCAGAGACATACTGGCAAGGCTGAAAAGTTCTTGTTGCGGTAAGAATGAAATGAAGAATTCCAAGTACCAGAGCCACTACTGCTAGAAAAATCCAAGGTGGTAGCGGGCCCTAGGGAAAAACTACCTCTTTGATAAATTCCTCCCCCAAGCATAAGTATAGGTCCCAAATCCATACAGCTACCATTTGCTCCACACAAAAGCCATAAATCAAAAGGATTGGTGGCAGTCTGCTGAGGATCCCTAGTAGATATATGAAGCATCTGATCTTTGATATGTATGTAAAGGACATTGTAATGACCCCACACCCAGTAGCCAACCAGGCTGGTGCCATACCCGTCCGGTATCTTTTTCTCAGAGATGGGAAACTAGGATACCAACCCATATGCAATCAAACATGCCCTTCTTGAAGTCGCTAGAAGCTGACCCCAAGTGCAGTGCTTAGCCTCGCATCCTGAGCGTGATGATAGCTTAGTCCTTTAGGACAGTCAACCAAGCTTGTGGCTGTCTAGCCTCCAAGGCAGCAAAGGCTTGCACCAGCATGGCATTACTTCTCCTTTGTGAAATCCTCATCTTACAGATACACCATAGGGCAATGAAACTGACTAGGAAGAGCATGCCTCCTAGGGCACCCATTTCCGCCCATTCCTTCAGATGATTCATGGCTCGGAGGATCCATGTTGACAGTCCTTCAGCAACAGAGACATCAACCCGGGTGGAATTCACATGCACGATGGCAATTCTCAGATTCTGCATCAGCTTATGAAACTCGCCAGACCAATTTCCTGTAAGATACTGAGAGAGTTGCTTAGACAAATTTGCAGCTACAGTATAATTTTGATATGGCACAGAGGTCACACACAAACCAGTCATTTTCCACTCACAGCCAGTCTGGGCCACCTGCCACAATACATCCAAGGCCGTGGCTACATTGGCTGACAAATTATTCAAGGTAGCGGCAGTCTGCACTGAGGCATCCAGGCTTCCAACCCCTTGTTCTTATAAGGGGTGATAGCTGTTTTACATTCCTTTGTACATTGCTCATACACAAGTTGTTTAATTAAGGGCATTGCCAAATCAGGGTCTCCAAATACCCTTCCAGCTGCTTCAACCATTATAGCCACGAAGTCTGAGAAAGGCTCCAGGGGATCTTGAATAACCTTGGTTAGATTGCCATTCACTTCCCCTTTGTTAGGCAATGATTTCCAAGCTCTAGTTGCGATTAAATTGATTTGCTCAAACACCTGAGCCAGATACCCAGTTTGTTGTTGAGCATATCGACCTTGCCCAAGAAGCATGTCCACATCCCAGGCTGGGTTTCCTGCTGCACGATTAGCAGCAGCTTGTTCATTAGCAAACTCAATCAAGAAAGCCTTCCAATCTACATACTGCCCAGAGGACAAGCAGGCACGTGCCAAGCTCATCCAGTCACTAGGAGTCATGCAATAACGACTAAGAGCTTCCACCTGAGCTACAGTGAAAGCAGCATTAATCCCATAAGTGTGGACAGACTCAGCGAGTGCTTTAATTACCTTAAAATCGAGAGGTTCATGATAACGATTTCCCCCTCCACCCTGAAAGACAGGGTAGTACAGCTCATGTCTCACTTCCCTCCAGACATTTGGACAGAATGACCGCCCACTAGGACCACTCGGAGGGGAAGTCTCATTATATGAAGGCGGCGCCAGCACAGGCGGCCCCGGACCTGAGGGCTCTATCCGAGTGCAGTCAGAACTCTTTCTCAAAGATGACTTCTCCATTTTCTTTGTTAACATTTTAAGTTCCTCTTTAGACTCTGAGCTATCCTCTTCCAAAGTATCTTTCCCAGATTTGACCGAGCGCTCCTTTTTTAACTGTTCTAATGCCTTTTGTCCTTTTTCCACTGCCTTGCAATATCTCTGATCTCCTAAACAACTCCGAACAAGTCTCCAAATAGGCCGTGCTCCTCCCTGCAATGTACTTTGCTCCCAGGCAAAATCCAAGTCCCTGCCTAATTTGTCCCAGCAGGATACCGTAAGATTCCTGGACACCGCAAAACACGGAGCCACGGAATCGCATTCATTCAAAAATCTTTCTAGGGTAGACTTCTTAATCTTCAAATTCCTAGCTAAAAGTAGCTCCTGAAGAGCCAGAAAAATTGGATGTGACTCAGACAATCCCATGATTAAAAATTTACTTTCGGTTCGCAGCTTCCCCGCGAAACTTTACCTTTTGTTCGCAACTTCCCACGAAACTTTACCGTATGTTCACTATCTCCGCGAATCTTTACCGTATGTTCGCTATTATCCGCGAATCTTTACCGTATGTTCGTTATCTCCACGAATCTTTACCGTATGTTCGCTATCTCCGTGAAACTTTATTGTCCTAATTTATCCCAGGAACTTACCAGCGCGCTGCCCCTGACTGCAGGAGTTCTGAGTCTTTTCTGGGTCCCCGTACGGGCCACCACTTGTCGCGTCCCCCTCGACCAGCAAGGATGATGCAACTCGCAAAAGCTCTTCTCCAGCAGTTTATTCAGGTCCCTTGAAAACAGTCTTCCGAATGCCCGGGCAGACCCAACCCACAGGCTAAATACTAAATGAACAGCCAATCAAGTAAAGCCAAGTGGTGCTATCTTAGAGGCCCACGTATGCGAAAGCAAGCCAGATCAGCGGTCTTAGCCAAATATGGACTTGTTTATCATCGAGAGCGCTCACCGTCGGGCTGGTGGAAGGCGGAAACTAGAGCCATCTTTAGGGCGCGGCACATCGCAGCTCTCTACAAGGTAGCCCTTGATGGCCTTTGAGATGATGTACATATGTAACATTTACCCTGTCAAGCAGTAATGTTTGTGCTTGAATCATTAAAGGGGTGATAGGATTACTATCCAACTTTATATAAGACTGAGGCAGTCTGGGAAGCAAATTTACCACATATTGGCTGTCAGAGAACAAGTTCATAGATTGATGGACCTTGGACAAAGCTAGGACGACTGAAAACAGTTCTTTAAACTTGTGAGCTGAGCCCTCACAAGGATGTGTATATATCTTTGAATCACCGTTCTGAAATATGACCACAGCTGCCCCTTCTTTACCCCATCCATAAACATGTTGAGGGCCCCCATAATTGGCTTAAATTTAAATAATTGAGGAGTCCTCCAATACAGGTTTTTGTTTTTTTTTGGTTTTTTTTTTTTTTTTGGTTTTTCGAGACAGGGTTTCTCTGTTTAACAGCTCTGGCTGTCCTGGACTCGCTTTGTAGACCAGGCTGGCCTCGAACTCGCAAAGATCCGCCTGCCTCTGCCTCCCAAGTGCTGGGATTAAAGGCGTGCGCCACCACCGCCCGGCAGTCATTATTTCTTAAACCCCACTCAAAGTCTGCCAATCGATAAAGAACTACAATCTTGTCTGGGTCGCACCCATAATGGTGCAGCATGATGTGCCTAGCCTTTATTATTAAATCATCCACCTGGTCCAATGAGGCATAGACTCTGGGCATACCTCCCAAAGAACATAGGCATCTTCCTGGCCCAAGATATCCTGACCCAACAGGTTTGTGTTGAGCCCTGAAACAACCATGGTCTAAACTCCCCCGTAGACCCATCCACATCTTTCCATAGAAGCCACTTTTGGCTTTCCTCTGACCGGGTGTTCCCTCCGACTCCTAAGACTGAGGGCCTGGGACAAATCTCCAGCTGTGAGGGACTTCCTCTTTTCTTAACACAGTATGGGTCGGCAGCAGTATCAGTTAACAGAACCTCTTTCCTGCGATAGTAATGTCCATTTTGGGCCTTATCCCCGGGACAATAGGTACTGTCCAATTCACCTTGGGTGCCTCATGGGCATTCTTAGGGGGACTCTATGTGGAGTTGCAACCAGGGAAGGGCCCTTTAGATAATTTAATTGGCCCTTGGGCTATTGATTTTCCTCCTTGGGCTAATGGGGCTAGAGGTTGCCCCACCTCTAGTTTAAAGGTGGAAGAGGCTTTCCTTCAATGTCAAAGCAGGATTTACATTCTCTCTGCCAATGGAAGCCCTTGCGACAGCCGGGACATGGAGTAGATGATCTTGAAGACCTTGGTAAAGGACCAGCCTCGGCCCCTTGTCCCCCTTTATTAGGGCATTCCCTCTTGAAGCGGCCTGTCCACATCCAAAACATTGTTTCAGTCCCTGATGCCCACCCACTCCAGGTGTTGGTCCACCTGGAGAGCTGGCCAAAGTATGAACCTTGGTTATGGCTTCAGTTAAGGCATCTGTCTGTGCCTGCAAGGCATTGGTTAGGGACCGTGTCTGATGGCTCTGTGTCTCCACATCTTTGGAACAGATTATCCTTCTTTCCATTGACCGTTCTTTCTGTCCTGCATATGCTACCTTATGGTCTGCATTCATTCCACCCCACACCAGCATTTTAACAAATTGTTGCCTTAAGAGGCCGGGGGGGGAAACTTCCTCTGCATGCTTCGAGTGACCATATCTATAAAGATGGAGAGATCCTCATTTGGCTTTTGCATTATACCTGAAATGGGGGCCTCTGAGGGTCTCTCCTCCATTTTATGCCATGCTGCAAGTCCTAGAGCCCTGACCTGATCAGATTAGGGAGGGGGGATAGCGGCCTGTTGTAAGCATGTACTACATTAGCAGTCCCTGATAACATGCTGAAGGTTGTTATGTCTGAAGGGTATGTCTCCACCTCGCCAGCACTGAGATTTCTGGTGCACACTGCAGTACCAAGCTTTTACGTAAGTGATACAGACTCAAATGTAGGTCCTCATACTTCCCAGCCAAGGATTTTACTAACTGAACTGTCTTCCTAGCCCTGTCTGTAATTGTTGAAGTCACAGCAGTGTTCTGGTGATGAAATTAGTTGAAAGCATAAGAGAAACTGAATTTGGATTTTGTTTAATAGAGCAGAAGTAAATGTTCTCTTGGCTGAATTGTATTTTTAAAAATAACTAGATTTTTGGTCGGTCATGGTGGTGCACGCCTTTAATCCCAGCACTCAGGAGGCAGAGGCAGGTGGATCTCTGTGAGTTCGAGGCCAGCCTGGTCTACAAAGCGAGTCCAGGACAGCCAGAGCTGTTACACAGAGAAACTTTGTCTTGAAAAAAAAAAAAACACTAGATTTTAAATATACATACAAACACACACACACACACATGCGTGTGTATATATGTATCCAGGAGACAGGGATTCCTGGAATGAGTAAGCCCCAAGATCACTCAAAGACCCTTTCTCAAAAAATGAGGTGGATGCCAGGCGGTGGTGGTGCACGCCTTTAATCCCAGCACTTGGGAGGCAGAGGCAGGGGGATCTTTGCGAGTTCGAGGCCAGCTGGTCTACAAAGTGAGTCCAGGACAGCCAGAGCTACACAGAGAAACCCTGTCTCGAAAAAAACAACAACAACAAAAAAAAAATGAGGTGGTACGAAGGGTGGTTGAGCACATCTTTGATCCCAGCATTCCAGAGACAGAGGCTGGTGAATTCCAGGACAGCCAGGGCTATGTAGAGAGGCTCTGACTCCAAAACAAACCAAACAAACAGATAAAGAAAGATGTAGAGAGGCTAATATACATATGGTGTTGAATCCAGAGCAGGGTGTCTGCTGCAGAATCCAGGAGTTATGGTTGTGAGCTGCCATGTGGGTGCTGGGAATTGAACCCAGGTCCTCTGGAATTACAGCCAATGCTCTTAAACACTGAGCCATCTCACCAGCCCCTTAGCTTTTATTTATTAAGACAGAGTTGCTTCTATCACTCAGGCTCACCTACAACTTACTGTAGAACCCAGGCTGGCCTCTAACTCATGGCAATCCTCCTACCTCATTTTTCTTTTTTTTTTTTTTTGTTTGTTTTTCGAGACAGGGTTTCTCTGTGTAACAGCCCTGGCTGTCCTGGACTCACTTTGTAGACCAGGCTGGCCTCAAACTCACAAAGATCCACCTGCCTCTGCCTCCCAAGTGCTGGGATTAAAGGCGTGCGCCACCACCTCCTGGCCTACTTCATCTTTCTAAGTTCTGGGATTAGAGATGTGAGTTACCATGTCTCGCTTGAGGTGGGTTATGGGATCTCTGTTTAAATTATTTTTTTAAGGTTGATTGATTGATTGATTGATTATGTATACTGTAGGGGTTGATAGATTAATATAAATTAGATTTAGTAAATATCTAGGTTTCTGATACAGTCTCTTAATCCGGGGCATGAAGATCAACTTGGCTGTGAGCAATTAGCTTATCATCTTGTGGATAAAGTCACATGAAACAGGGGAGTCTTCTTTGGACTGAAAAACAAGGTTAAAGCCAGGTGAAACAAGGAAAGACTTTATGACCTGGCATTGTTTTCAACTGTTAAAGGGGCAGAGCCCAAATTAAGCTGAAGCAGGTGGAACAAGGAGAGAGCCTATTTAAGGACAAGTGGATGAGCCCGGAGAGCTGGGTGCTAAGCCCCCCCCCCCATACTAGAGAGCTCCGAGAGTACTGCTGGAGAAAGTGCTGGTAGACCAGTGGCCAGATCTCCCTGAGGCAGAAAGAAGCTGGTGAGCAGATAAAGCCTCAGCAAGACAGCAAAAGGCCAAGGACTAAACCCTGTGGCTCAGCTTTTGCCTAGAGGGATTTGACCTGTCTGAACAGTGGCCTGAATGGAACTGTGGCCAGCTTTAAAGACTGAGGCAGAGCAGCAGAGTTGCTAATATGAAGGAAATAAGTTGGCCTACAGACGCTGAGGTCTCCCAGAGAGAAGAAAGCCTCAAGCCTTATTTAAGGTGAGACTGCCATAGCCAATTTACCCTGATGAACCTGCGTCTGAGATATTCCAGAAAAAGGACTGCTAAGTGCATTAAAGGGAAACCCCAGAGACTGTGTTCCTGACGACTGAGGACCTGCCCCAGAGACTGTATCTTTAGGAAAATAGTTGTAATAGTTATCAATAGGTTTAGTGGTTAGGTCTTAGGGGTTGTAGGAATTTATAGGAATAGTAGTTAAGTGTATTTGTTAATAAATGTTTAATAATTAAAAAGTACTGTTACAGTATACAGCATTCTGCCTGTATGTACGCCTGCACTCCAGAAGAGGGCACCACATCTCATTGTAGATAGTTATGAGCCACCACATGGTTGTTGGGAATTGAACTCAGGACCTTGGGAAGAACAGCCAGTTCTCTTAACTGCTGAGCTATCTCTCCAGCCCCTGTTTAAAGTATTTTTAATCAATTTATTTAACTTCATGGGTGTTTGTCTGAATATATGTATGTGCACCATGTGTGTGCTTGAGGCCCAGATAGATGAGAAATGAATGTTGAATCCCTAGGAGCTGGTGCTGTATATGGTTGTAAACCACCATGTGAGTGCTGGAAACTAAGACCTGATCCCCCAGAAGAGTATAAACTGCTTTTAGCTTCTGAGTCATTTCTCTGGTCCCTCTAGATTGCTCTTTGTTGTTATTGTTCTTATTTTATTTGGGGACTGGAATCAAACCCACGGCTAACCAAAGACTAGGCAGGTGCTCTTCCTAGCCCCAGCTAGATGGATTTTGGTTTTGTTTTTTTAATGAAGATTTATTTATTTGTGTATTTTATGAATAATTGTGCTTTGTCTGCATGCATGCTTGCATACCAGAAGAGGGCATCAAATCTCATTAAAGACAGTTGTGAACTGCCATGTGGGTGCTGGGAATTGAACTCAGGACCTCTGGAAGAGCAGTCAGTGCTCTAAACCTCTGAGCCATCTCTCCAGACCCAAAATGCATTTCTTCTTCCTTTTCATTTTCTCTTTCTTTTCTTTTCTTTCTTTTTTTTTTTTTTTTGGTTTTTCGAGACAGGGTTTCACTGTGTAACAGCTCTGGCTATCCTAGACTCGCTTTGTAGACCAGGCTGGCCTCAAACTCACAGTGATCTGCCTGCCTCTGCTTCCCAAGTACTGGGATTAACAGCGTGTGCCACTACCACCCATGTATTTTTAAAAATATTTTATGTGTATTGGTGATTTGCTTGCATATACTCATATCCTCATATCTGTTTGAGGATGTTGGATATTGGAACTGGATTTACAGACATTTGTGAGTTGCCATGTGGGTGCTGGGAATTGAACCTTTGAAAGAACAGCCAGTGTTCTTTTGTTTGTTTGTTTTTGAGACTTGATTTGTTTGTGTAGTAGCCCTGGCTGCACTGGACTTATTTGTAGACCAGGATGACCTTGAACTCAGAGATCAACCAGCCTCTGCCTCCTGATGCTGCTAGGATTAAAAGCGTGTTCCACCACTCTAGGCACAGCCAATGTTCTTAGCTTGGCTCTTTGAATTTTAAGCAAGCACTCCAGAACTGAGCTACAGCTACAACCAATTTTAAGATCTTTTTTTATCCCTGGGTGTGGTGGTGCATCTCCAGCACTCGGGAGGCAGAGGCAGGCAGATCTCTGTGAGTTCGAGGCCAGTCTGGTCTACAGAGTGAGTTCCAGGACAGCCAGAGCTGTTACACAGAGAAACCCTGTCTTGAGAAACAAAACAAAAAGAACACTGGCTGCTCTTCCAGAGGACCAATGTTCAATTCCCAGCACCCACATGTCAGCTCACAACTGTCTGTAACTCCAAGGTCTGACACACCCCCACAGACATACTTGCAGGTAAAACACCAATGTACATAAAATAAAAATAATTTTTAAAAAATTAAAATAATTTTAAAAAATGAGGTCTGGGGATATGTAGGAGGAGTAAGATCTGCCATTGAGCAGAAATAAGGCCTGCTGTTAAGCAGCCCATGTGGCTGGGCTTCCACATGCAACTGGCCTGAGAGAGAGAGAGAGAGAGCTGCCTAGAGATTGATGATGCAAACAGTGGGTAATGTACACACGAGCCAATGAGGAAGAGCCGCAGCAGCCTGAAGTTTGCGAGCCAATGGGACTCTGGGTGGAGGTTATAAAGGGAGCCCCTTCTTTCTGAAATAAAAGAGTGCTTTTGCCACTTACTGAACTGTGCCCTGTCACGTCGACCTCGACCAGCAAGAACGACGCAACTCGCAAAAGCTCTTCTCAAGCAGTTTATTCAGGTCCCTTGAAAAGAGTCTTCCGAATAATCCGGGCAGACCCAACCCACAGGCTAAATACTATATGAACAGCCAATCCAGTAAAGCCACGTGGTGCTTTCTTACAGGCCCACGTATGCGGAAGCAAGCCAGATCAGCGGTCATAACCAAATATGGACTTGTTTACCATCGGGCTCACCATCGGGCTGGTGGAAGGCGGAAACCGGCGCCATCTTTAGGGCGCAGCACGTCGCAGCTCTCTACAGTTCCTCCTTTTTTGTTTTAGAAAAATGTTGGTAGAAGTCCCTGGAAAGGCTTTGTAATCCTCATATCTGGGGATCTCACGGCGAGCCTGAGCCTGTAGGAGGGCGGTGCTCAAACTCTTACCTATCTCTGGGTCAGCCTCCCTACTCGGGGCTGCCCTGTCTTAGGTGGCCGAGACTTACCTGTCAACTCTGTCATTGACTTGCCAGACCCTAATACCCGTGGAACGAATACCTCAGTGGGCAGGGACTATGCTCAGTGAAGATTTAAGGCTTCATGGCAGCGAGCCATGCCTGAGGGGACTGGCCCGCCTCAATGGCGACAAGGGCCTGTATAATCATGGCTGCATTACGCTTCTGTGTGGCTCTCATATTGTAGATGCACCATAGGCAAACCAGAGAGGCTAGTATCATCAGTATCGCCAAAGAGCTTATGCCCGCCCAATCCTTAAGATGATCCATAGCCGCCTGTATCCAGGAAGTCAAACCATTAGCCAGACTCAGATCCACCTGAGTGGAGTTGATGTGGACGATTGTCGCTCTCAGCTCTCTCATCTTATTTTCAAAATCAGCCGACCAATCCTGTAAGAAGAGCTCTGACAATTGTTTAGACAGATTAGCAGCCTTTGTTAAATTTTGATACCGCACCGAAGTAACACACAAACCCTGCATTTTCCACTCACACCCCAACTGTGCTAGTTGCCAAAGAGAATCAATTTGTTCTTGTATTAAATCTATGCGTTGATTAACTATCATAAGGCCTCCTTTGAGATGAGAATTCATAAAGGTCTGAGTATCCAATGCCTGTGCTACATTGGCTGAGATGTCATTCAGGGCATTGGCAGTCTGTATAGAACTAGACAAGGCAATAGCTGAGGCAGTAGCCCCCACAGCAGCAACAGTGATGCCAAAATCTCTTTTAAGTCTGCATAGCATCATGGTATTAGGGGCCGCTACAGGAACTGGTACATATCGAGGCATTCTAGTCACCACAGCCACAGGAAAGGCTGTGGCATTCCAGCACAGGGCATAAAAGCATGTGTCCGGAGTGCATACTAACTTTTCTTCACCCAAGGATGCACTCCCATTACTTACAATCCACAGAAAAAGAGGCCAGAGACACACTGGCAAGGCTGAAAAGGTCTTATTGCGGTAAGAATGAAACAAAGAATTCCAAGTACCAGAGCCACTACCGCTAGAAAAATCCATATTGGTAGCAGACCCTAGGGAAAAACTACCTCTTTGATAAATTCCTCCCCCAAGCATAAGTATAGGTCCCAAATCCATACAGCGACCATTTGCTCCAAACAAAAGCCGTAAATCAAAAGGATTGGTGGCATTCTGCTGAGGATCCCTAGTAGATATATCAAGCATTCCTGTACAAGACTTGTTCACTATAATACTAATCATGGGGCTAAAGGAAAAATAATCTTGTTGAACCCAAACTGCTCTGCGCCCCTGACATCCAGTCCAGGGAAAAGGTCCTTCCTCTCCTGTGGATCCTCTACAAAAAGGTGCCCAGCGTGGCTGTCTGGGGGGGGTCCCGGTCAGAGACTCATGTGGGCCACCACCCCACAAGACGAGAACCATTGCTCGAAAACAAAACACCACCCCTACCCCCAAACCTCAGTTGTGGTAAAATTTTTGCTAACTGCTGAGACAATTTAATGCATTTTGTATCATCTGACCTATTGAAGCTCATTAAAAAGCACAGACTACCCTTTAAGCTGACATTTCTATTACCCTCTATAGGGCTTTTCTGATCATCAAAGGGAAGGTAGGGTAAGCCTAAGCTTCTATTACTGCTAAATAAGTGTGGAAACACAGTTGCATCATGTCTGACCGGCATCGGCTTTGGGAATATCGACAGGATCCCCCATATCGGCTCGGTCATTCCTGACATCATCACTGCTACTATCACCAGGATCCCTAGGAAGGTCTTCATGACGAATCTTCTTCACAAGGCGTTCAGGCACCCACACTGGATCTTGTTAATCCTGAGGAAAAACACAAACAGATCCTCTGGCCCATGTTAGCACGGGGTCAGGCCCTCGCCAAGAGCCTGTCAAAATATCCTTCCACTTCACCATGCCTTTAGGTGGACCATGGGAATCCTGATGTCTGTCCGCTGCTGAGTGGCCTTGAGCATCCAAATTTAAAAAATTTAAAGTAAATTAGGCTAAAGACATTCTCTCCTTGGGGGTACGGCCTTGGCCTATTCCCCCTTTCTGTTTTTGCAAACAATCTTTCAAGGTGCGATGAGCACGCTCCACAATTCCTTGTCCTTGAGGATTATATGGTAATCCGTGATTAAGCTGTACCTCCATCTGGTTGCAGAAGGAGACAAAGGACTGAGCCGTATAGGCTGGTCCATTGTCCGTTTTCAACTGTTGTGGTTTTCCCCATGCAGCCCAGGCTTCTAAGCAATGCCCTATGACATTGCGAGCCTTTTCTCCACTCATAGGTGTAGCATGTATGATACCTGAGCAGGTATCCACAGATACATGAATATATTTTAAGGTTCCAAACTCTGAAATGTGGGTAACGTCCATTTGCCAAATTTTGAGTGGCATCAACCCCCTAGGGTTCACTCCCACACTGGGAGGATGATGATGAATCACACACTGAGGACAGTCCAAAACCACTTGTCTAGCATCTGCTCTAGACAAATGAAATTTCTGCTGTAGAGTTCTTGCATTTACATGAAATAATTGGTGAAACTGTCTGGCTTGGTCCAGGAATGAGCTCCAAAAAATGCATTCCATCCTAGTCTATTGATCAACTTTATCATTACCCTCACTTAATGGTCCAGGTAATCCTGTATGTGCTCTGATATGTTGAATATAAAAACACCTTTTTCTTTGCCAGATTAAAACTTGTAACTCTTGTAATAAGGCACATACAGTACTACTATTCTTTTTTTTTTTTTTTTTTTTTTTTGGTTTTTCGAGACAAGGTTTCTCTGTGTAGCCCTGGCCTGGCTGTCCTGAATTCACTTTATAGACCAGGCTGGCCTCGAACTCACAAAGATCCACCTGCCTCTGCCTCCCAAGTGCTGGGATTAAAGGCGTGCGCCACCACCGCCCGGCACAGTACTACTATTCTTAATAGGACCTGCTAATTCTAATACTTTCACTGTGTTGACCACATAGACTGAATCTGAAATCAAATTGAATGCAAATTGACATCTTTTAAACACCTCAATTACTATTTTCAACTCTACTATTTGGGGGGAGCCCGGTTGAAATTGGCATAGCAAGGGCTCTTGTTTTTCTATCAAGTAGGCTCTGCAGCCTGTCTTTGAGCCATCAGTAAACACATTTGGTGACCCTTGAAGTGGTACTGCTGAAGTAACCTTAGGGAATATTACTGGCTGCTCTTTAAAAAATGATAGCAATGGATGCTTAGGATAATGGTTATCAATCACTCCTTCAAAGCTACATTACAATATTGCCCAATCATCTACAGTGCCACACAAAATCTTAATTTGATGACTGGAATAGGGCACTATTATACTGGCAGGAGCAACTCCAAAAGACTGCAAACATTGTTGGATACCATTCAAGGCTAAAGCAGCAACTGCAGTGGGATAATGTTCTATGGATTTTTTTGGAGAAATCTTCGAATAAGTCCATAATAATGGTCCGTCCTGCCATAACAATCCTGTAGGTTGACCATAGGTGGCAAGTATGCACAATGCAATGGGCTGTCCTTCCTGCCATCTCTTTAGGAAGGCACTTTGTAACCTTTCTTCCACTTTACATAAAGCTTTTCTTGCTTCTTCTGTTAATTGCCTTGGAGAATTAAGTGCTGAATCACCTTTCAAAATATCATATAGGGGTCTTAGTTCATAATTTGGTAGCTTTAAATAGACTCTTACCCAATTGATATCTCCTAACAACCTTTGAAAATCATTTAGAGTCTTTAAATTATCTTTTCTTATCTCAATCTTTTGAGGTATTATCTTCTCAGGTCCAACCTTCACTCCTAAATAATTAACCACATTTTCCTTTTGAACCTTATCAGGAGCAATAAACAACCTTTTCTTTTTTAATAATTGAACTAATTCTTCATAGGCCTGATCTAACATTTGTTCACTCTTAGCTGCCAGTAAGATATCATCCATATAATGAACACATCTCAAATCTGGAAAATTCTTTCTCAAGGGAGCAATGGCTTCCCCCACATACAGTTGGCACATAGTGGGGCTGTTCGCCATGCCCTGAGGTAATACTACCCATTCAAACCGCTGATCAGGTTCTTCATGGTTACAGGATGGAACAGTAAATGCAAATCTCTCACTATCTTTGGCACACAAAGGGATGGAGAAAAAACAATCCCTTATATCTATAACTATTATGGGCCATGAGGCTGGCAAAGATGATAAAAGCGGCAAGCCGTGTTGCACTGGGCCCATGATCTGCATTTGTTGATTTATGGCACGCAGGTCATGCAACAATCTCCATTTTCCAGATTTCTTTTTAATGACAAAGATAGGTGTATTCCAGGGAGATGCAGATGGCTTTATATGCTTTAAAGACATCTGTTCATCCACCAACTCTTTGGCTGCATTCAATTTTACAGAGGAAAGTGGCCACTGAGGAACCCATACTGGGTCCTCCATCTTCCAAGTTATGGGAATGCCCTCCTCAGTGGCCCCTAGGAAAAACCCAGGCCCTGTCTCTTTTGTCTTTGCTGCACAGATATGGGACTTTTCCGCCCCTGCAAATATTTTCCTATTCCAAAGCCTGGAGCATATCCCATATCTTGCATCATACGTTGGGCTGAATCAGAATAGTCATTACTCAATTTAAATCCCATATCCTTTAAAAGGTCTCTTCCCCAAAGGGAGATAGGGAGCTCAAGTACATATGGCTGCATTTCTCCTGAGTGGTTTTCTTGGTCCTGCCACTTTATTAATCTTGCACTCATATCTGGAGTCTTAGCATAACCCAGGCCTTGAAGTGTTTGAGAAGAGGCTTGTACGGGCCAACCTGAAGGCCAGTCTTTCTTTGCTATGATACTCCTATCAGCCCCAGTATCCAAAAGGCCCAGGATCCTTTTACCATCAACTTTTAACTCCAAGACGGGGCGTTGGTCCAAATCCAAGGAGAGAAAAGTCAGATCCGTGCCCGTGGACCCAAAACCATCTTTTCCTCTCTCTCGATCCCTTGCCGCAAAGCGATTATGTAAGCTCAGCAACATGACCAACTGAGCAATTCTATCTCCAGGAGAGATAGCTGTTATACCACGGTGGGGGGAGGGGGAGGCTACCATGATCTTAACCACTCCTGTATAGTCTGGATCTATAACCCCAGGATGGACAATAAGTCCTCTCAAGGCTGATGATGACCTCCCTAACAGCAAACCAACTGTACCAGGTTCAAGGGGTCCTTTAAAATCTGTTTCAATTAACTGGACCCCCATTTGGGGCGTTAATACAAGTCTGGTGATGGAGCAGAGGTCCAATCCTGCTGAGCCTGCAGTGGCTCTCCGTGGTCTCTCGGATGGCGGAGGGTTGGCCATCTCTCTTGATTCTGTTCTTTGTCCTGATTCTCTACTGCCCCATATATTTGTGGGCCCTGGGGTCGTGGGCCCCGCTGTCCATTTTTTGGATGAGCGCCACCATAACCTTGAGTCAAAGGCTGGCCATGGATGTCTGTCACTGAACAGCACTCATTAGCCCAATGGTTCCCTTTCTTACATTTTGGGCATAACCTCGGCTGCCTGAGGCGTTGTGCACTTCCTGTACTTTCTGTACTCCTTCCCTCGGGGCATTGTCTTTTAAAGTGTCCCATCTTGCCGCACTTAAAACAAACTCCTGGACTTCCTCCACCTTTTCTGGTCAACTGTACTACCGCAGCAGCAAGACCAGCATTAGTTAATGGCCCTTCAAGTTCTCTACACACTTTCATCCAGGCTTGTAGCCCTTTGTTCTTGTAAGGGGTGATAGCAGCTCTACACTCTTTGGTGCATTGCTCATAGACCAACTGTTTTATTAGTGGCATAGCAGCATCTGGGTCACCAAAAATCTTCCCTGCCGCTTCCACCAATCGTGCCACAAAGTCTGAAAAGGGCTCCATGGGGCCCTGTAGAATCTTAGTTAAGTTCCCACTCACCTCCTCTTTGTTAGGAAGGGATTTCCAAGCCTTGATAGCTGTCTGGTTTATTTGTTCATAAACCTGATTGGGATATCCTGTCTGCTGGTTGGTAAATCTCCCCTGCCCAAGCAGCATATCTCTTTCCCAGGCTGGATTTCCATTTCTCTGATTAATGGCTGCTTGCTCAGTGACATACTCAATCAAGAAAGCTTTCCAGTCTAAGTATTGCCCTGGACTTAAGCAGGCGCAGGCCAGGCCACTCCAATCACTCGGGGTCATACAATGTCTGCTTAATGCTTCTACTTGAGCCAATGTAAAAGAAGCAGTAATGCCATAGGTACGAACCGACTCTGCAAGGGATTTAATTACTTTAAAATCAAGCGGTTCCTCGTACCTGTTCCCTTGTGGATCTTGGTATTCCGGATAGGCAAACTGTAATTCTGTTCTTACTTGTGTCCCCATCCCCGGGCAGAAAGATCTCCCTACTTTCAGGGCCTGAACAGGCTGATCTATCTGAACGGCTTCTGGGTATGGAGCGGGAGTTGAAGGTGCCGCGGCAATGGCTTCACTTACACCGACCGCCGCCATCGTGGCTGAAGGCGCTGCGGCAACGGCTTTACTTACACTGACTGCCGTCAACGTGTCTTTCTCTTTTACCCTTTTCTTTTCCCCTTTTCTAATAGCAGTCCTCTCCAACTGTTCTATTAGAGAGTGTAGCTCCCCTTCAGAATCCGTGCCCTCTGAGTCCTCAAAATCTCTAAAATCTCTAAGATCGGGATAGAGAGGGACCTTCTTTTTGCTTCCCTTTTCACTGTCTGCCTGCTCAGATCTTTCCCCTTGTAGCAGTTCCAAGGCTGATTCTCCCTCCTTGACTGCTTTACAGCATCTCTGATCTTCTAAACAACTCCTCACCATCTTCCAAACTGGTCTTACTCCATGCTTCAGAGCACCTTGCTCCCAAGCAAAATCCAAGTCCCTGCCTAATTTGTCCCAGCAGGATACCGTAAGATTCCCGGACACCGCAAACCATGGAGCCACGGAGTCGCATTCATTCAAAAATCTTTCTAGGGTTGACTTCTCAAGTTTCAATTTCCTAGCTAAAAGTAGCTCCTGAAGAGCCAGAAAAATTGGATGTGACTGAGACGATCCCATGATTAAAAATTTACTTTTGAGCCGGGCGGTGGTGGCGCACGCCTTTAATCCCAGCACTTGGGAGGCAGAGGCAGGCGGATCACTGTGAGTTCGAGGCCAGCCTGGTGTACAAAGTGAGTCCAGGACAGCCAAGGATACACAGAGAAACCCTGTCTCGAAAAACCAAAAAAAAAAAAAAAAAATTTACTTTTGGTTCACAGTTTCCCGCGAAACTTTACCTTTAGTTCGCAATTTTCGCGAAACTTTACCTTTAGTTCGCAATTTCCGCGAAACTTTACCTTTAGTTCCCAATTTCCGCGAAAATTTATTGTCCCAATTTATCCCGGGAACTTACCAGTGCACTGCCCCTGACTGAAGGAGTTCTGAGTCTTTTCTGGTTCCCTGTACGGGCCACCACTTGTCGCGTCGACCTCGACCAGCAAGAACGACGCAACTCGCAAAAGCTCTTCTCAAGCAGTTTATTCAGGTCCCTTGAAAACAGTCTTCCGAATAATTCGGGCAGACCCAACCCACAGGCTAAATACTATATGAACAGCCAATCAAGTAGAGCCACGTGGTGCTATCTTACAGGCCCACGTATGCGGAAGCAAGCCAGATCAGCGGTCTTAACCAAATATGGACTTGTTTACCACTGAGAGCGCTCACCATCGGGCTGGTGGAAGGCGGAAACCGGCGCCATTTTTAGGGCACGGCACGTCGCAGCTCTCTACAGTGCCCGCTCAACCCTGCCTCCAAGAGTCCTGGGCATGGCCCCTGGCAATAAGAATAGAGCTCAGTTGGTAGACAGAATGCTTCCCTATCCTTCATGAGGCCTGTGTTCCACCCCCAACACCTCCATAAAACTGGAATGGTGGCATAAACCTGTTATCTCAGCACTCTAGTAGTACAGGCAGACGATCTGAAGTACAAGGTCATTCTTGGCTACACAGAGAGTTGGAGGCTAGTGTGGGCTAGAGACTTTTTCAAAACAAAACAAAGAAGGACTGAGGTGGTGGACACACTTTTAATCCCATGATCTCAAGGCAGAGGTAGGGAAGCTCTGTGAGTTCTAGGTCAGTCTGGTTTTCACAGTGTGTTCCAGACCAGCCAGGGCTACATAGTATAGGCCCTTATAAAAAGGAAGGAAGAGAGCCTGTTTCTTTATTGTTCCCAGGGTTTTAAAGATTTGCTTTGGTTTTAATTTTACTTTAGTGTAGGCAATGTCAAACTAGTAATAAAGAGATCATTTATTTATTTATTTTTATGAGGCAGGTCTCACTTTTCCTGGTGGGCCCTGAACCCCTGAGCTCAAGAATTTTCCTACTTCCACCTTCCCAATACCATGCCATCACACCTAGGTAGTTGCAGTTGATTAAGTAAGGGGAAGTAATTGCTCCTTCCCAGTGTCCCTTGAAATGCTGACAACAGCAGTCTGTGGTCTTGGACAAACCAATCCTAAAAGACCATTGGGCTCCAAAGATGACTGACATACTTGGTATGCCATTGCCTATACCCTCTTGTTATTTTTTCTGTCTCACAGGCTAGAGCTAAGACTAGGGTGCCCTGAGTCCTTGGGGCCCACCAGTACTTCTGGGCTCTCTGGCTGTCCCGCCCCTCTTCAGAGCAATATTCTCCATCTTGAAAACAAAAGGACTTCAAAAGTGGCCACAGCATCATATCCTCTTATCAACTCCTCTACTCAATATTATATCAGGGCAAACTAGATATTTTATTTTTCATTCTCTACAAGGCTTCTCCCTCCCATTCTTTCTATACTTCAGACATCTGCGTCTCAGGAAGCCTCTGGGCGAGTGTCTGCCTGGGTCAGTGTGGATACAATCTTAGGAAAACTGGGTATGGCAATACGAAAGAAGCGGCAGTAGAGAGACCATCCACCCACAAGATAATGTCACCAGCCTGCCAACTCCCTCATTGCCTCTCCTTCAAATCGAAAGGAGCGCCAACCTTCCGATTCAGTCAGATCTTGAGCTCCTAGAGACTTGTACAAGTCTATGGCCTTCTTGTTCCAGTCCAGAACTGCCAGGCGGATCTGGGAGCACCCCTTATGGAGGGCGACCTGCAGGAGAAGAGTTATACTTACTACCCTGGGCACAAAAAAAGTATTGCCGGGCAGTGGTGGCAGACACCTTGAATCCCTGCAGAGGCAGGCAGGCCTCTGAGTTCAAGGCCAGCCTGGTCTACAGAGTAAGTTCCAGGACAGGCAGGGCTACACAGAGAAATCCTGTCTTGAACAACAACAATAACAACAAAAAGAAGAATCTCATCTCTGCCAGGCCTGGTGTCGGACTCCTTTAATCCCAGCACTCGGGAGGCAGAGGCAAGCGGATCTCTGAGTTCAAGGCCAGCCTGGTCTACAGAGTGAGTCCAGGACAGTCAGGGTTACACAGAAAAACCCTGTTTTGAACACCCCCCCCCAAAAAAAAGAATCTTATCTCCTCATTCAACCTCCACATCCCCAAACATTCTTCAGGTTTGTTTGTTTGTCTGGCTGATTGCTGGGTTTTTGTTTTTGTTTTGGGGGAACAAGCTTGCAACCCCCACCCCTTGTCTCACCTCAGCCACCTGTTTGATTATTCTGGTGGCAATCCCTTGACCTGTAGTGGAGAAAGAGGAGGATGGAGGAACTATTAGTTGAATGTGTATCAAAGAAAACCATAGGTTAGGATTGGGGGCAGGGAAGGGAATGGGTCTGAGGACTGTTCAGTGGGTCCATGGGTACCCTGTGTCCACCCTTAGCCCCTGTCAGTACCCCGATATTGCGGCATCACATAGATGTCTTCCAGATAAATGTTTCGACCGGTCCATGTGTTATACATGAAGCAGTATAGCCCGTAGCCTACCACACAAGGCTCTGAAAATGAGAGAACAGTAAGGCTTCCGGGAAGACAGACACTCTGAGGGTGTCTGGAGGGTTCCTTACCTTGCAGTTCCCCAGGTGCTGGAACAATCTCTGCCACCAGACAGTGAAAGGAAGGGTTCTCCCCGAAGCCATCTGCTCTCAGGGCTGTAGAGATTGGAGGTGTGACAAAAAAAAAAAAAAAAAAAAAAAAAAAGGCAGAGGGGAGCAGAGGAGAAACACGAGCCTGGATTAACGCCGGTCCAGTAGTTACTAGGAATCCATTCTTCTGTTCCATCCCAGCCTCAATAAAGACCCAGGTGCACAGCCCTACCCACCTTTTTCACTGATCGTCACCTGATGGGACAGTTTCTCAAACTCCGCCAGTTCCTACAAGAGGAGTACCAAGACAAGGTTAGGGCAGGAAGGTCCTGCCGCCTCTCCGAGAGCGGGTCCAAAGGTGCATCCCTCTTTTCTTACTCCCTCACTACCAGCCCCTCTGGCACTCTGTTTCCCATCCCGCAGTCTTCACCCGGATCATTCTCATAATGTCTCCACAGTCTCTCTCCCTGGCCTCTCGGATCCGCGTAGAAGCCATCCAGATCCTCGCTGTCAAAAAACAAAGATCAAAGACAACTCCCACTTGCGCGCCGCAGGACCGCGGAAACGGCTTCCCGCTCAGGTCTCAGAGAGCGGGGAGAGAGGGCCAGAAGAAATGCCTCCCAGACAGGGTTCTGGCACCTGCGGGTCTCAGTCCGGGAGGATGAGCAAGCCCTGGGCTCTCTTCTGCCAGGATGGGCCTTAAATTCTGCTCCGCTCCGGGCCTTCCTCCAGCCAATCAGCTTGCTGGTTTAGACCATTTCCCTAACCCCTGGCTCCGGGGGCCTCGCCCCGTGACTGGGCTCGGAGCCCAGGCTAAAGCACTCTGTTCCAGGCTTCAAAGTCCTCTCTTACACTTTAATTAAAGTACGCGCCAGTTAGCTGCTTTAGTTTTCAGTCTTTAGACCGTCTAGTCACTGGGGCATCCCAGATCCTGTGTGAGCCCAAGACCCTCAGCAGTGTCCTGTTGCTGTCTTGTTTGTTTGTTTCTCGAGTCAGGGTTTCTCTGTGTACTGGCTGTTTCTGTTTCCCTGACTGTCCTGGACTCGCTTTGTAGACCAGGCTGGCCTCGAACTCAGAGATCCACCTGCTCCACCTTCCTCTGCCTCCCTAGTGCTGGGATTAAAGGCAGGCTCCACCACGCCCTGCTTTTTTGTTTTGAGACAGTCTCATTCTGACACCCAGGCTGGCCTGAAACTCATTATGTAGCTCAGACTCATCCCAAACTTAAAGCAGTCCTCCTGCCTCAACCTCCCAAGTGTTTGGATTATAGGGTGAGCCACCACATCTAGCTTAGCCTTGAATTCTTATTTTTGGCGAGTGGGCTTGCATACAAGCCCAGGTGTGTGTGAATGCTCAGGGGAGCATAAAGTCAGTGTTGAATGTCTTCTCAGATGCTCTCCACCTTATTCTGAGACAGTCCTTTCACTGGACCTGGAGCTCACAATTCTGCTAGAGTGGCTGGCCAGTGAGCTCTAGGCACCAGCCTCTTTATTCCCCTACCATTCATCTTCCCCAGCACGAGGGTCACAGGTGTGCATCACTTTGTCTAGGTGTCTTGTCGGTGGGAGGCAATCCAAACTCACATCTTCATGTTTGTGCAGCAAGCATTTTACTCGTGAGTCATTTCCCCAGCCTGGCCGTGAACTCTAGATCTCAGTCTCAGTAGCGGAGATTACATTCCCCCCACTACATCTGTTTGCTTGTTTTGTTTTTGCTTTTTTACGTGTGTGAGTATTGAGTGTTTCACCTGCATGTATATATGTACCCCACATTTATTTCTGGTGCCCTCAGAAGTTAGAAGAGGATGTGGATTCCCAAGACACGCAGTTATGGATGGTTAAGAGCTGCCATGTGGGTGCTGGGAATCAAACCCAGGTTCTCTACAAGAGTAGCCAGTCCTCTCACTGCTGAGTCCTCTCTCCAACTACCTTTTTCCATTTTATTTATTTTTAATTTTTATATGCATTGGTGCTTTGCCTGTGTGTATGTTTGTGTGAGGGTGCTGGATCCCCTGGACCTGAAGTTACAGACACCTGTGAGCTGCCATACTGGAGGTGTGAGCTTGAGTTACATACAGTTGTGGGTGGTGGGATTTGAACCCAGGTCCTCTGGAAGAACAGCCAGTGCTTTTAACCACTGAGCCATCTCTCCAGTCCCATGTGCTTTTTTGTTTTTGTTTTAGTGTGCTTCTCTTTTGGGTTGGAGAAATGGCTCAGCAATTAAGAAAGAGCAATCACTGCTCTTCCAGAGGACCTAAGTTGAGGGTTGGGTTCTTTTTGTAACTTTTTTTTTTTCCAGACAAGGTCTTACTATGTAGCCCCTGGCTGTCCTAGAACTCACTATGTAGATCAGGGAGACCTCAAAATCACAGACATCAGCCTGCCTCTGCCTCCCAAGTGCTGGAATTAAAGGCATGTGCTACTATACCTGGTGTAACAGAATATTTTTATTTATCAATACTTATATTTATTAATATTTAACAAGCATCTATAAAATGCCTAAATCCTATAACCTAAAATCTATTATCTATCTAAGAATACCCCCAAATCTATCTAAGAACACTCTAATATCTACCTAAAAATATCCAGCTAGCACTATTTTAACTTTCTTAAAAGGATATTAACAGGGCTGGAGAGATGGCTCAGAGGTTAACAGCACTAGCAGTTCTTCTAGAGGTCCTGAGTTCAATTCCCAGCAACCACATGGTGCCTCACAACCATCTGTAATGAGATCTGGTGCCCTCTTTAGGTGTACCTGCATACATGCAGTCAGGACTCTGTCTACATACATAAATAAATCTTTAAAAAAAAAAAAAACAACAGGGCTGGAGAGATGGCTCAGCGGTTAAGAGCACTGGCTGCTCTTCCAGAGGTCATGAGTTCAATTCCCAGCAACCACATAGTGGCTCACAACCATCCATAATGAAATCTGGTGCCCTCTTCTGGCCTGCAGATATACCTGCAGACAGAACACTGTATATATAATAAATAAATCTTTAAAAAAAAAAAAAAAAAACAACTACAAGAAAAAACAGCCGGGTGTGGTGGCACATGCCTTTAATGCCAGCACTCGGGAGCTAGAGGCAGGTGGATCTCTGTGAGTTCAAGGCCAGCCTGGTCTACAAAGTGAATCCAGGACAGCCAAGGATACACAGAGAAACCCTGTCTTGAAAAACCTAAATAAATAAATAAATAAAAATAAACAAACAGATATTAGTATTCTTAGCATAGATCCGTGCAGGACAGCTTGGTTTACAGCAGTCCTATCAGGTAGTATCTTTTAAGCTTAAAGTCCATTGGCCCTTATTTTGCCAGTTCGTAATGCCAGTTAATTTCCACCACCAAGTTGTGGTCAGTTTATAAAGTCAGTCTGCCCCAACCGCCAACTGAGAGGCTTTTTCAGTCAGCTAAGACTCACCCCCACGGTCTCTTTGGCCCAGAAGTTTAAAGGCCGAAAGTTTATCCAAACAGTTTTCTATCTCTGCTTGTTTCACTCACTTTTCCGAGCTCTGGGGCCTTGTCGAGGCAGATGCCTTTAAAGGACTCTCCCTCAGCAGGTTTGTGCCAGGCCTTTGCCTTGGGCTATAGCAGTCTAAATTCTTTAAATGGTGTACCTTGCTGTGCTCTTCTTCAGCGTGGCTTCTCTGTAGGTGAGGGCAAGAGGAAGGAGAGACACCACATGGATCTCTGGCTTATAAATCGTCCCATCTTGCAATTGTTGTTGGAGTGTCCAAAGTCTCTCTTGATCTCCCAGCATTCCCATTGCCATGGTTATGATGTCCACAAGGCTTTTGTGGTTTCTTAGTCATACCCCTTCAACAGGATGGTCCATGTTGTCCCATCTCGAGATCCTCGGCAGAGGTTCTCCCAGCATTCCTGTTGTTTCTCATGGCAAATGACATCAGCTGTGTGGCTTGCGAGGTTTCTTAGCAACAGGTCATATTGTCCAGCCGCAACTGGCTCCACCCATATCAACAAGTAAAGGGACACCAGACTCCTTCCCTATGTGTTGCTAGATGCTAATCTGAACTGTCTATTAATTTCACTAAAAAGGGCCTAACTTCTACCACAAACCAGCATAACTTTCTTTTTAATATATAATTATAAATTTTTAAATTTTTTTATGTTTACGGGCATTTGCCTGGGGGTATATCTGTGAACCACTTTCATGCCTGGTACCTACAGAGGCTAAAAGAGGGTGTTGGATTCCTTGTAACTAGAGTTACAGTTGGTTGTGAGGGATCATGAGTGATGGGAATGGAAGCAGACTCTTCTGGAAGAGCAGCCAGTACTCTTAATCTCTGAGCCATCTCTCTAGTACCACCTCCACCCCCACCTTTTTTCTTTTTTTTCTTTTTGAGACAGGACTATGTAGAAATGGCTGGCCTCAAACTCTTAGAGCTCTGTCTGCCTCCTAAGTGCTGACAGTAAAGGGGAGGCCTGAGTTTGGTTCTTAGCATGCAGACCAGGAGGCTCACAAACAGAACACCTGTAACTCCAGCTCCAGAGGATCCAACACCCTCCTCTGGCCTCCTCTGGCACCTGGAATCTTGTGCCAAAGACATTAGAGATTAATTATGACTGGCCTGGAACTTGCTATGTAGACCAAGCTGACTTCATCCTCACAGAGATCCACCTGCCTTCTGCCTCCCAAGTGATGGGATCAAACGAATGTGCAACTATGCCCAGCCAGAAATATTCGTTGCTTTGTTTTTCATTATTTTTCTCTTTCCTTTTTTAAAAAACATTTGTTGAGTGAGTGTGTGTGTGTGTGTGTGTGTGTGTGTGTGTGTAACATGTGCCTGTGCACACATGTACATATGTGCAGATGTGGAGCTCAGAAGACAACTTTCGGGAGGTACTTTTCTCCTTCCATTTTGTGGGTCCTGTGGAATGAACTCAAGTCACCATCAGGCTCGGCAGCAGGTGCTCTTACCCGCTGAGCCACCTACACCATCACCACTTCTTCGAATAGTCTTTCTGTGTAATCTAGACTAGCCCTGAACTCATGATTTTACTGTCTCAATTGCCTTCCCCTCAGTGCTTGGGCTATAGGCAGATTTCTTCTTAGTAACCATCAAACCACACAGAGAGACAATACCTTCTTGTGAGAACAGCCTCCTGGGTCTAGGAAAACTAAGGGAGGCATTCATATCAGATACCCGGGCATCTTGCCTGCATTATTTCAGTCCTCAGTCATAGCGGTCTCACAAAGGAAGGATTATGTTCCTTATTTGACAGACAAGGTCACTGAAGCACAAAGCTGAGGTGACTGACTCTCCCGAGGTCAGGTATCTGAATTCCGCGCCTCAGCTCTATCCCTAATAGAGGATACTAGTTAAGCAGGGAGAACTGTTTCCAGATCTCAAGTCTATTGAGAGGCAGTTTCCCTTGTGGGAAGAGTTCTTGGAGAGGCCACACTGGACAAGAGGGGAGGGGAAGAGATAAGATGTTCTCACATAGATAGATTTCTTGGCTGCAAGGGATACAGTATGCTGTCCCTCACCTCATTTGCCTTCGGAGGGGCTCCACCATCAGTGTTCCTATCTCTCTGCCTCCCTTCTTCCCCCGATCAGCCTTTAACCCTGCGCCACCCATGTGCAAGGCTACCTTCCCCCACTGGTTCTCCTCAGATTGTGTGAGCCACAGAGTGGACAGCTGCTAACTATGGGGAGCAGAGACTCTCTGCGACTGTTCCTGCTGTTGCTGCTGCTGCCACCGCCTCACACCCATCAAGGACGGGCCCTGAGACCCATTGTCCCCACTCAGGTGCAAAACTGGATAGGATTCTCAGCCTCTGTGTGTTTAAATGAGCTGCATTTTGGTACTGTCTTTCTCCCTTCTCTCCTCCTCTGAGCCCGTAGCTGTGCCTCTCTGTCTCTGAAATGTCTTTGGTCAGCTTACTTATTTTTTTCTGATAGAGTGCTCAGGAACCTCCTGCTAGGTACCTCAGCAATGGCCCAGGACCAGAGCCCGTCACTGTTATGACTATTGACCTCACCAAAATCAGCAAGTACGGGAGTCATTGGCCTCTCAACCAAGCCCTCTTACCTCCCCCCCAATCTGGTCTTTCCCTTTCCCTATTATCTCCCCAAATTCCTCTCCCCCAAATCCTGAAACCCCACACACTCCACATACAGCCTTTCCTTCTGTGTCTTTCCAGACCCTATTCCTCCTTTGAGTTCCGAACCTGGGATCCAGAAAGAGTGATTTTTTTTATGGGGACACCAACACTGAAGATGATTGGTTCATGTTGGGACTTCGGGATGGCCAGCCTGAGATCCAGCTGCACAATGTCTGGGCTCGGCTTACAGTAAGTAGGCTTTGGCCCTCCACTCGATGATGGGAAATGGCACTAGATAAGAGAACTCTGCCTCTGCGGGGAGAGGTCACCTTGATCTGATCTGAGGAAAACCAGGAGCACCCCTTCACCATGGTCCTCTGTCTCAACGGCACACAGTCCCTGTGAAGTAGCTGTTGTCCCTGTTTCATCAGACAGAAATTCCAAGGCCCAGTCAGTACCTGAACAACACGGTCTGAGAGAGCCAGGGGTGTGTCTTCAAATTGTACTAGGCTGCCCCTGACTAAAGTGGAGGTGACAGGTTCACGGCCCTCTCATTCTGCTTCTGACCACCTCCTGTAGGTGGAACTGAAGATGAACGGGGACTTACTGCCGCTGTGGGTGGATTGTGAGGAGATGCTATGCCTGAGACAACTCTCTGGATCCCTGGTTGGCCATCCCCAGGCTAGCATGAGGATCGCACTAGGGGGACTCCTCCTCCCCACCTCCAGCCTTCGGCCAAACAATGGAAATCTAAGTTCAGATATCAGGGAGAGGGAGGTGGAGGAGAGCTACACGGGGGTGGAGAGTAGGGGGTGAGGGGTGGAGGGTGGGGAGTAGGGAGTAGGGGTGGGGGTGGGGGTGGGGGTGGCAGCTAAACATGTATTTTTCTTTTTTTTTTTTTTTTGGTTTTTCGAGACAGGGTTTCTCTGTTTAACAGCTCTGGCTGTCCTGGACTCGCTTTGTAGACCAGGCTGGCCTCGAACTCGCAAAGATCCGTCTGCCTCTGCCTCCCAAGTGCTGGGATTAAAGGCGTGCGCCACCACCGCCCGGCTAACATGTATTTTTCTAAGGAAATTGGCAGGGTTTGGGATTCAGATGCCCTGACTCCCCCACCGTTTCCTTTCCCTCCCATCCCACCTGCTTCAGCTGCTTCCTGTCCTGGATGGCTGTATAAGGGGACATATCTGACTGGGCCACAAGCCCCAGCTCTTACCCTCTGCCCCCACTAGCCTCAGAAACTGTGATGTGGACTTGCAACTTGGACTGTTCTTCCCTCCAGGGACCCATGCAGAATTCAGTCTCCAAGGTTGATTTTTAAAAATCTCTTTTGAGCCAGGCGGTGGTGGCGCACGCCTTTAATCCCAGCACTTGGGAGGCAGGGGCAGGTGGATCTTTGCGAGTTCGAGGCCAGCCTGGTCTGCAAAGTGAGTCCAGGACAGCCAGGGCTACACAGAGAAACCATGTCTCAAAAAAACAAAAAAAGATGTGCATTGGTGTTTTCACTACATGTGTGTTTATTGGATTGTTTGGAACAGGAGTTACCGACAGTTGTGAGCTGCCATGTGATTGCTGGGAATTGAACCCAAGTCCTCTGGAAGAGCGGTCAGTGCTCTTACCCACTGAGCCATCTCTCCAGCCCTAGATCTATTTTTTATTATTTTATGTGTATGAGTGTTTTGCCTGGATGTGCACCATAAGCCTGCCTGGTGCTGGAGGGGAAGGTGAGCCTCCATGTGGAATCTGGGACTTGACCCCGGGTCCGTTTTTGGTTTTGTTTGTTTTTTCTTCGAGACAGGGTTTCTCTGTGTAATAGCCCTAGCTGTCCTGGACTCCCTTTGGAGACCAGGCTGTCTGTGAACTCACAGAGATCCGCCTGCCTCTGCCTCCTGAGTGCCGGGATTAAAGGCGTGCACCACCACGACCAACTCCAAAACCCAAGTCTGAAAGCCTAAGGAGAGTCATTTCTCCCCCTAGATATTCCCCAGCCTCACACAGACCCCTGGACTTTTTCTCTGGAGCTGGGATTTAAGCTGGTGGATGGCTCAGGATGCCTCCTTGCTCTTGGGACAGGAACAAATTCTTCTTGGCTTACCCTTCACCTCCAAGATCAAGTAAAGGGAGAGGGTGGGATACTGGCTATATTTAGTGGATTCTGGGAAAAATAAGGCAAAGGGGGCTTTTAACAGTATACAGGCTTTTAACATTCAGATCAGGGTGGAGAGGCAGGGAACTAAGTTGTAGTTGTTCATAGATTGCAAGCAGCTTTTTATGTATTGTGTGCATTTATTTGGGCCTGGAGATGGTTTCATAGAAGGTCAAACCGGGACACTGCATGGGGGAATAGATCAAAGGATGAATTAAAGTAGCTAGAGGGACCACTTAGCTATGGCTCATTCTTTCCTCTCTTAACATCTGTCTTTGCCACTTCTACTGCAGAAGGTGGTGCTGTCTTCTGAAGCAGAACCTAAACTGGTTTTACCCTTGGACGTGCGACTCCCTCTTCAGCTGAAGCTGGATCTATTCAAAGTGGTCTTGAACCAAGGACCAAAGATGGAGGTCCTTTCGGTGTCTCTTTTGAGATCCGCTTCCCTCTGCAGACTCTGGTCTCACCCTCAGGGCTCTCTCTCCCTTGGGGCTTTACCATGTAAGAGAATGCTAGTTAGTGTATTAGCTAAAGGGAGAGAAAACCCATTCTGGGGGGAAGCGAGGAAAGAGGATGGCTTGAGGGGTATTGCTCAGGCTTAGAGAACAAAATTAGCAATCATGGGGCCCATGGTTTGTTTTTGTTTGTTTGTTTTAGTTTTTCGAGACAGGGTTTCTCTATGTATTCATGGCTGTCCTGGACTCCCTTTGTAGACCAGGCTGGCCTTGAACTCACAGAGATCTGCCTGCCTCTGCCTCCTGAGTGTTGGGAATAAAGGCGTGCGCCACCATGCCCAGCAGGGCCCATGGTTTTATAACTAGAAAATAAAACTGAAATAAAAAGGAGGACAGGGCCGGGCAGTGGTGGCGCACGCCTTTAATCCAAGCACTTGGGAGGCAGAGGCAGGCGGATCTTTGTGAGTTCGAGGCCAGCCTGGTCTACAAAGCGAGTCCAGGACAGCCAGAGATATTCAGAGAAACCCTGTCTCGAAAAACCAAAAAAAAAAAAAAAAAAAAAAGGAGGACAGGGAGCCAGCATGAACCAATCATCTTCAGTGTTGGTGTCCCCATAAGTAAATAAATAAATAAAACATATATATTACATATGTGTGTATACACATATATGTGTACAAACAAACACATATACAGAGAGAGTTACAATCAACACTGGAGAGGCTCAGGCAGGAAGTGTGTATGTGCAAGGTTAGCCTGGGCTGCATAGCAAGACTTGGTCTAGAAAAAAATCTTTAAAGGGGCAAAGAAGTGATTGTGCAAATCAGAGTATGGAGCCGGGCGGTGGTGGCGCACACCTTTAATCCCAGCACTTGGGAGGCAGAGGCAGGCGGATCTTTGTGAGTTCGAGGCCAGCCTGGTCTACAAAGTGAGTCCAGGACAGCCAGGGCTACACAGAGAAACCCTGTCTCGAAAAAAACAAAAAAAAAAATTCAGAGTATGGGGCTATAGCTACAGGGGCTGAGCAAGCCTGATGCTCTACGCCATCTTCCTCTAGGAGAGGAGGCTTCGGTTTCCTTTTGCCTGAGTGATCTTTGGGTACAAAGAAAGAGACTGGACATAGACCAAGCCCTGAGCAGAAGCCAGGACGTCTGGACTCTTCCCTCAGAGCCCATGCAAGGAAACTCACACCACCCACTAAACTCCCTTTGAGAAGCAGGCGTGGTGGTGCATGTGTGTAAACCCAGGAGGGATGATGTTGGGAGAGTAAGGACCTCCCTCAGCGTTATCCGTGACTATATAACATGTTTGAGACCACCCTGGGTTATGTGAAACCCTGTCTTTAAAAATAAAAAGAACTCTGAATGCAATTCACTCATTTATTTATCAAATATTTACTGTGCTGTGGCAGTGGACCAGGCAGTGTGGCAAGCACTGAGATGAATCAAAGAGGAAAAACAGCTCTGCTTCCTTTTGATGCTCATGGACCCATAGAAGAGGCTAGTTTGCTTCAAAGGGAAACAAATTGAAGGATAATTGGAAATTATATGTATTGCAAAAGTGCGCTTAGAAAGCTGTGGAGGTGCGGGGACTTTGGAGCTGTGACATAGTCTGGAAGGCAGAGTTCTCCTGAGGATGTTGTGTGTTAGGCTGAGCCCCAGGAACAGGAACCACGTACACACACATTACTTTCCGGAAGCCTCCGGGAGCCTGCCCTCTTTCCCAACACGCACAATCAATCGGGACTCCTGCTTCCCATGTCTCATGTCAGTGTAGGAATTTGTTGTCATTCTGGTGTTTGGCATGGCCACTGCTGTCCAAGGAAGGGGCAGCAGGGGGCGTAAGAGTGTCATAGAGAGATGAGGCGGGACTTCTGGGAAGGACCAGGAAGCAGTAAAAAGGGCTTGAAGTGAAAAGCTTTCCTTGTCTGTGGGAGGCCGGGAGTTCCATCCTCAGCACAAGGTGGGGTGGGGGGAGGGAGGGAGAGAGAGAGAGAGAGAGAGAGAGAGAGAGAGAGAGAGAGAGAGAGAGAGAGAGAGAGAGAGAGAGAGAGAGAGACAGAGAGACAGAGAGACAGAGAGACAGAGACTGCAGAGGGGTCAAAGCAGCAACTCTCCTAGCGTCTTTGTTGCTATCCTAGACGAGTTAGTATTTTTCCATTAAACAAAAACTAGTTTGTACTGGTTCCAACTTGAAAGAAAAGGCAGATTCTACCAGGCATGGTGGCGTACTCCTTTAATCCCAGCACTCGACAGGAGGCAGAGGCAGGAGGATCTCTGTGAGTTCGAGGACAGCCTGGTCTACAAAACGAGTCCAGGACAGCCAGAGCTGTTACACAGACAAACTTGTCTCGAAAAACCAAAAAAGAGAGAAAAGAAAAGGCAGATTGAGGAAAATGTCTGCCATCCAAGAATTTGGAGAGGGAATGGGGAACGTCACTGCCTCGGTAGAGTGGCTGGTCTAGTGTGCAGGAAGCCCAAAGTGGGATGTGCAGCATTGCTGGGAGTGGGAGCCGTGGTTGGTGCCAGATATCCCGCCACTCAGTAGGTGGGTCAGGACTTCCGGAAGTTCAAGGTTATCCTTCTCTATATAAGGAGGAGGAGGTGTAGGCCATCCTGGCATGTAAGAGACCTGTCGGGTGGGTGTGTTTATTTGTGTGGGGACCTGGGGATGGAGTCAGGACCCTTGCATGCTAGGCAACCACTCCACCACCAAAGTACATCTCCAGCCTGAGACCCTGCCTAAAAATAAAAACAGAATATGGTGACCCAGTCTTCATTTTTCAAACTCCTGGAGAATCCTGGTGGCCCTTACTCTCCTTGGGAACTGTCATGCCCAAGGCTCCATGCCCAGGGCTCCATGTTTCCACTCTTTTCAGAATCATTCTGTTTAGCTGCCAAAGAGTCCTCAGGCTCCAGCGGTCAGTTCTGTCTGTCAGTCTCACTATGTAGCCCTGGAACTTGCTGTGTAAGCCAAGCTGACCTCACACAAAGTCACAAAGATTCGCCTGACTCTGCCACCAGAGTACATGTACACCATGTCCTCCTGCCTTACTGAAGAACTTAATCAGACCCAGCAAGAATTCCAAGGTTCCAGCCCTCAGGTTCTTCTCTTCTCTTTTTCTTTTCTTTCTTTTTTTTTTAAGTGAGAAGAATAGAAACAGTTTGTTTTAATTTATTTACTTACTTTTGTCCCCCCCCCCCCCCCCCCCCGTGTAGCCCTAGCTATCCTGGAACTCACTCCTTAGACCAGGCTGGCCTGGAACTCACAGAGATCCACCTGCCTCTGCCTCCCATGTGCTGTCTGGCATGTGCCTCCTCTGTCTCTTCCACCCCAGTTATTTTTTTTGTTTGTTTGTTTGTTTGTCTGGTTTTTCGAGACAGGGTTTCTCTGTTTAACAGCTCTGGCTGTCCTGGACTTGCTTTGTAGACCAGGCTGGCCTCGAACTTGCAAAGATCCGCCTGCCTCTGCCTCCCAAGTGCTGGGATTAAAGGCGTGCGCCACCACCGCCCGGCGACTTGTTTTTTTTAAAGAAAAAGAAAAGAAGGTGGGGCTGATGGAGCACTCCTTTAATTCCAACACTTTGGAAGGAGAGGCCAGCACAGAGTCCCGGGACAGCCAGAGTTCCATAGTAAGACTCTATTTCAAAACAGAACACAAAATAACTGGGGTGGAAGCCGGGCGGTGGTGGCGCACGCCTTTAATCCCAGCACTTGGGAGGCAGAAGCAGGTGCATCTCTGTGAGTTCGAGGCCAGCCTGGTCTACAAAGCGAATCCAGGACAGCCAGAGCTGTTACACAGAGAAACCCTGTCATGAAAAACCCAAAACAAACAAAAAAGTCCCAAAAAACAAAAATCATGCTGGGTGTGGTATGCACATCTTTAATCCCAACACTTGGGAGTCAGAGGCAAGAGGATCCCAGTGAGTTTAAGGCCAGCTTGGTCTACATAGAGAGTTCTGATCCAACCAGGGCTACATAGTGAGACCTACCTCAGAACAAAAAATGAAAACTAATAAAACAACTCCCCTGTAAAGCATCCTTTTAAATAGTAACTATAAAGGGAGTAAAAGCCAAGACTAGAGGAAAGGGAGAAGAAAAGGCAGTACTGATGGGACATCAGAGGATCTGGAAAGGGCTCTGAGGTCACTGGTGTGGTGACCTGAATAATGAGAAGTCACCCAGCAGAGGCCTCAGGTGTTAGCCAACAGTGTCTGAAGAGCCTGTGTATGTGTGGGCATCCATCAAGGAGGGCTGTGCTCTGGGTGGTAACTCCCTGACTTTGTGCTCAGAATGTCTCAGGGGCCAGTTTTTCTCCTCTGCCGCTCCCGCTCCCCTGTCCTATCCAGGACACTTTGCCCCCAACCTTTCTTCTCCAGCCTGCCCTAGATTCCAGGATTCCTGATTGCCTTCCAGAGCTGTCTACACTCTTTCATTAAGACTGACTTTGCCAAGCCCCCACCAAGGACATCGACTGTGGCTGCTCAACATCCTTTGCCTTCTCCAAACCCACCCCTCTCCAAAATAAAACTTTCCAGATTTGGCAGTACACCCTGAAGGGCCTACTCCATTCATTCCACCGTATCCACTGCCTCTCTCTCTCTCCCTCCCTCCATTCCCCCCCCCCCGTCTGCCCTGTGTCCTCTCTCTCTTTCTTTCAACTAATATTTATTGGCTACTGATAGGATGCCAAGCACTGTGGTGTTAGGTCATCCACAGGGATTCTAAGGATGAAGAAGACCTGATAATGTCCCTGTAGACCCTAGGTGTTGAAAGATACATATGTAAAATGCTACCAAAACCAAAAAGCATGTTGGTGGTGATGCACGTATTTAATCCCAGCACTCAGGAGGCAGAGGCAGTCACATTTATGTGAGTTCAAGGCCAGCCTGGCCTACAAAGCAAGTCCAGGACAGCCAGGGCTATTAAACCCCGTCTCAAAAAAACAAAAAAATCAACAACAAAAAAGCACAACTTTTTTCGAGACAGTGTTTCATGTTGCCCAAGCTGGCTTCAAATTGTCCATAGCTGAAGATGACTTATGAACTCCTGACTCTCCAGCCTTCCCTTTTGAGTGCTGGGATTGCAGGTGGGTATCACCATGGCAGATGCAGTGCTGGGGATCTGGGCATCTTATCAACTAAATTACATTTCTAGCCGAAATACATTTTATTTATGTTTCTGCTTTTTCTCCTCCCTTACTATCTACTTCTGGCTGGCCTGAGCTCACTGTACAGATCACCACTATACCCCACTTTTTTTTGTTGTTGTTGTTTTTTTCGAGACAGGGTTTCTCTGTGTAGCCCCGGTTGTCCTGGACTCACTTTGTAGATCAGGCTGGCCTCAAACTCACAGAGATCTGCCTGCCTCTGCCTCCCGAGTGCTGGGATTAAAGGCGTGCAACACCACGCCCAGCTATACCCCACTTTCATCTAGGACTGTAGGTATGCTGAGAGAGTCTTCTAACATTGAGCTACATTCCAGCCCTCTAGTAGGGATATCTAAAGGGAAAAAGACATATACGGGGTATGGTGGTGGCACACCCCTTTAACCCCAGCACTTGGGAGGCAGAGGCAGGCAGATCTCTGAGCTCAAGGTCAGCCTGGTCTACAAATCAAGTTCCAGGATGGCCAGCGGTACACAGAGAAACTCTGTCTGGACAAACCAAAGTAAGAAAATAAATGAAGGAAGAACGAAAAAAAAAACCAAAAACCTCACAAACCAGTGATATCTATGGGACATCAGGGGACCTAGATATTAATTTCATCGAGGGACATCAAAGGGATGAGATATGAGATGTATGAAGTTAAACAAATGACTTTAATCTCAATCTCCACCATTTTTTTTCCTGACAGGATTTAATTATGTAACTCTGGCTAGCCTAGAACTCACTGGGTAGACGAGGCTGGTATCAAACTCACAGAAGTCTGCTTTACTCTGTGCCTAGAGATGCTCTGAAGATTTGATAGAATCATATAGGTGAAAAGGTCTACTACAGTGTTTGGCATATGAAAAGGGCTCAAAATGTGAGTTATACTGTTGTTTTTTATTAATGTCACATTTAGTTCTTGATGAGGAAATCTGAGGCTGTTGAATGTAGAGAATGGGGAGGAAGGGCATGTCACATGGTTGTGCCTAAGGCAGACTGAGATGGAAGGAAGGTAGATTATGAAGGCTCCTTGCTTGGGTCATGTGAGGAAAGGCATGGTGTCCTGCTGAGAGTCTGGGCTCCGTATGGTCAGTGTGAGAGCATTTGTGTTTTTTTTTTTTTTGGTTTTTCGAGACAGAGTTTCTCTGTGTATCCTTGGCTGTCCTGGACTCACTTTGTAGACCAGGCTGGCCTCGAACTCACAAAGATCCGCCTGCCTCTGCCTCCCAAGTGCTGGGATTAAAGGTGTGCGCCACCACCGCCCGGCTGAGCATTTGTGTTTTATCGTACTGTTTTGTTTTCCTTTAGTTGTGATAAAATACAAGCAACATAAAAATCACCATCCTAATATGTTGCACAAATTTCACCACAGAAATGTTTTTTTTCAGTACTAGGTACTAAGGATAGATCTTAGTACCTCACACATGCAAGGCAAGTGCTCTGCCACTGAGCTGTACCGGAAGGTTCCCTTCAGCTTGTAAAAGCTGAGCTTTCCTAGTCTTTGTCTTTGCAAGGATCCACCTTGTTTAACTCATTCATCTGAATCTTGGAACTAGAGCCGAATGGCTGAACAGGTACCAAGCTGCTACCAAACATGACTACCGGAGTTTCATTCCTAGGGCTTACATAAAAAAGAGTGGCGAGAACGGACTCCCACAAATTGGCCTCTGACTTCTACACACATAAGTAAACAGTGGGGAAAAAGGATAAATTCTGGAATTATGAGGTGTGAGGGAACATTGACTGTAGTCTGCCACTGCCTCTGGGACAGCTCTCTCTAACCCCTGCTTCCTTGCTGGAGATCCTGGATGGAGGCAGGACACAGAAGAGGAATTTTTCCTCCTCTTGCTCCTCCTTTTTTTTTTTTTTTTTTTTGGTTTTTCGAGACAGGGTTTCTCTGAATATCTCTGGCTGTCCTGGACTCGCTTTGTAGACCAGGCTGACCTCGAACTCGCAAAGATCCGCCTGCCTCTGCCTCCCAAGTGCTGGGATTAAAGGCGTGCGCCACCACCGCCCGGCCCTTTTTTTTTTTTTTTTTTGAGACATAGTTTCCCTGTGTATCCTTAGACCAGGCTGGCCTTGAACTTACAGAGATCCACCTGCATCTGTCTCTCAAGTGCTGGGATTAAAGGCGTGCGCCACCACACCCGGCCTCTTGCTCCTCCTTTGCTTGGGATTGAACCTGGGGCTCTGTACACAGAGGGCTCACTGTACCACTGAGCTATGGCCTCAGCCTTAAGGTTAGAGGTTTGTTAATGGTTCCTTGCCCCCAAGGCTTTTCTGGGTCTCCCCTTTCTCAGCTGGTCTCCCTTTGAGTATGGGTCAAGGCATTTGGAACAGAACTCCTCCCTCTCTCCCATCTACCCCCTCAGTACCTACAAAAGAAAGGGAGTGACAGGCATCCTATTCGGTGACCTATCTCTAGTGCCCAGAAGGTATTCACCCTTTTCTTTTCTAAGAAAGTGAGCCTGGTACCCAGGGTGGAGACTAAGACAAGAAGCTGGAGGTCACCATAGGCTGTATTTGCCATGGTGTGTGTGTGTGTGTGTGTGTGTGTGTGTGTGTGTGTGTGTGTGTG
>CAJQZJ010001558.1:27246833-27288208 GCA_907164525.1 Lophiomys imhausi
TGTGTGTGTGTGTGTGTGTGTGTGTGTGTGTGTGTGTGTGTGTGTGTATGTCCAGTTTAGTGGTCTTACTTCTATTGGAGAGAACCAAGTTGCTTTCCTGGGGTTTCTTGCAGAAGAAGCCATTCCATATTTAAACTAAATTCAGCAACCAGCGTTATCTCGCTAAGATAAAGGCCTTTGCTCAAAAAGCATAGAGTCTAGGGTAGGAGAGATAGTTCAGGGGTAGGGTATTTGCCTGTTATATTTAGGGTAGGGTATTTGCCTGTTATATTTAGGGTCCTGGATTTCAGTCCTCAGCACTGGGGTAGGAGAAGGGGAAGTTTACAATGTAGTCACATAGACAAGACATACAAGTAAGTTCATGATTCATGATTTCTTTCTTTGCCTTATCCCCATTGTGTACTGGTCCTATTTTTTTTTTTTTAAGACATTTATTATGCAGACAGCGTTCTGCCTGCATGTGTGCCTGTAGGCCAGAAGAGGGCACCAGATCTGATTGTAGATGGTTGTGAGCCACCATGTGGTTGCTGGTAATTGAACTCAGGACCTTTGGAAGAGCAGCCAGTGCTCTTAACTGCTGAGCCATCTCTCCAGTCCCTCATCCTACTTCTGAAAAAGGTCTTTAACTTATTTTCATGTCTCCATCTTCTGCCTCGCTGACCTGAAATACATGTTGTAAAGTCTCCTAACTGGCCTTGCTTCTCATGGCCTTAACACACACAAACACACACACACACACACACACACACACACACACACACAGAATTATGTGGATGTAAGGATAATATACATAATATGTTGATTGGTCCTGGTTGCTATATGTTACTTACTTTGTCTCTGATTGGTTAAATAAATGCTGAGGCCTGGAGATTGGGCAAAGACGGAGGTAGGCAGAACTAAGGTACACAGGCTTTTTGAGAGAGATAGAGCATCTTGGGAAGAAGAAGGCAGGAGAGAAGTGAGGAGCAGACAAGGAGGACATGCCATGGGGTAGATTAAAGAAGATCCTTCCACGTGGCCTGGAACATCGGCTTAGCATGGAGAATAATAGTCCAAAGGGATGTATGTATATATGGGGTTATATTTGGGTAATAGAATTATGAGCATATTTGGGTAATAGAATTATGAGCTCACTTAGATGGGCTAGGATTGGACAATTCAGGCCTAAGCTGGTTAAAATCAACGTCATGTCTGTGTGTATTCATTTATAATGGTGGGTTAAGGATTAACACTGCTGATCAATTAAAGATAATATAAATACTGGTTAAATCATTTAATTAGCCATTTTTCAACAATACTGTATTTATTTTTTGAGAATCTTTCACACATATACAATGTATTTTGATAATATCTACTCACACTTTCCTCCTCTAACGCCCCTGGATGACCCCCACACACATTGACTTTATTTTTGAGACAAGATTTCTCTATTAGCTCAGGTTGGCTTTAAACATTATCTTCACACCTTCAGTTTGGATTACCAGCATGTATTAACATATCTGGCTCTTCTTTTTTTTTTTTTTCTATTTTTCTGAGTTAGGGTCTAGTTATGCTGTCCTGGCTGACTCAGAACTCCTGGCCTCAAACAACCCTTTTACCCGAGTCTTCCAAGTAGATGAATCCAGATAGGGTTACCATGCCATATCTGGATTTAATCATTAAATTTAATCATGTCATTTCACATTTAAAATGCTAGAATTAGCCGGGCGGTGGTGGAGCACACCTTTAATCCCAGCACTTGGGAGGCAGAGGCAGGCGGATCTTTGTGAGTTCGAGGCCAGCCTGGTCTACAAAGTGAGTCCAGGACAGCCAAGGATACACAGAGAAACCCTGTCTCGAAAAACCCAAAATAAATAAATAAATAAATAAATAAAATGCTAGAATTACGTCCATGATACTTGGCAGTAAAATTGAAATTACACTCAAACATAGTCATGCACACCTGTTATCTCCTGTTCAAGGCAAACTTGGGGCTGAATATGATGGTACGCACCTGCAATCCCAGTATTCAAGAGTCAAAGCAGGAGGAGCAGGAATTCAAATTCATCCTTAGATACTCCATCCCAGTATTCCAGACAAGCCTGAGATAAATGAGACCCTGTCTCAAGAACAAAACAAAAGCCAGGATAGCCACCACCAACAGTAATAATAAACCATAGTGGCATATTTTTTAAAATCCAAAATTTGAGAGGCAGAGGCAGGAACCAGCCTTGTCTACATACGGAGTTTCCCCAGGATCCACATGGTGGAAGAAGAGAATCAACTTCTGCCAAGTTATCCTCTGACCTCTGCTGCAAGTGGGCCGTGGTGGAGCTAGGAACCCTCTTCTGGGTAAGCTAGTCGGGGCTGCAACTTCAGTCTAATCGGCCTGCTTGGCTTCCTCAAAGCTAGAGCTCAAGTCAATACTAGCAGGAGCCCTGGCAAATGTGAAGTGGAGATCAGACCTGGGGGTGGGGTGCTCCTTGGCAGGATTTCCACAGCCCTGGTTGTAGGGCTGGGGTTAGAGATCAGAGGGTAATTCTTGGCCCTAGACATGTTTGGGAAGGGATGGCAGGAACCCCTGGGGGTTAGACAGAGAACAGGTGGGATGTTCAAAGGAGCCAGTGGGACTGAGAAGAAGGGCATCCTGTGGTGGCTTCTATCCTTCTCTGTGTTCTAGTTTCTTGGCTCTTTCTTGGAGTCGGGCGCTGTTTTTTATTCCTCTCACATTCTGCACTCTGTACGGAGGCTTTTGAAGTAACTCTGAGTCTCTTTTTTAGTTCCCTGTCCTGTGCCTCCTCTTTTGAATACGTATCAGCTTGTCTTTCGGTTTGAGCCTCTCAGAGGGTGATCTTTTCCTCTCCTCCACTCAGACACACCCTCTGTCCTCTTTTCCCACCTTGTTTCAGTAGAGTACCTGGAGTCGGGGTTAAGGAAGAGCCCTCCAAGACCAAAAGACACAGCAAGGGCGGGTCCAATCCCTCTCTATATTTGCATATGTATGAGGTCTCCCTGGCGAGCAACCAGGGGGCGGGGTTCCCAGGGGGGGGGGGGGAGGGGGGCGGGCACCTTCAGAGTCACGGAGTATAAAGACCGTGCACAGAGCCCGCGCTCCCTGCACTGCTGAGGAGCGGAGCCTCCGGCTAGGGGTCCCTGTCTTGTCGGTTTCCCTCAACTGCTCGTCCCCGCCCCAGCTCCCACTGTGGTGTGGCTGTCGCCGTTTGTCGGAGGAGCCTTAATCGGCCACCTGCCGCGTTCCACAGCTTCCTTGCCTCTCGGATTTTGGGGCAGCTCCCTCCCCCATCCTTCCCTGCTTCTCTGCACCCCTCTTTTTCTGCATTTCTCTCAGATTTTGTAACTGTCTGTTTTTGTACCCCCCCTTTTTTTTTTTTTTTTTGCTCCTAGGCTGTGTGTGGGGCGAAGCTGCCTTGGCATCCCTTCCCCTGGTTATCTTTTCCTGTTTTGACGGCCCCCCTCTTATCGCAGTCGGGGGCCTAGCCTCCGCGCGCCTCCGCTGCGCTGCCAGCGGGCCACAGCGCGTGGCTGTGCACCCCGGGATTCGCAGCAGCCGCATATCCGACTGGAGTCTCGGTCGCCTGGCTCCCCGCGCGCGTTCGCTGCGTGGAGGGCTTTAGCGCCCGACGCCCCCGCTTCTCTGCAGCTCCCCGCAGCGCTCCGGGACTCGCCCCTTGCCGCCAAGATGGTCATCCAGAAAGAGAAGAAGAGCTGCGGGCAGGTGGTTGAGGAGTGGAAGGAGTTCGTGTGGAACCCGCGAACGCACCAGTTCATGGGGCGCACCGGAACCAGCTGGGGTACGCGGGGCTGGCGCGGGAGAGATGGTAGCTGACAGCCCGGCGACGCCTTGGGGGCGCAGGGTCCGGCGGGCGTCGCCCCAGCTCCCCTCCCGGGTCCCTGGCGTCCAGCTCCCACTGCCAGGCTTTGGAACCGGGAGGGGCCCGAATCAGCGGTCTAATCTGACTGGCCGCTGCGGAGGTGGAGAAAGTAGGTCACTGCCGCCTGCCTGCCCGCCACCCGCGGAGCCCCCTCGGGCGGGGGGTCGCCGGCTTTGCGCGCGTGTCCGTGCCGCGGCGCTCCCGCTCCGGCTCAGGCCCTGCGGCTGCACACGGTCATCATCCCCACCCCCACCAACTCCTCGAAGAATGCCCCAACTCTCCCTCTGGCTTTCACTAGCTAGCCAACCTCGTCTATTTTTAGCTCTCACCCACCCCCTTGGAACCTGGGAACATTCGTGAGGGGGCGGATCTGGGAGGGGGTCGGGGGGGGGGCGTTCTTAACAGCGGAAGTTGTTTGTCTATGTTCCACCATTAGGCGTTAGGAGCCTTCTGTGGCCGCTTTGTGGGTGGGGGGGCTGCCAGGAGAGATGACACTTTTCCAGGCTTGGTGTTTTCCGATGTCAGAGGCGCAGGGAGAAATGGTCACCGTGGTGAGATGGGTACATCCTCAGGCAGGGTGTTTCCATGGGACTCTGACGCCTTGGGGGAACTCTCTACTTTTATGTGGTCAGGGTCTGCTGATGGGCACAGGTGAGGTGAGGGTGATAATAGATAGTGCCAAACTGGAGAATTAAAGCCCAAGGGATTCCGTGTGACATATTTACAATATATTCACATTGATTAGACTCAGTCTTCATCAAGTCACCCACCTAAGACTTAGGGGACCATGAAAGGATATCAATGCAGCCGTTGTCTTCAAGGAACCAAAGGCCCTCTTGGATGTGAAGGACCAATGAAAGAATTCTTGGGACAATCAGAAGACTTCACAGAGGAATTGTGTCTTCATAGGTGGAAAGACTGATGATAGTTGAGGGTGGTTGGAACAGCATGTCCTCACAATAGGCCTAGGAGAGGAGTCACAGAGCTGGTGTCCATGGGAGGCTTCTAGGGAAGTCTATCTTCTTGACTCTGGCCAGGATCTTGTGTGAGTTAAGAGTAGGATGACTGCTGAGGTTCTGTTATGGCTTAGAGTCTTTGTAGCTGGGGCAATGTGAGCCCCTCATTCCAGGAACAGTTTCCTCAGGGTAAGAAAGACATGGATGGATGGATGGATAGATGTATAGATGTATCGATCTTGCTGTTTGAGCCCAGGGAGCCTAGGCTCTGAGGTGGTAAGAATGTGACTGAGTACGGTGGCCAGTACCAGCTTACAGCCCGTGTGCTAGGACAGCTGTAAGCATGAGCTCCAGTGCAGCGGGAACCAATGCTGCGCCTTTTCAGGACCATGCAAGGTTGAGAAGTTGGAAATGTAATTAGTGGCAGAATGACAGTGGCCTATTCTTGGAGTTGTCACAACAACTACAGTTTAGGTCTCTCATGGCCTCCAGAAGGTCGGACTTCACTGTGCCCCAGGAAGAGGCTGGGAGTCAGGACTGGAGCTGGGCTCTGCCTGCATCTAACTTGTTTCCTTTGGCTCCCAGGGGAAGGCTCTAAGATATCCTGTTGCTTTTTGGCCTGTCTCAGTGCACAGCTTGGGAGGGAAGAAGAGTGAGTGGGAGTGGTGGGCTAGGTGGGGTTCTAAAGGAGATGGAGAAGCTACTGACTCCAGTTCCTCCACCCTAGCCTTCATCCTCCTCTTCTACCTCGTCTTCTATGGCTTCCTCACGGCCATGTTCACCCTCACCATGTGGGTGATGCTGCAGACTGTCTCTGACCATACTCCCAAGTACCAGGACCGACTGGCCACCCCAGGTGAGTGCAGAGGTTGCCCTTACCAGCCACTCTTAACTATCTTGTCTTTAAGCACTCACAAAGAACTTACAGTTGTTTCCAGGAGTTTGATGGGGGAGAGTTCTTGAACTCGTCCTTCCATCCCATCCCCTGCTGCTGGGAGTCATGGGATCTGGAAACGTGGCAGATGCCACAGGAGAATGTCCTTCCAGGAGACAATTTCTGATCTTTGCTCCATCCCTTACCCTCGAGTTCTTCATATCCAGTTTCCTTCCTTGATGTGTTTCTCATCTTATATGTGACCCCCCCCCAACCTTCATTCATGTTGACTCCAGGCTTAATGATTCGTCCCAAGACTGAGAACCTTGATGTCATTGTCAACATCAGTGACACTGAAAGCTGGGATCAACATGTTCAGAAGCTCAACAAGTTCTTGGAGCGTGAGTGTGGGCTAGTCCAGGACCTTGGGGAAGGAATCAAGGACCCTGGAAGTGGAACATCAGGCCTCTGACTTTCTCTTTCTCCTACCTCCTAGCTTACAACGATTCCATCCAAGCTCAAAAGAATGATGTCTGCCGCCCTGGGCGATATTATGAGCAACCAGATAATGGGGTTCTCAACTATCCAAAGCGTGCCTGCCAATTCAACCGGACCCAGCTGGGCAATTGCTCTGGCATTGGGGACCCTACCCACTATGGTTACAGCACTGGGCAGCCCTGTGTCTTCATCAAAATGAACCGGGTACCCATGAAATTGGTCCTTAGGGAGGATGGAGGAGGGAGCTGGGGCCACCATCTGTTAACTATTGTGTCCTTTCCTTGGGGTTAATGAGCATTAAAGAGATATTTGGTTGTCTGTACTAAGAGGTGGAGCTATTGGAAGCTAAGCTCAGGAGCTGGAAGTCTGGACACCAAGATGTGGCAGCTCCACCCTCTTTCTCTCTCCAGGTCATCAACTTTTATGCAGGGGCAAACCAGACCATGAACGTTACCTGTGTTGGGAAGGTGAGTGTGTGAGCCTCCCTACCTGCCCTGTTTATATACTTCATGGTTTCTGAGTGCTTTACCCATATCTCCCTATCTTTTTTGCTTTCAGAGACCCCAACACTATAGGGACAAGGGGGTAAGAGTGGGCTCCTAATGAAGCTTTAGTTCTAAGGGGCTCTTAGCCCTATTGCTTCTCTCTAGGTTACAGAAAGCCTGCTCTCCTGGAGACAGATCCATCCCCTCCTGCACCCAAGCCCTGGCCTCTGGCTCCTTCCTATCTACCTTCTCTTTGATCTCAGTGTCTGTTTCTTCCTCTCCCCCTTTCGTCTTGCCTTATATCTCAGTTCCTTTTAGATGTCTGGTAGATGATGGTCACTTAGCACCATTTACTACAACTAGTTGTCCTTGGAATCCTGTACCCGAGACTCTGTCCTCCCTAGAAACTTGCTGCTCCCCCTTCACCCTCCTCCTCCTTCCTACTGAGCCCTTACTGTTTATCTGTTCTTTCTTGGCTCTGCTCCAGAGACTGATTCCCAAGGATGGGGTAAGAAATTGGGGTTATAGTGGAGTAGAAGATGTCCACTATGTTATTAGCACCCTTAGAAGATCTAGTCTGATGGGAAGACAAGCCACCCCTTTATGAAGACATGCAGATGTGAACATGTGCACATGCACACACCACACATAAACACACACACCTACAGTGCAGATGCACAACTCAAAGAAAGCAAATTTGAGAGGAATAATTTGGGGTGAAGGAGGTACAAGGGAAGTCTTGTGACTTCTTCCAGGTGCCCGGTGTTCCTAACATCCTCTTCCCCTTAACCCTTCTGCACCCCCACAGAAAGATGAAGATGCTGAGAATCTTGGCCACTTCGTCATGTTCCCTGCCAATGGCAATGTTGACCTCATGTACTTTCCCTACTATGGCAAAAAGTTCCATGTAAGTTACAGAAGGGCCTTGATAGCAGTTCCTGATGTACATCATGAGAAACAGGCCAAGGTACCAGAGGCTTAAGTCTTTGTCTTCTTCTGGCCTAGGTAAACTATACACAGCCTTTGGTGGCTGTGAAGTTTCTGAATGTGACCCCTAACGTGGATGTAAATGTAGAATGTCGCATTAACGCTGCCAATATCGCCACAGATGATGATCGGGACAAGTTCGCTGGCCGTGTGGCCTTCAAACTTCGAATCAACAAAACCTGAAGCTCCCCTCCTCCCACTTTCCTGTGGATGCTTCTGGAATGTCCCTGACCCTGCCTGACCCCTCCCTCAACCACCCCAAAGGTATTTTTTATAACAGAGCTATGACTCATCTGAGCCTCACAACTCTTCCTCAGCTTCTCAACCTCACCTGATATCCACACAGTTTCCAGCACCTTCCAACATTAGCGTAGCCAGAGCCAGACGGATGGACTAGCAAGATGGCCACAGAGCAGTTAGGAGGTTCCTAGTTCAGGAGTTGGAGTTGTTCCTCAGTGATGGAGGACTTGCCTAACATGTGTAAGGGCCTTGGTGCTGTTGGAGTTTTGGTAGTTTGAGTTTGTTTATGAGGTGCCCTTCCAGCTCCTGCTTCAATTCCTACTCCCGTACCCTGAGAGATATAGAAAATGGCCATGTCCTCATCCACCTGTATACTCACCCCCCACCGCCCACCCCTACATATCCCTCCTCAACATGTTTCACCTCTTTGCTTCCCAAGGATGAATATTGTTTTTCCTCCCTTTACAAGGTCCTAGCCACTTTCTTTTTATCTCATTCTTTGACTTCTGGTTCCTCCAGTAGGTTTCTCCTCTTCTCTCCCCTATCCCTATGTCCACCGAAAAGCGGCCATTTTTAACTGAGTTCAAGTTGGTTCGGTGGCCTTTTCTGGCACATCCTGCTTCTTCCCCAATTGTGACTCCAAAGGAGAACTGGAAGAGACGTCTTTAATTCTTCTAGAGAATTCTCTAGTAAGCCTAGACTTTAACTTCTTCCTAGTCCCTCCTGTCATCCAAACAGCTCTTACTCAGGCAGGCTTGACCTGCTCTGAATATCCACTTTGTTTTTTAACTGATGGCTCCCTTCCCCCACTGGCCTTCCCAGAATATCTTTCAAGTTCTACTTCCCAGGGAGCTCTGGGGGAGGGCCCCGCTGTCTTGGCTCTGTCCCCAGTGGCCACCTTGGAAACGTCAGCTGGCTGGGGGGACTCCCTGAGCCCAGACCTACCCACCCCCATCCTCTCTCTGGCTACTCCTTGCAAGTTACTAACAGATCACTAACTTCTTCCCTTTCTGCATGCCAGCCTGAAAGTTTCAGACACCCTCCTCCAACTCAGCTCCCAATTTCTTGGCTCCATCACTTTCAGACTCTTTTGCCTTGAAAAACAAACAAACAACCCCTAAACCCCTATAATGCCCCTAGAATGTTAAGTAAGTCTCCTGCTCTGAGTTTTCTTCAGTTATAGAGGCATTTTCCTTTGGTTTTCTGCTTATCTTTATCCTTCCTAAACTCCCTCCTCTTCGTTTAACACTGCAGCCCCCACATCCCACCCTCAAATGGATCCTTCCCCTTTTCCTCCCACTGGATCTGTGTCTCTTCCCTTTGGGTGTCCAGGTTTTCCTGCCCTTCATCTTCCCAGTGGTCTCCCTCTGCAGTTATTTAATGCCTGTGTCAGATCTACTGTAAAAAGAGGATAAAGTACAATAAAATGAGAGTGATTATATATATAAATATATATCATACACAGAGCCCTGAGTGTGCTTGTCTTTTCCTGAGAATTTGGAAGAACCCTAAGAAATGATTGGAGGATGGATTTGGGTGATAGCAGGTTACCCAAGCCTTGAGGGTGGACTCCCATTTTGACCTCTGCCTTCCACTGGCCAAGCATCAGTTCCCTTCCCTTCATTCACCGCCATTAAGTTAATGCATGCTGTGTTGAGCTTCGTAAAAGGCACCATGAACGTTGAGTACACACTTACGAAAGGTTTAACAGACGCAAAGGAAGCACATCAGAAACTCACACAAGGCAGATCTGTGCTTCCAAGAAGGAGAGAGAGCTGGTGGGGCCAGAGTGGTCTACTGTCAGGAGCACCGGGGACGCTCTCTTAGAGGAGACATTACCGGGGCTGGGACTTCAGTTTAGGAGACAAGATCTGTGAATGCTTTGAGACATGTTAGTTCACTAGATAAAGCCAACTCCAAAGTACGAAAATGGGAACTGTACGATTCTAATTTTTTTCTTTCATATTTGAAATTTTGGCAATTCTGCTTCAGTCTTCCAAGTGCTGGTATGCATTACCATATCCAGCTAGGATCCTAATCTATGTAGGGGAGGGAATGTATTGATAGCTAATAATAATTTTCTTCCTTAGGGCTCGGATTTTACCTTTTGTTTTGGCATTCATGATGTGCGTGCATATGTACAAGTAATTGTTCTAAGCAAATACTAAAACCAATTCTGTGCAAAACCTGGCTGGCTTGGAACTCCTGATCCTTTCACCTTTGGGATTGGAAGTGTGTGCCAATTCCTAACTTTAATTTTTATTTAAAAAATCATATATATATGCATGTGTGTCTAAGTGTGGGTTTGTGCATATGGGTGCAGTGCCTGAGGAGGCCAGAGGCTTTGGATCATCTGGAGCTGGAGTTACAGGCAGTTGTGAGCCCTCTGACATGGGTGCTGGGTGACAAACACAGATACTGTGTAACACCAGTATGTACTCTGGTTTTTTGTTTGTTTGTTTTTCGAGACAAGGTTTCTCTGTGTAGCAGAATGGACTGTCCTGGAACTCACTTTGTAGATGAGGCTGGCCTCAAACTCATAGAGATCCTCCTGCCTCTGCCTCCCAAGTGTTGGGTTTAAAGGTGTGTGCCGTCACACCTGGCCAGTATGGACTCTTAACCACTGAGTCATCTCTCCAGACCTGACATAACTTTAATTTTTATTTTATTTATTTATTTATTTATTTTTTTAAAGATTTATTTATTTTGTATACAGTATTCTGTCTGCAGGTATATCTGCAGGCCAGAAGAGGGCACCAGATTTCATTACGGATGGTTGTGAGCCACCATGTGGTTGCTGGGAATTGAACTCATGACCTCTGGAAGAGCAGCCAGTGCTCTTAACCGCTGAGCCATCTCTCCAGCCCCATAACTTTAATTTTTAAGAGTATGCTTTCTATGATATTTGACAATGGCAACTAGAGTTCCCTGTCACCTGCCTTTTTCAATTTTGAATGTTGAGAATTGAACTCAACACCTTTTATATAATAGTATGCTATATTATAGACCTATGTGTTCACTCACTCTTTGTTTTACACCACTATTGGCTATTCCTGGGTACTTAACCTGCCTATAAATTTGTGATAATTTGGGTTGGTGTCGCGTTGACCTCGACCACCAAGAACGACGCAACTCGCAAAAGCTCTTCTCAAGCAGTTTATTCAGGTCCCTTGAAAACAGTCTTCCGAATGCCCGGGCAGACTCAACCCACAGGCTAAATACTATATGAACAGCCAATCAAGTAAAGCCACGTGGTGCTATCTTAGAGGCCCACGTATGCGGAAGCAAGCCAGATCAGCGGTCTTAGCCAAATATGGACTTGTTTACCACCGAGAGCGCTCACCGTTGGGCTGGTGGAAGGCGGAAACCGGCACCATCTTTAGGGCGTGGCACGTCGCAGCTCTCTACAGGTTGGAAGTGCAGCTCAATGGTGGAGAACATACTTAGGATGTGTGAAGTCTTGAGTTCAACTCCAGTGCCACCTCTCCCACCCCAAAAGTCAGATGCCTGGGAAGGTAGCTTATCCAGAGTGCTTGCCTAGCATACAGGAGGCCCTCGAGGATTAATTTCCAGCTCCACATAACACTGGATATGATGGTAGTGCATGCCTGTAATCCCAGTACTCAAGGAGGTTGAGGCAAGCTGACTAGAATGACTAGAAGTTCAAGGTCATCGTCTCCTTCAAAGGGAATTTGATAAAAGCCTCCTGCCCCCTTTTTGAAGCAAGGATGCAAGAAGCCTAGGTTAGTCTCCACTTGCTTTTATCCTCCCGCATTAGCCTCCCAGGTGCTAGGTTGACTGGCATGGGCTTTTCTTTTCTTTCTTTCTTTTTTTTTGAAAGGATCTCAATCTAAGATTTATTTTTATTTTATGTGTGTGTATGCTACATCTGTGCACTGTATTTATGTCTGGTGCCCATGGGGGCCAGAAGAGGACACCTGGAACTGGAATTAGAGATGGTTGTGAGCAACCATGTGGGTGCTGGGAATGGAATCCCAGTCCTCTGGAAGAGCAGCCAGTGTTCTTAATGGCTAAGGCATCCCTTCAGCCTCTTTTTGGTCTTCTCCAATGCATTAAAAGCAAAATTAGTGGATAGCCCTGTATAGCTTTCATTCCAACTGACAATGATCGTAACACTTAGCTGTTTATACTATTGATCTGCTGATTGTAAAGTTTAGTAGCACAGTGTTTATGTAGCCTGTGCAAGGCCCTCCGTTCACTTTCAGTATTAAAGACAAAAACACAACCCATCAGCATTCCATCACCACTCTATTACAAAAATATTTTCTTTTTTAAGGAATGGCAGTTGCAATGTAATCAAATACTTTTCAGCACTTGTTGATATGATCATATCATTTTTTACCTTTTGTTACTATTATGAATTATGTTGATAGATTCTAAGCATAGAATCTATACCCTGGCCCTGGAATAAACTGGTTAGAGCATAGTATTTCTCAAGTTCAGCAATATATTTTGATGATATTTGGGATATTTCGCATCAATACTTATAAATTAAGTTGGTTCCAAGTATTTTAAAAGTTTTTTTTTTGTTTGTTTGTTTTGGGTTTTTCGAGACAGGGTTTCTCTGTGTATACCTGGCTGTCTTGGACTCACTTTGTCAACCAGGTTGGCCTTGAATTCACAGAAATCTGACTGGCTCTGCCTCCCAAGTGCTGGGATTAAAGGCCTGCACCACCAAGCCCGGGCTAAAAGGTTTTTAAATATAAAAAGCTCATGTGACCTAGACCTGTCCTGTACTCTTCTCCCATCTCTACTTCCTCAGTTCTAGGGTTACAGGGTGTGTCACTGTGCCAGGATTCCTGATTTGTTTGGTGATGAATATTAAACCCAGCGCTTCATGCATATTAAGCAAATGCTCTACTAACCAGGTTACATCCCCAGCTAGCTTGCTTGCTTTCCTTTTCTCTTTCTTTCTTTCTTTTTGGCTTTTTGAGACAGGGTTCCGTGTGTAACCCTGACTGTCCTGGTTGACTTCACTAGATCTACCTGCCCCTGCAGGGATTAAAGGTGTGTGCCACCACCACCCAGCCCAGCTTTCTTTCTCTTTTTCTTTTTCCACTCTGGATGGAACAAAGGGACTCTAGCATGGTAGGCACACATCCCACTGAGCTACACTCTTAACGCTTAGCGTCATTGTTTTATTAGTGTTATTGACAGGGTCTCACTATACAGTCTTAGCTGGCCTGAAGCTTGGTATGTTGATCAGGTGTGTCTGACTCACAGAGATCCTTCTGCCTCTGCTTCCTGCATGAGTGCTGAGACTAAAGGGTTGTGACAGTATGCCATACCCTTAGCTTAATTTTAGATAAATTCAGAGTTTTTACTTTTCTCCTATAGCCCAGAATAAACAATGGGCCATTTGATTATTGATATTTTTCCTTTCAGACTAGCTCAATTTTCATTTGTTTTGAGAAAGGCTCTCTTGATGTCCAAGCTAACTGGCATTCATACTCTCCTGCCTCAGCCTTCCTCAGCTGAGGTTTATGTTTGTGTATGTGAGACAGTCTTATTATGTAGCCTTGGCTGGCCTAGTATGACTATGTGGTCTAGCCAGGCCTTGAACTCATGGAGACTTGCCTGCCTCCTCTGCTTTCTGAGCCCTGGGATAAAGGCATGTACCATCACACTCAGATACTTTATTTTTTGATGTGGGGAATCAAAATTAGCCTTCAGGATAGGCACATGCTCTAACATTGAATTATGATTCCAACTTCTAGGTTTCTTCCTTCTTTTAAGATAGTGTTACTTATTTTTTAAATTTTTATTTATTTTTTAGGTTTTTTGAGACAGGGTTTCTCTGTGTATCCTTGGCTGTCCTGGAACTCACTCTGTAGACCAGGCTGACCTCGAACTCACAGAGATCCACCTGCCTCTGCCTCCCAAGTGCTAGGATTAAAGGCATGCGCCACGGTAGGAAAGATAGTATGCTATTATCTTGCCTAAACTGACTTCAAATTTCTGAGCTCCAGTGATTCTTCTGCCTCAGTCTCTGGGCAGCTGGAAGGACTTCAGATATGTGTCACTTTACCAGAACTTCCTTCTCTCCTTTCTTTCCCCTTTTTCTTCTCCATGCATTCCTTTTTTTCTCTTCTCCTCTCCCTTTCCTTTTTGGTGATGGTATTGGGGTTGGACTCAGGGCTTTGCACATGTTGAGTCTCTGCTGAACTATATGCCCAACCCTTAGCTTTTCAACTATATATACATATATGTATATATATATGTGTGTGTGTGTGTGTGTGTGTGTGTGTATGTGTGTATGTTTTAAAGTTCCTGGTTTGTCTTTATCCTTTCAATCAAATGTTAGTAATTTAAAGCTTTAATTTTAGGATGAGTACTAGGTTCCTTTCTTCCCTTTTTGAAGATTTAGTTATTTGTCTTGTGTGTGTGTATGTGTACTATGTGGGTGCAGTTACCTCAGGGAGAAGAACCCCCGGAGATAAATATTTGTGAGCCACCTGACATGGGTGATGGGAACAGAACCCTAGTCCTCTGGAAGAGCAGTATATGCTCTTAAGATTCTTGAGTCACTTCTCGAGCCCCTAGATTCCTTTATTTTCTCTGTCTCTTTCCCTGAATACCTGGGACCTCACGATGTAGACCAGGCTGGCCTGGAACTCACAGAGATCTGCCTGCCTCAGCCTCCTGAGGCTGACTGTATGCTTCTTTTTGGTTTGTTTATTTATTTATTTGAGACAGAGTTTTGAAGGGGTGGTATGCCCTGGAACTTGCACTGTAGACCAGGTTGGCCTCAGATTCAGAGATCAAATGTGCTGCTTCCTTTTTTTTTTTTTTTGGTTTTTCGAGACAGGATTTCTCTGTGTAATATTCCTGATTGTCCTGGACTGACTCTGTAGACCAGGCTGGTGTCGAACTCACAGAGGTCTGCCTGCCTCTGCCTCCCAAGTGATGGGATTAAAGGTGTGTGCCACCACACCCAGCTCAATATGCTTCTTAAACTAACTTCTAAATTAAAACAAAACATGCTGGGAGTGGTGCCACTCGTTTATAATCTCAGCACTTTGCAGTTAGAGGTAGGAATCCATCAGTTCAAGTTAGCTTCTGCATGAGTCCCTAGCGCCTCAAAAACTAACAAAACAAACCAAATAAAACAGAACAGCGAAAAATCCCAAAACCAAGCAAAGTCAAGCCAGGATAGCGGTTGTTTGTTTTGTTGAGACAGAGTTTCTCTGTGTAGCCCTGGCTGTACTGGAACTAGCTTTGTAGACCAGGCTGGCCTCGAACTCACATAGATCTGCCTACATCAGCCTCCCAAGTGCTGGGATTAAAGGTGTTGCCATCACCACCCAGCTATGGGTTGGGGCACGCATATGGTATAATGTGTGCTTAGCATGCCTAGGTCCTAGGTTCAGCTTGTCACCATTTATCCAAAAACAGAAAATAAATATATTGACCTAAAATGTAAAGGTTAGAGTTACAAGGAGATTGGGAGATTTGATTTTAGACCTCAGTTAAGTTCTGGGGTACTTACCTCCTGGGCAGAGGTCATATCTGACACAGGGTCACTGTGAATATCAAGTACTGTTTGGATGGATTGGATGGATGCCTGGTTGAACGCAGTCAAGGGAAATAGCCAGTAGGTGGAACCAGGGAGGTTGGTAATGCACCTGAGGTCACACAGTTCATGGAAGAGCTGGCTGGAAAATCCACCCTCATTCTGTCCTTAGATACCAGCTCTCCAAGAAGGGATCAGAAGTGCCAACATGGATCTGCTTTCTGGAGACTTACAGTAGCAGGATGGAATTAAGGACAAAATATAGGTAAATGTGGAAAGTAAGGGAGTGGTAGTTGCTGGTCAGTCCCATGACTCAAAATCTCTGCACTTGGAAAGCTAAGTAAACAGGAAACCTGTGTTGAGGCCAGCTGGGGTACTTAGCAAGACACTGTCTGAAAATAAATAAAAGGAATGAGGTGTAATGGGGTGTCATGCTGCAGCTTTTCTACTAAGGCGAACTCTGCAAGGAGAGCCTATCTTAACTGTTACCTCCCACACACACACAAATGGTAACCGAGATAGCTCTGAGTTTGGCAATCATTTTACCCCCAGCCCCCTTTTTTGAGATAAGGGGCTCAAATTTGTGGCCCTTGATCATAGTTCTTTGGATTTGGTTATATCTCAGTAAAGCTGTGGAACAAAAAGAGGGGAAAAAGGTGGTGGGAGGGAAGTACTTTTCTGTGTCCTGTGTATGAGGGAGAAGGGTTGAGTTCAAGCTTGACTGATAGCTGGGGCCAATGGCTACATGAAGGGTTTAACTAGTGTGTAAGGTAGTTTTGGGTTTGATTGGCATCACACACTTGGACAAAATTAAAAGTGAAAAAAGACTAGTTTGCTGTAAGAACACTTGGTACCCAGAAATAAGGAAAAAAAGGTGGTCTTGAGTCCGGGGGGCTGGTCCTTTCCAACCTGTATAGGACCCTTGGGCAAGGCAAAGGGCTCCCATTGACACTTTAAGCCTGGTAGACACGCAAAGAACAGTAGCCCCAAAGTCCCTCCGGACCTCAGTACCCCTCTCTCCATTACCAAGAGACAAGGCTAAGCCACATGCTCACTGATTGGCTCTGCCAGCAGTAGGCTCTAGGGGGGAGAGCTTGGCCTAGCCCCCCTCTGGGAGCCAACAGCACTGAGGAACAGGGTGGATTAGAGGGTGCTGGGCTCCCCAACTCTGACTCTTCTCTCTACCCCAAGAAGCCCTTTCAAAGGATTTCCTGGCAAAGTGCAAAGCTTCAATTCATTCAGTTGCCTGGCATGAGGCCCAGGATATGGGGATGCTGGGAAGGCCCCAAACCTCACCTTAACTGCTCCCCGTTTCCTGGGACCCCAGCTGGCAGCCCTCCCACCTGTCTTCATTCTGGAGCAGTCACCCCCTTCGCTGTGGAACCCAGGCACCCTGATCCTTCCTTGTGGAGCAGATGGTCACTTCAGAGGCTCAGGCTTGCTAAATCAGACATTTAAATCCTGTAATCCTTAGTGAGAGGGTACCCAGAGGTCAGCAGCAGCCCCAACCCTAGAAGTAGGGGTGGGGAAGGACTGTGTGCCAGCCATGGCAGGAGGGACAGTTGGTTCCCAAGTTATGAATGGAGTCACCCCTCTCCCTTGTTGTCATGCAGCCCATAGACTGACCCAGTCCCCAGCTTTGTTCCTCTTCTGGAACCTAAGCACCATACCCCAACATTGGCTGGACTCAGGTGGCTGCCTCCCAAATTCATCCCTCAACCTGGGGGGGCCCAGGCAGCCTATGCTGATAATCAACCCCTCAAAAAGCATACAAGTAGCCGGGCGGTGGTGGCGCACGCCTTTAATCCCAGCACTTGGGAGGCAGAGGCAGGCGGATCTTTGTGAGTTCGAGGCCAGCCTGGTCTACAAAGTGAGTCCAGGACAGCAAGGGCTACACAGAGAAACCTTGTCTTGAAAAACCAAAAAAAAGTCCAGGACAGCCAGAGCTGTTAAACAGAGAAACCCTGTCTCGAAAAACCAAAAAAAAAAAAAAAAAAAAAAAGCATACAAGTGATAACAAAATTTTATTGTAAAATAAGAAAGTGATATATAAAAGGGGGTATAAAAAGGGAGAAGTAATAAACACAGACAGGCTTTGCAGAGTTGGAACAAACTAATTCTGAGAGGGTGGAAATGGGTCTATGGATCCCAGGAGAGCCCAAGATAGAACCTTACAGGGTATGAGGTGGGGTGAGATTTCATTTTGGGTGCCAGGGTCCAACAACTGGCTGGATAGGATTTTGCTGGGCCAGCAGAGACCTGGCAATGACCAACCCATTCCCCAACCTGGGCCAGGAACCAGTACTCATACCAAGTGTGTGTGTGTGTGTGTGTGTGTGTGTGTTTAAACTCAGAATTGGGTGGGGCATTACCAGTGCCATGTGGCCAATTGTAAACTCTAACCCCACCTTCAAGAATTTTCTTCCTGTCTTCAAGCCTCTCATAGCCAAAGTCTTCAAAGCTAAGCTGGTGGGTCCCACCACCCTCCCCACACATATGATGATCAAGCGGGGGTCAAGCACCCAAGTCATAAAGTGGCAGGAAAGGGGGGGGGAGTTACTCATAGGGGACAGGATGCAGGTCACTTTGAGTCAGGTCCCTCTCTCTTGATTAGGTTTTTAAAACGAGAGGTAGGCTGGCTCTTCTTGGTCTTCAGGTAGCTGTAGGAAGACAGAAGAGGGGAGAATGTGATAGAGCTAGCAGTTTGGGCTTTCCTCCTTCATCAAGGCTGGGAAGACTATGCTGGGCTGGAGGGAACCTAAGAAAGTCTCCACCATTGGTAAGTTTTTGTTTTTTTTTTTCAGGGGTGGGGGTTTGAGACAGGGTTTCTCTGTCCAACAGTCTTGGCTGTCCTGGACTGACTTTGTAGACCAGGCTGGCCTCGAACTCAGAGATCCGCCTGCCTCTGCCTCCCTAGTGCTGGGATTAAAGGTGTACGCCACCACGCCTGGCCCATTGGTAGGTATATTCACACAACATGTCGGAGTACTTCTGAGACTCAGTTTCCCCCCTTTCATCATGACAGTCTTGCTATGTTGCCTTCGCAGGCTTGGAACTATAGTTTATGAAGGTTCCAAACCTCTGACACTCTTCCTGCATCTGCCTCCCTTACTGCTGAGATTACAGGAGTGACACCATACCTTGTTGTCCCTCATCCCACTTTACAGAGCCTTAAATGGGGAGTAACAGGCCTCACAGGGTCCATTAACATCTGGCAGGGCTGAGCCACCTCACTCATTTAGCAGAATGGGTCTGTTGTCTTTTACTACAAAGTCCGAGTTGGAGGAAGTTCAGGGTAGGGCACCACAGCTGGGAACCGCCTCAGGACACTCACCTGGAGTGAGCCTTGCCATCTATGGACTCCCTTGCAGCCTGAGCATCCTTGAATTCCAAGGCCTCATTGAGCTCTCGGAAAATCTCAAATCGTTCACGCCCACGGATCTACAGCAAGGGTGTGGGAAAAAAATGGCAAATTAAACTATTTACTAGTTTTTATATTATCATTAATTGGTTCAGCAGTGTTAATCCTTAACCCGCCATTATAAATGAATACATACAGACACCATGTGGATTTTAACAAGCCTAGGCCTGGGTTGTGCAATCCTAGCCCATCTAAGCTAGCTCTAATTCTATTACCTAAATATGACCCCATATATACATATGTCCCTTTGCACTGCTCTTCTCCACACTAAGCTGATGTTCCAGGATGTTCCAGGACATGTGGAATGACCTTCTTTAATCTACCCCATAGCGTATGTCTCCTTCCTGCTCCTGGCTTCTCTCCTGCGAGCTTCTTCCTCCCAAGATGCTCTCTGAATCAAAAAGCCCGCACACCTTAGTCCTGCCTGCCTCCATCTTTGCCCAATCTCCAGGTCTCAGCATTTGTTTAACCAATCAGAGACAAAGTAAGTAACAGACAGCAAGCAGGACCAATCAACATTTAGAATGCTTTACACCACCCCATCACAAGGGTGAAAGGGGAGAGAACTATCAGGCAGAGTCACAGAACCACTTTCATGCTTTAAAAAAAAAAAAAAAAAAGTTGCCGGGCGGTGGTGGCACACGCCTTTAATCCCAGCACTTGGGAGGCAGAGGCAGGCGGATCTTTGCGAGTTCGAGGCCAGCCTGGTCTACAAAGCGGGTCCAGGACAGCCAGAGCTGTTAAACAGAGAAACCCTGTCTCGAAAAACCAAAAAAAAACAAAAAAACAAAAAAACAAAAAACAGCTATCTTCCTGAAAGCTGGCGCCCAACTTAAGATGGCTTGGGTCACAATTTTGGGGGAACGTCACGTCGGTACAAAAAAGTAACAGGGTTTCGGTAGAAAGTGTGCATCAAATTCAGGTCTTTTCCAGCTGGCTCTGCTGATGCTGGTAACAGACAGCAAACCACAGTCTCACCAGGGTGACCAATCTGGGGATGCGCTGTGTTGCTGAGCCGTGGAGTCTGGTAGGTTAGGTGGGTTAAATGCACCTCGTATGCCACCAGGGATTGAATCCAGGGCTTGGTGTATGGTAGGCAAGCATTCTGAAAGTGAGCTCGCCTATGTCCTAAACCCAAATGTCCTTTCTAGGGTTACTTTTACTTGCAAGCTTCGAACTTGTAGCCATCTTCCTAAGTGCCTCCCCTCCCCCTTTTCAAGATAGGCTTTCTCTGTGTTAACAGAGCCCTGGCTGTCCTGTCTACTGAGCACTGGGATTAAAGGTGGGTGCCACCACGCCTGGATCCACTTTCCTAAATTCTAAGATTACAGGTATGTGTCAAATATACCTGGCTCTAAATGTATTTTTGACATATGGTATTTTTCAACCTACGGTGAGTTTACTAGAACACGTTCCCATTATAAGTGAAGGGGCACCTGCATTATGATGTAAGTTGGTGGTCTCAAGTTAGGTACAACAGAGAGCCACTATCTCTGAGGCACAATTGCCTGCTGAGCATGCTCTCTGAAGCCAATGTCATAATTAGAGACAAACAGCTAAAAAAAGAAATAGAATTTTGTGTATTAGACTTAGAACCTTAACCTGGCAATAATACTAGCTTTCTACATTCAAGAGACACTGGAGGCCTTAATGGATGCATCTTGTCTTGATATGCGACTCTCAGTACCTTAAGGGTGAAATATTCTCCGTCAAGTGGTTTTTTCTTTTGTGGTGGGGAGGAGCTTGTGCTGGTGGGCATTGCTGTGGAAAAGGAAAGCAGAGGTGAGAGAGTGACTTTGAGGTGAAGCTGAATCACCGCCCCCACTTCCCTTGTCCTGCTTGCTTACCTCGCTTGGCACTCCCTCGGGCCAGCTCTGAGCAAGGTTCTTGTTTTTTGCGGAAATTTTCTTCCTCTGTTCGACGGTCTCTCCCAGGACAGGCACAAATACGAACCTCAAAGCTGCTTCGTCCCAGAAGGTTCCCACTACCCGGGATGAGAAGACGGAAGGCACAAGGCAGTAAGGAAACGGGGCCCTAGTGTGACTGTTTTGTAAACCAGGTCCCACCCACTCCCAACTGTTCTTGTTCTATCTGGAGCTGAAGCTCCAATTACAGGGACCCCAAGAAGCCACAAATAAAAGAAGTCCCCAAGCCAGGGAAGGAACAGATGAGGAGACAACTTCACTTATGTAGGCCAAGCAGGAGTTAGAGGGCAAGGTGTGTGGTAGGGGGCATGGCTCATGGACAGACAGCTGGGGAGTAACATGCCAGTGTGACAGAGCACGTGGTCTCCTACCTGTCATCTTCCAGTGTGATGATGGTAAGGATAGGCCGACGGTTCATGCCCCCCATGCAGGAGCTATTACACATATACTTGTAGTGGATGGTGGTACAGTCAGAGCCAACCTGGATGGAGGAGGAAATAGGATCCACGTGAAGGTACTTCCAAACTCACCACAGGGGACCTATAGCATCCAGGAAGGTCCAGACTCCAAAAAGCTTCAGTTTTAGTTGTAGCGTAGGGCTATCCCACCTGCTCTGTACACCTCCTGGAATTGTGGGCTACTGGATGAGAACCAAGTGGGCTGGAAATGGGGCACAATACTTGCTTAGCATTTGTGAGGGAACAGGACTCAAGTGTCTCTACCCCCCATCTAGGTGGCCACCGACAACCCCTTCCAGCCCCCTTTCCCCCAGAGACCCAGCTGTTAAAGTAGATCTCAGGCTGGGCATGGTAGTTCACACTTAGAAGCCTAGCACTCAGGAGGCTGAGGCAAGAGGGTTGCTGCAAGTTCAACAAAGAACAGACCTCAGGTGGCTCATATGGCACCACCACACTGTGCCGAAAAGTCTGCTCGTCGTCCATATACTCGGCATGCAAATTTCCTTCCACTCGGATAAGATGATGGGAAGGAATCCGGTCTAAGAGCAACGAGGAATAAGTCAGAGGCAAGGAATAAGAACAAGTCAGACTCTAGGCAACCAGTTCTAGCCCCACAGCAGGCACCAAATGCTCACTATCGCCATCTAAGAAGCGCTCATGGTGAGGGCAGCGTCTTACAACTTCTGTCATGTGCTGTGAATTCTTGTAGATGGCTAGGGCACGGACACGGGTGCCAGGTGGAGGTGTGGAGCCGACCCACAACTGCACAGGGCATGTCTTTGCCAGCTGGCAGAATAGCTTATTGAGGGACGGGGAGTACTGTAAGAAAAGAGAAAGAATTGAATATCAGGGCACAAGCCAACTAATGAACAAGTCAAAGTGGGGGGGTGGTCTGATGAAACCATCACCTGAGCATCTGCTGAGCTGGGCACCATGGCAAGAACAGCTAGCAATGATAGGACTGGAGTCAACACAGTAGGTTATTTTGACCTCCTTTTGCACACACGTTCACCCCCCATCTAGGTTTCCTTTTTTTTTTTTTTTTTGTTTGTTTTTTCGAGACAGGGTTTCTCTGTTTATCCTTGGCTGTCCTGGACTCACTTTGTAGACCAGGCTGGCCTCGAACTCACAGTGATCCGCCTGCCTCTGCCTCCCAAGTGCTGGGATTAAAGGCGTGCGCCACCACCGCCCGGCTTAGGTTTCCTTTTTTAAAAAAGATTTATTTATTTATTTATTTTATGTATGGGTGCTTTATCTGCATGAACATCTGCAACCAGAAGAGGGTATCATCAGATCACATTGTGGATGGTTCTGAGCCACCATGTGGGTGCTGGTAATTGAACTCAGGACCTATGGAGGAGCAGCCAGTGCTCTTAACCACTGAGGCATCTCTCCAGCTCCCCATCTAGGTTTTTTGTGATGGGATTTCTCTATGAAGCCCGGGCTATCTTCGAACTCAGAGATCTGCCATACCCAGCTTCTCTTTTCTGTTTTTCGAGACAGGGTTTCTCTGTATCTCCTTGGCTGTCCTGGACTCACTTTTGTAGACCAGGCTAACCTTGAAGTCAGAGATCCACTTGCCTCTGCCTCCCGACTGTTGGAATTAAAGGCGTGCACCACCACATTCGGCAATTACAGATAGCTGTGAACTGCCATGTGGATGCTGAGATTTGAACCCAGGTCCTTTAGAAGAACAGTCAGTGCTCTTAAGCGCTGAGCCATCTCTCCAGGCCTTTTCTTTTTTTGTAGCCAAAGGTGCCCTTGAACTTTGGTTCCTACTGCCTTAGCCACCCCAGTGCTGGGATTACAGGGGTATATTTACCCCACTGGGCTCTGTTTTTGTTTTTAGTGAAAAGGGGTCTTGCTATGCTGCCCAGGCTGGCCTAAAGCAATCTTGCCTCAATGTCCCAAGCAGATAGGACTACAACGAATGCCACTGTGCCTGGCTTCACAAGATTATTTTCAAAAGCCAAGAAAGGAATGTGAGGAAAGAAAGTTCAACCTCCCCTGGAGAGGTGCAGAGAAGGACAAATGGCAAAGAAATGTCCAGGGGGAAATTAAACTCTGAGACATACATCAAAGTCCGGAGGCTAAAGAACCCCCCAAAATCCAAACACAAAAACACATCAACCAACCAGGCACAGAAGGGTCACGTGAAAGTGGACAACTCCTCAGGCTTACTGACCGTGCATGTGACAGACTTGGCCGTCCCTGACTGCAGGAAGCCCAGGCGGAAACCATAGTTGCCCTGGAAGGTTTTTTGGGAAGGGACAGATGATGACAGAGGCCAGGGAGTGGCTGGTGCAAGGGCCACTGGTGCAGGGGCCACTAGTGCAGGGGCCTCAGCCACAGGGCCCTCCTCGGCTGCTGGAGCACCTGGCAGTTGGAGGGTGTCATCTGAGCCTTCTAACCATTGTGTGATGTCCTGGGGCAGGAACAGTTCTTCCATGGTAGAAGGGGTGTCCGAGGTGGACTGTGGATGAGACAAAGAAGAACCTCAGTCTACCGCTGACCAGCCCACCAAACCCTCAGTCCCTTCCTGCCAGGTCCTTACCAGAACATTTCTTTGAGGAATTCTGGAAAACAAGAACAGAGAGTTAGCACCACTCATCCCCTTTTGTTTTTTTGGAGACAGAACCTCACATATCCCAGGCTGGCCTTGAACTTGTGAGATATATATATATATATATATATATATATATATGTATGTATATATATATATATATATACATATATATACCCAGATGATCTCAAACTTCTGATCCCCTTGCCTCTACCTCCCAAATACAGGGATCACAGGCATCAAATACCATACCTTGTTTCAGCACTACTGTTTTTGCTTCCCATAGGTCCCTGCTAGGGGATAGGATGCTTGAGATTAAGGGAGGATGGGGTGAGGTGGGGTGAGCACTTCAGGGGCCCCATAGGATCCTTACAGTTCCCACAAGTCTCTAAACGTCTCCTGACTCAGAGGGGGCTCGATACTGAGATCCGATTGGGACTCCTCCATGGCAGTATCCAAGAATGTCAGCCAGGCTGCTGCGAGAAGTGAGGACCGGGTCTGAGACAGTCTGTGAGGAGACACCATTTCCAGAGGAACACGAATGGTACAGCTCTTCTCACCTGTTCCCATGGGACAGCTCCCCAACCCCTTACAAATTCCTGAAGATTGATTCAGCGATTTCCCTGCAGCCTTCTTCCCTGCTCAAATCAGCATGGTTCCTTCTACAAGAGCTAAGTTACTGTTTCTGGTCTACCCATGGCTGTGAGCAGGAAGGACTCTTCCTCATCTAGTATTCCATAGCGCTTCTGGAATGTTCAGTCCCAGCCAGCCATCAAGCCACCCTATTGTATTTCCCATGGTACTCAAACTGTGTAATACTATTTACTATTATTATTACTGGCCATATGGCTATTATCTCACTTCCTCCCAGACTGGCTTTCAATTGGCCCCATTAGGCTATCCTTTAAAAAAGAAAAAACTTCCTTATTTAACACTTACTTACTGTATGTAGGTGCCAAGACAGGAGTGTGGAGTTCAGAGGACAACTGGTGGGACTTCTCTCCTTCCAATATGTGGGTTCTGGGAATTGAATTCAGGTGTCATGATTAGCTACCAGGGCTCTCTGGCCAGCCCCCTGGGACATGACACATTTCCTTTCCCTCTAACAATAAAGACAAACAGGACCACGACTGTTAATACTGACTATAATCTTAACATTTACTTTCACTTTTATGTAGACTGAACACTTTCTCATTTAAGAGTCTGAGAAATATTTTCATAGGGTCATTATTTTAATCTGTCATGATAGTCACATCAGCCACTTGACAGGTGACCTGCCAAGAATACACAAAAGGCAAGAGAATGAGCTTTTGTTAAAGATGGCCACCCAAACAATGCAGTGCACCACAGGCTCTTCTGCACACTTCTCTTGCAATCAGTTAAGGCAGGTCTTAGATGATAGCGAAGGACTGGACATTATAGCCCCTTCATTCTGAGCACTGAGGGGCTGGCTATGAAAAAGTGAGTGAGGACCAGAGCTTCTTCAGATTAATAATTAAAACTATAGACATTTATGAGAGGACTCTCAGAAGCCAAAGGTCCTGAGTTGGAGATTTCACTATTACATTTACTGTAAGATGCCACCTATCTGAGGGGTTATCTTTTATCCTTCTCATTCATTTGAGATTTGGCCTCGGGGCAGAGCTCAGTGGCAGAGGATTTACCTAGTTTGTGAAGCCCTAGGTTCAGCTGCCCCCCTCACAGTACACATACACACGCATGTAAACTGAGGCAAGTGCCTGGCATGTAAGAGCTCGGTAATGGCAATGTGACTGCCTCATTTGTTCCATGAGCTGGCGGGGCTTTTGTGTCACTAACCGATCCCCATCAATGCAAGTTCACCTTGTCAGGAAACTCTGTTTAGTGAACATAATGCATACTGGGATGCTGACCCAATGTCTCATTCTTCCTTAGAGATGTCCACACAGACGCAGTAGGTCTCCTCATCCATCACCCAGGCCATTAGTGGCAATTAGGTTTTCAGTGTTCCCTTAAAAAGAACAGTCGCCAACAGGGACACCTTTTTGAGCAGGCACTTCTCACAAGTGCCAGATTGGGGGGGGCGGGGGCACAACAGTAAGATTAAAAAAAAAAAATCAAGTCAAACGCTTTGGGAGGCCTGATGTTTAAGAAAACATGGGTGGGAAGGCAATAAACCTGGAAGAGGCTTGATTGGGCACAACTGTGACTGCTATTCCAAGGCCCAGCAGGCCTGCAATTTTCAGGTGCTCATCTTGTTTGATCCCCTGAGAAAGCCGGGCAGGTAGCTATTAACAGATAAAGCAAGGGTTGAGGGAATTAAATCCTTTACCCAGGATCTTCAAGCCTGTCAGGAACAGTGGTGCAGTGATACACATCTGCAATCCCAGCACCCAGAAGGCCGAGGCAGCACAGCCGGAAGGGTCCAAGGCTTGTCCATCGCAACCTTCTGACCCCAAAACCAAAGTGAACAAACACTGATAGCATCACCAAAGGTGGGGAACCAGGGAAGTCAGAAGCCACACCCTAGTCCGAACAAAATTATTCTCCAGTTTCACAGAACTTAGTATAAAAATCTCTTGAGGCTGGCAATGTAGCTTGGTGGCAGAGTTCTTGCCTATTATGTCCAAGGCTCTGGGTTCAACCCCCAGCATTGGGGAAAGAAAAAAGAAGGGGGGAGAGTTGTTTATATTGTTGGTTCCAAAAAGTAACAAGGCAGTGTCTAGTGTAACTTAAGGCATACATCTCACTCAGCAAAACCACTTCTAGGTACACTTCCTAGAACGGTGGAACAGACAGCAGGAGGCTTACACAAAAAACCACTCCTGTCAGTGTTATTCTGGACTGGAGCATGAAGAAACCACAGTGGAATCCATGGGGGTGGGGGAGGGAATGCATAAATAAAACACACTGCTGAAAAATCCAACTTGCAGAAAATTTGCAAAATAGTTTACATAAATCAGAAAATACAGGGGTCTATGACTGGAAAAGGCGCCTGGTACCAAGACTGATAACCCCAAAACTAATGTGTATAACTGCACACACCTCACACATGCCAAATAAAATAAAAGAACCATTATTTTTATTTACTTTTGTTTTCTATTTTGAGACAGTCTCACTCTGTAGCCTGACTATATGGCAATTATTCTGTTGCAACTTCCTGAGTATTGGGTTTACAGGTGTGAGTCACCACGCCTGGCTAGGGCTATTTATTTTATTTAACAGGTATGAACATTTGTGAACGACAGTAAGAATGAGCAAAAAGTCACAAAAAGTGTGAGTGCCTCAGGAACAAAGTTCATGGGACTAAGGTTAATGGTCAAAGAAGGCTCTAGCTTTCTTAAACAAGAGTAGGGGGTGCGGTGGTGTACACTTTTAATCCCAGCACTCAGGAGGCAGAGGCAGGCAGATCTTTGAGTTCAAGGCCAGCCTGGTCTACAGAGTGAGTTCCAGGATAGCCAGGGCTACACAAAGAAACTCTCTTGAAAAACCAAAAAGGAAAAAAAAAAAAAAAGAGTGGGAGGCAGAGAGAGTCCATATACTGTGTACGTAAAAGAAATGTGGAAATGTTTATTTGTCAAAATTTGAAATAGCTTTTTAACCCTCTCCTAACCAAGACAAAGACATTGGTTCATTCTATTAGACAAAGACAAACAACAACAAAAACTAAAATAAACAACCAAACAAAATGTAAAGATTAGGTGTCTGTTGTTAGCGTCCCTCTTAAAAGCTTACCAGGTTTTTAAAAATAATTTATTTTTATTTTATGTACATTGGTGTTTTGCCTGCATATATGTCTGTGTGAGGGTGTCAGATCTTGGAGTTACAGACAGTTGTGAGCTGCCATGTGGGTGCTGGGAATTGAACCTGGGTCCTCTGGAAGAGCAGTCAGTGCTCTTAACCACTGAGCCATCTCTCCAGCCCCAAGCTTACCAGTTTTATGTTTAGGTCTTCAATCCACACCAAGTTAATAACTAGGAGTCAAAATTACTTCTTTCCCTCGGGTGTGACTTTCTCTAATAAATCACTTTAGCACCTTAGAAAATATAACTTTGGGAACTTCCTTCCTGCCCTTGGCCCTTTTCTGCCTCGCTACGCATTCCAGGCTGCCCTTCAACTCATTCACCGACTGCCTTAACCACAGTAGCACTGGGATTCTAGGCATTCAGTTTGCTGTGGTGGCATGCACTCTTCAAGGCCAGCCTGGTCTACAGAGTGAGTTCCAGGATAGCCAGGGACATGCAGAGAAATCCTGTCTCAAAACAAACAAAACCCAGTAAGATCCAAATCATGAACCTAATAGAAATAAAGGAATGGAAAAACGGCCAAGGGTATAGTCAATTGCCATTTCCTCTGTCTGTTGAAACATTCCCAGGACGTTAATACTGTGAATCCCATGGATTGCTGCTTGAGTCCAATACAGCATTTCTTGAACAAATCATATCTGGTCAACCTGGGTTTAGCCTTTGTTTTTGTGGTTCCCGGATTTAAACCCAGGGCATCATGCCTGCCCCGTTAAATCCTTTACCACAAGCTGTATCTCTAGTTCTGTTTTTCTGAGACAAGGTCTTGCCATGAAGCTTAGCTTGGTTTTCAGCTCCTGCCAATCCTCTTGCCCCAGCATCCCCAGGGAGTTCCAGCACTAAAGATATGACCCATCATACCCTCACTTGCCTGCTGGGTCTGACTAATGTATGGTAATTTTTGCTTTTTTTTTTTTTTTTTTGACAGTCTCATTCACCCCTAGTTGGTTTGGAATGAAAGAGCCAAGCAAGGGTGACCTGGAGCTTCTTTTGTTCCTTCTGTTTCTATTTCTCAAGCTATTTTCTTTTTAAAGACAGTGTCGACAGTTTGCCTAATTGGTGATCCCAGCATGCTGGAGCTCTGCAGAAAAATAAACGTTCATTGCTTTTGCATGGAAGAAAAAAAAAAAAAAAAAAAAAGACAGGGTCTCACTTGATCTTGAATTCCCTGTAAGTATCAGACATTTCGGTCTGGAATTTGATATCCTCCAGTTTCAGGCTTTCTAGGGCAGTTAAACTGTTGTCATGTGCCTGTGTTGAATATTAACATGTCAAGTTAACAAAATTTACATATATCTACATTTGTAAAGACTGGTGAGGCTCTGAGGCACTCCCTTTTTACTTTGGATTGGGATCTTTTCACATTCATAACAGATTCTGACACTAAATCCAGTCAAGATACTCCAAGAGCTGGGAGGACATTCGCATAACAAAACAAACAAGCCTGGACCACTGGGACTGTCATATCTTGTCTGCTGTAGCCATTGGCACACATCTTTATTTTTTTTTTTAAAGATTTTTTTTTTTTTTTTGGTTTTTCGAGACAGGGTTTCTCTGAATATCTCTGGCTGTCCTGGACTCGCTTTGTAGACCAGGCTGGCCTCGAACTCACAAAGATCCGCCTGCCTCTGCCTCCCAAGTGCTGGGATTAAAGGCGTGCGCCACCACCGCCCGGCAACTTTTTAAAGATTTTTTAAAATTTATTTTATGTATGGGTGTTTTATCTGCATGAACATCTGCAACCAGAAGAGGGCATCAGATCACGTTGTAGATGGTTGTGAGCGACCATGTGGTTGCTGGGAACCGAACTCAGGACCTCTGGAAGAGCAGCCAGTGTTCTTAACCACTGAGCCATCTCTCCAGCCAGGCACACATCTTTACAAACTTGAATTACCTAGCCTTCCTTTTATACCTGAAGGCTCGCCAAAACAAACAAACTTTTCTTTGATTACCTATATAGTTTACTTATTCTTTAGACTAAAACCTCTAAGCCGTCAGAAGTAGAAAAAGAAATGTATTGCCCTTTGCAAATACTATTTTTACAACAAAAAGAAAAAAGGGACACGCACTATGTCTGGTGCGCGATAAGAAACTAATAAAATGACCTGCCCTAAAAATTGAAGATGCAGGACCCGGGAACACACACCCAGGCAAAGTCTTTCCACCTCCCAAGCAGAGAAACCTGCCTGCAGCGACGGACTGCACTTAGGACCTCCGGGCGCCCATGGCCAAGGCCCGCCCCTTCCGCTTTCAGGACGCGCCGAGTACGTTCATTAAGGGAATGGCTCACCCTAAAACCGGATACTCGATAATGTGTTTTTCCGGCACGAACAAACGAACTATCCTCGCACTCTTTTAAATAAACACCTCCTCCTTTGGAAAAATCAACAACCAAGTAATCCAGGAAAATAAGATGATCGAGGATACCCGTGTCCCTCCTCAAGCAACAGCACTAGCCAAGAATACATAGTCTTCCTTTCTACTCCCCTCTGGTCGGGTGAGCGGTGCGCTACTCCGACAGAAAGAAACCGGAAATGCTCCTGCAAGCGGCACAAATGCAAATGCGGAGCCAAACAATAACAGGGCCGGCGGGCCTTTCAGACCAAAAAGGTTTGGTCGGGCCCCGGGGGCAAACACTTCTCACAAGCACAGTTGACAATCTTTGTTTGGATGATTTTCTTCGTCTAGCAGAGTCGGGGTGCGAACTGGGAAAGGAAAAAAAAAATCACTCCGGGGACAAAGGTCCGGAAGTTGCGGGACCTTAGCAGCTAAGGCTTTCCTGATCACCCCGATAAAAGAACGGAGCCTGAGGTTTCACTAGGATGCTACGGGATATAGTCTTATGCTATGAATCTTGAAAAAAAAATCTCTGATCACAGAGCTTTGTGCATGATGTTATTTTAGGAGTTTCCACCCCTGAGCAGCGGGCAGATAAGTGTGGGTTTAGAGCGGCGGAGAGAAAACACCTTAGACCGTCTCGGCGGTCCCCAAATTCTCTATCTACTTTTCAGGTGCTCGGCTCTGAGGCTCCTTGATCCTAATACCACCATCACCTACACTCATCTTACATCATCTCCGACCCTGCATTCCACCGCCAGTCAAGTTTCCAGTCCACTCAATGGCACGCAACCTCGCTGAGTGCCCCCGTCTGCCCCACTCCCAAACCGCACGATTCTCTCTAGCTTCAGATATGCGAACCGAGAGCCGGTGACTCAGAAAGGACCCATCACACTCACTCAATTACTTACCGGGTCTTCGGGGGAGTGTGTCACCGTGTTGGAAAGTAGGTTCCGGGCCCGGAGGCCAGGTGCCCCCCTAATCCTAGTAGCTACCTGCAGCCAGGACAGTCCAATGCACTGGATCTCTCAGAAGTAAAAGTTCTCTTAAGTATGAGCCAGTATGAGCACGTGGGAGGGGAAAGTCCCAATCCCAGCAACACCCGCGAGACTGCTGGCACAAAGCTGGATAGTCGCCATAACAAGTAAGGGCAAGCCATTCTGTGGGTTGAGGGCAAGAAATGGGGTGGGGGTGAGTTACAGAATCAGTATTCTCCCTGCCTAGCTGCTCTCAATACGAACGTTTTGTTAAAAAGTGGTCTAAGATGGGCTGGAGAGGTGGCTCAGAGGTTAAGAGCACTGGCTGTTCTTTCCAAGGTCCTGAGTTCAATTCCCAGCAACCACATGGTGGCTCACAGCCATCTCCATTGAGATCTGCCCGGGGAAATATATGTAGAGCAAATACTGTATACATAATAAATAAATAAATAATGTTTAAAAAAAAAAAAGTGGTCTAAGATAGAGAGCTGTGAGGACAAATTGGTGGAAACCTTTTCAGAGGATTCCTGCCACTGTGTCAAGTATAAAGGGTGGAAGGAATTAAGCTCTTTTTTTGGGTGGGGGTGGGGGTGGACCATTGCACTGAATACTAGTCTTTCCGATCTACCTAGATAGTCGTCATCTTCTTTTTGGCTTTTGGAAACAGGGTCTTGGTAGTCAGGGTTGGTCTCGAACACTAGGCAGTTCTGCTTTAGCCTCGCAAGCACAGGGACGCGCCAACACGGGCAGCTGTGTGTGTGTGTGTGTGTGTGTGTGTGTGTGTGTGTGTGTGTGTGTTTGTGTGTGTTCTCCTCAGCTGAAATGTCACTTTAGAAAGGCTTTTCTTAATATCTCAATCTAACGTGTTCTCCGTGATACTTTATATCACACCATCTTGTTTAATTTCCTGTACCGTCCTTATCTCTACCTGTAAAGATTCTTTCACAGCCTTTACTTTAACAACAACGAAAATTTTATGGGATAGAGAACTTGTATAATATTTTATTAATTGCTATTTTCTCCAATGCCTCGTACGGAGCTGGGTAGGATGTAAGAACTTGATAATAAATGTTGAATGAGGCCGGGCAGTGGTGGCGCACGCCTTTAATCCCAGCACTTGGGAGGCAGAGGCAGGCGGATCTTTGTGAGTTCGAGGCCAGCCTGGTCTACAAAGTGAGTCCAGGACAGCCAGAGATATTCAGAGAAACCCTGTCTCGAAAAACCAAAAAAATAAATAAACAAATAAATAAATAAATAAATAAATAAATAAATAAATAAATGTTGAATGAATGAAGGGAGGGAGGGGGGAAAAGAGGGAGAGAGGGAGAAGAAAGGGTGGGGGGAGAGAGAGAAACCTTATTTTGAGGTTGACTGACTCAAAACAGGATATTCAAGGGGGCAAAAACTGTAGAAATTAAGCGAGCGTCCTCTGCAGGCCGGGGAGAATAGGTGCCTTACGAGTCACCTCAGGGGACGGTAGGGGGAGCTCGTGTACTTTTCGCCAAGGCCGAGAGGTCAGACTACAAGTCCCAGAAACCTCTAGGAATTCTCGCAGTGCTTGAGGGTTGGGCAAACTCGTTCCTTCCGGCCTTCCCGCTCAGAATCGATCGGGACGCTCAGAGCCTATCGGAAGGTGGCCCGATTCCCGCGAGAGGAAGAAGCACTAGCGGCGCGGAGCGAACCAAGGCACTTTGCTTTCGGCGTTGGTTTCCCGGTGTTTGGTTTCGGGGTTCGGTTTACTCTAGCCGGAAGAGGAAAGCAGGCTCAGGTCTATGCAGGTCTGCGCCCTGATCCCTGGGATTGTAATGCAGTCTGACCTCGACGGCTGGTAGCCGGCGCAAGGAGGCTTGCGCTGCCCTGACCTCCGCGGGGTTGCTCTACAGAATGAAGACATCCGGGGAGCGACTCTTAGCTCGGGACAGCTTCCCCTCTGATCAGGCCCCAGCTCCAGTGCCCCAAGGTTCCCCTGTGGATAGAAATACGGACTCTGAACTGGTGCCGCCTCCATGTAGTGGAGATGACCAACACCAGGTAGCCACCGATTCCGTGGCTGACTCGGTTGTGTCCCAGGAGCTGCAACAAGGGGACCCAGCTCCTCTCTCCGGTCCCTTGGAAATGCAGTTTAATACTCCCGGTGAGTTGAGTCCTCGAATGGAGGAGTTTAACACTCCCGGTGAGTCGAGTCCTCGAGTCGAGAAGCAAGAACTTTCTGAAAATGCGATCCTTCCTGTAGAAGAAATGAATCCGCCTGAGTTGGAGTCAGCAGAAGCCATGGAAGGTGTGTCTGAGGAACCCGCTGCTGAGGATGAGCGGGACAAGTAAGTGACTGGAATCTGAGGATCCTGGACGTGTGAAAACGACAGCCACCAGTCCTTAGCTCCATTCCAGGCCCGTTTTGCACTGACAAACCCACATTTGTTGTTTCTCCATCTCCTTTCCAGCTTTTGGAACTACAACTTCTCTCAGGCACCCCAGTACCTCAGCGGTTCCTGGTCCGAGTTCAGCACCCGTTCCGAGAATTTCTTGAAAGGTTGTAAGTGGTAAGTCAGCGGGCAGGGAGATGGCCACCTTCAGGATTTTTATCTTAAAATCCACCCATACTTGGGCCCTCGTGGTGGGACAGTCCTGTATTCTCAACATTTGGGAAATTGAGGGAGCATTGGGAGTTCGAGGCCTGCCTTGTCCATAGAATGAGACCCTGCCTTAAAATGAAAACAGAAACAAAGCCGGGCGCAAACCTTTAATCCCAGCACTTGGAGGCAGAGGCAGGCAGAGCTCAGAGTCTGAGGCCAATCTGATCTACAGGTCTAGTTCCAGGACAGCCCGGGATACACAAAGAAACTCTGTCTCAAAAAACAAAACAAAACAAAAAAACCAAAAGAACAACAAAACCCTCAAAATTAAAACAAACCCCAAACTTATCTAAAGATGGTTAAGGGGTAATAGAATACTGGTCAGTACTGAGATTAAGGGTGTTTTTTTTTTTTTCCTTTCCTCTCTCCTGTGGATCTTTTCTTCCATTTCTAGTACTGTGGATTTAGCAGGGTATTCAGCATGCTAGCCTTGACCTCCCCACTAAGCTACATGCTAGCCCTTTTTTGCTTTATTTGGAGATAAGGTCTTGCCAAGTTCTTGCCTGGAGCTTGGTCCTCTGCCTCAGACTCTTGGGTAGCTGGGGTTATAGATGTGTTCCACCATCCTCCCTATGAGCTTAAGTTTCCCTAGAGCTGTTGTCTTCTTAAGGACTCAGGGGTTAGAGAGGTAATCCTAGCCCTATACCTGGGAATCGTAGCTCTGTCCAGTTTTCTAATTTTGCTGTATTTTTAGGGCCCCTGACGGTTCCTGTATCTTGACCAACAGTGCTGATAATGTCTTACGGATTTACAACCTGCCCCCAGAACTGTACAATGAAGGAGAGCAGGTGGAATATGCAGAAATGGTAAGGGTAGGGGCTGACTCCGCCCCTTTGCCAGCCTCTGCATATTAGAGCCTTTCCTGTAAATGAAGGCTGCGTGTCCATGGGCTGCCTGCTCATAGCCTGGACTCTCTTTCACCATGGATTTCCACATGCACCGTTTTGTGTCTTAAATTCTGAAGTCGTTTAAAGGCTAGTCGGGAACCTGTGCTTTCCGTGGTCAAGTTGTGGGTTTCTGTGACAGTGTGCATTTCTGGGTGTTTATTGAATGGTTTCCAGTAGGTGCTGAGGATGTAGCTTGGTTGGTAGAGTGCTTGCCTAGCATCACTCGCAAAGCCCATGTTCCTGCCCCCCCCCCCCCCCCACTTACACAGGAAGCGCTGCCTTAACCTCAGCTCTCCTCCAAGGTCACCCTCAACTGCTTAGCAGCTTCTAGGCCACTGTGTCTGCGCTGAGCTCATATAGAAGGGAACAATGGGTGGAGAGCTGGCTCTAGTTTTTGGGTGGTGTGTAAATAGGTATCAATAAACAAGATCATTGCACATTAAAACAAATGCTCACTGGGCGGTGGTGGCACACGCCTTTAAAACCAGCACTTGGGAGGCATGAGGCAGGCGGATCTCTGTGAGTTTGAGGCCATTATAGTTTACAGAGGGAGTTCCAGGGCAGCCAGGAACTCCCAGAGAAGCCCTGTCTTGAAAACAACAACAAAAGATTTATTTTTAATCTTTAAATAGGTATGTTTGTGTAGGTATATGTGGGTACCTTCAGAGAGCTGGGGGGTCTCTGCAGGTGTCAGGCAGTCAGGAAAGCAAACCTCAAAAGAGGTGAGAGTGAAAACTTGGAAACTCTGTTCAGATTGACTTCCATCAACCTGGATCAGGATGTTGAGGAGTATGATCTCAGGTAGTTTATTCCCCCCCACCTTTTTTTTTTTGTTGTTTCGAGATGGAGTTTCTCTGTGTAAAAGCACTGGCTGTCCTGGACTCCCTTTTGTAGACCAGGCTGGCCTGGAACTCAAGGAGATCCGCCTGCCTCTGCCTCCCAAGTGCTGGAATTAAAGGCGCACACCACCACACCCGGCTTATTCCCAATAGATTTAAACACAGTATAATTTGGAAAAAGTTTGCTGGTGTAATACAGCCCTTGCTGCACAAAGAAGCATTGTTACATTGAAACTGACTCAGGGCACATGTCACCTTGTCATTTCTTCCAAGAAGATGGGTTCCAGAGATAGGCTACTTGTACTAGTTTGAGGGCCTGAGGAAGACTCTGCCCTTGTCTTACAGATAGTGTAGAAGTCATCTGGGCTGTTAGCCACTTCTGGTCTTGGTTGTGAGAGCTTGGGGAAGCCTCTAGCTGCATAGATAATGTAAGGGTCATTTAGTCTATTAGTATTTCTGGTCCTGGTTGTGGGAGCTTGGGGAGCCCCTTGCTCCCCGTTTATATTATATATAAGTATAATTTAATATATGATTAGTCCCCACCCCTGCTGGTCCTGGCTGAGGGACTTGATAAGACCTGGTCTGACAGATATAACAGATCACTGGACTAGTAACCACTTCCTACTCCCAGCTTTCTGGATCGAAGAATAGGGTTTTTACATCCTTCCCATTGGAAAGACAATCCTGCTTGTTTACATTTCTGGTTTCTCTAGAGATCTGTAGGCACAAGGACTTTTGTGCTGTCTACATGGAACCCAGCTGGAGCTTCCAGGTAGTTAGTTGTAAGGCATCTGACATGGGTGCTGGGAACTGAACTTGGGTCCTCAGCAAGTTAAGTGCACTTAACCTCCGAGCCATCTTTGCAGCTACCTCTCTTTGAGACAGGGCTCACGCTGGCTTCTAACTCACGTGGTATGAGTGTTTTGTCTGACCCGTGTGTCTGTGTACCACATGCATGCAGTGCCTGTGGAGGCCAGAAGAGGGCGTGGGGTCCCCTGGGACTATAGTTACAGACAATTGTTAGCTGTCATGTGGGTGCTGGGAATCAAACCCTGGAAGAACTGCCAGTGGTCTTAACTGCTGAGCCATTTTTCCAGTACCCCATCCACCCCTTTGACACAAGAAATTGTAGAGAGGGCTCTCTCCAACTCAAAGTAGCTATATAGCTGAGGATAGACTTGAATCCCTGATCTGCCTGTTCCGCCTATGAGTGCTAAAGTTGCTTGCCTAGTGCACATAGGCCCTGGGTTTGACTCCCAGCACTGTAAGGAAAACTATATTCTTAGTTTTAGAGACTGAAACTCCAAGATTAAGGCAGCCCATAGCAGGATTGTAGAAACAGTCTATCTTCCAGTACCCCACTCCCACTTGTCAAGCCTCTACCACTAAACTAAATGGCTAGCCCCTTCCTTGTACTATATAGCCACAATCTTATCCGGGGGGGGCCCCCAAAATCATGACTTCATTTGATCCTGTTTCATTTTTGTTTGTTTTGGTTTTAGTTTTTTGAGACAGGGTCTCACTTTGTAGCCTTGGCTGCCATGAACCTCTGTGTAGACCATGTGATGTGTATGGGTGTTTGGCCTGTATTGGTGGTGTCTGCACACCACATGTGTGCCTGGTGCCTGTAGAGGCCAGAAGGCGGCACTGGAGCTGGTCACAGAAGGTTGTGAGCTGCCATGTGGATGCTGGGAATTGAACCTAGGTCCTCTGAAAGGGCAGCCAGTGCTATTGATCACTGAGGCATCTGCTAGCTGCTTTTTATATTTTTTGAGATAGGGTCTTAGTATGGAGTCCTGGCTGGAACTCACTATGTAGACCAGACTGACTGGCCTCAAGCTCACAGAGATCCTCCTGCGTCTGCTTCTGGATTGTCGGCTTTTCCCCCCAGCTGAGATAAGGTCTTATTCTTAGAGTGGTGGTGTATACTCCGTAAATCGCCAAGGATGACTTGAATTCCTGATCTCCCATGCTAGTAGGCATGTGCTGCTGCACAAGGGGATCTGACGCCCTCTTCTGGCTTCTGTAGGCACTGCATGCATGAGGTACACAGACACGTTCAGGCAAAACACTAATACCCATTAAACATTTTTTATTTTTTAAAAATATTTTATTTATTTATTATGTATACAGTATTCTGGAAGTATGCCTGCAGGCCAGAAGAGGACACCAGATCCCAGTATAGATGGTTGTGAGCCACCATGTGGTTGCTGGGAAGTGAACTCAGGACCTCTGGAAGAGCAGCCAGTGCTCTTAACCTCTGAGCCATCTCTCCAGCCCCTAAACATTTTTTAAATATCAAAAAAATAAAAATAAAAAATCTCACACCTGGGTTAAAAAAAAAACCTGTGTATGATGCGTGGGTATGCATTTGGGGCGTGCAGAGGTCAGAGAACAGCCCTAGGTGTTTGTTGCCACTTTCCATGTTGATCAAGATAGGGTGTCTTGTGCCCTGCTGCGCGTGGCCTCCAAGCTTCTGGGGACTGTCTTGTCTCTACCTTGTATTTTGCCACAGTGGTTCTGGGATTGCAGGCAGGGGCTACTGCATCTGGTATAAGTGGGTTGTGGGAGGTGGGCTAAGGTCTTCATCCTCATGCAGGAAGCGCTTTGCCCCCTGAACCATCTCCCCACCCTATAGATGTTTTAATGAAATTGAATAATTGTAGAAATAGAGTAAGTGAACTTGATGGCGGTTAGAGATGGTAGTGCTAGTTTGGTGATGACCCAGCCCCCACATGACTGGGAGCAAGCGGCAGATATGAGGGAAATGGCCATGGTTGCTGAGGAGGCAAATGCTTGGCGTGAAACAGGCCCACGTTGGTCTGAGTCCATCACTTCTGTTCAGCTGTTGTGTAGGGCTTTTTGTGTTTTTTGTTTTTTTATTTGCCTGGTACATGTTAGGTAGGCACTTAACCATAGAGCTAAAGCCCTGGTCCTGGTCTTCATGTTTTTTATTGTGGTTGTTCTTGCTTTTCAGTTTTAGAGACATTTGAGTTACACATCGAGGTTAAGCCACAGTGACAAACAGCCATGTGGTAGGGAGAGGCGCTTTAGAGAAAGTGAAAAGGATTGGGAGACCTTTTCACAGGAAGAGTATGTCAGCATCTGAACGACAGCAGAAGGAGAAGGAATCACATCTTTCTGAGTCCTGACTCAAGCAGATGATGGAACCTCGTGATCACTCACAGGGTCTTTGTTTTTGTGACAGTGTCTCACTGATTCCGCAGGCTGGCCCAAAGCTAGACTCTGGTTTCCCAAGCTGGCCCAAAGCTAGACTCCGGTTTCCCAGGCTGGCCCAAAGCTAGACTCCAGTTTCCCAGGCTGCCCCCGAAGCTAGATTCCGGTTTCCCAGGCTGGCCCAAAGCTAGACTCCGGTTTCTCGCTCTGCCCTGAATGGCTGTGACTGTAGCCTTGTTTCACTGCGCTTAGCTAGTTCAGCACATCATTCTGTAAATAGGTCATATTTTGTGTCCTGGGGAGTGGTCAGGCACAAAACAGGCAAAAGTCCCTGTCCTTACAAAGTTTATTTCCTGTGGGAGGAAATTGATACTAAAGAGGCAGTGAAGTATATTCCTGATAGATGCCACAGGACAAATACTTTTGTGATGCGCATGATGTTTTGCCTGCATGTACGTCTGGTTCCCACAGTTGGGAAGAGGACATCAGATTCCTTGGAGTTGGAGTTACAGATGGTTGTGAGGTACCACATGGGTGCTGGGAATCTAACCCCAGTCCTCTGGAAGAGCAGTGAGTGCTCTTAACTGCTGAGCCATCTCTTTAATCCCAGCACTTGGAAGGCAAAGGCAGGTGGATCTCTGTGAGTTCAAGGCCAGCCTGGGCTATACAGTGAGATCCAGTTCCATGAAACAAATAGAGTGTCTGAGGAAGACCTCACTATTAAGATGACACTTGATCAGAGACCTGAGGAATAAAGGCTGAGGGGAAGTGGTTCCTGGAGGAAGACAAAGGACAGTGACTTCATAGTTCCTGTGGAAATGGAAGTTCAGGAATGAACACAGGGAGTGCAGGAGAGATGCTCGGCAGTTAAAAGCACTGGCTGCTCTTCCAGAGGACCCAGGTTCGATTCCCCAAACTGACATGACAGCTCAAAGTGCTCTATACCCTCCAGTTTCAGGGAATCCAATCCCTCTTCTGACCTTCCTTTGCGGGAATCCAATCCCTCTTCTGACCTTCCTTTGCGGGCACCAGGCACATATGTGGTGCAGAGACATACACACACCCAAAAAAACTCCATATGTACTTTTTTTAAATTAAAAACAAGTGCCAGAGAGATGGCTTAGTGGTTAAGAGCAATGGCTACTCTTCCAAAGATTCCAGGTTCAAATGTTCAAATCCCAGCACCCACATGGCAGTTCTCAGCTGTCTATAATTGCCGGGCGTAGTGGCGCACACTTTTAATCCCAGCACTCCAGAGGCAGAGGCAGGCGGATCTCTGAGTTCAAGGGCAGCCTGGTCTACAAAGTGAGTCCAGGACAGTCAAGGATACACAGAGAAACCCTGTATCCGAGAACTAAAAAAAAAAAAAATGATACTAGGCCAGTGATCTGGATCAATGGGTCTTGAAGTGTTCGTGTACAAGCCTCAGAGCCCAAGTTCAATTCACCAGACCCGTGGGGAGAGAGGACTCATTGAAAGTTGTCCCTGACCTCATACATGCAGTGTGGCATGCGTGCACCCATTTTCACACATAGGTTACACACGTACAGCAACGGCATTAAAGATAACACAGGGATCTATAGTAAGCACACTGAGAATCAGGCTGGGAAGTTTCAGAGAATAAGAAAGAGAAAAGGGGCCAGAGATGGGGGCATGTGCCTTTAATCCTAGTGCTTGGGAGGCAGAGGAGGATGAGTTTGGGGCCAGCCTGGTCTACATAGCAAATTCTAGGCCAGCTGGGCTGCACAGAAAGATTCTCCTCCAAAAAAAGGGGGAGAGGGAGGGATATTTAGCTTGATACAAGAACTCTAGGGTTACTGGGGTCAGACAACAAGATAACAATCTGCATCCTGGTCTTGAAGTATGTGGTGAGGGGGCTGGAAAGATGGCTTAGTGGTTAGGAGCCCTGGCTGGTCTTACAGAGGACCTAGGTTCAATTCCCAGTACCCACATGGCAGTTCACAGCTGTCTGTAACTCCTGTTCCAGGGTATTCAACACCCTCACACATGCAGCAAAACATCAATATACGTAAGATAAATTTAAAATTTTCTTTAGATGCTGAGGAGGGGAGTGTGAGCCATAACACCATCTTTTAGCCATCTTAGCTCAAGAGGCCTGGCAAGTTCTGGAGGTAAGTGGAGGTCCAAGAAGACGAGAAGGGTGATTTTAGATCCTGTAGTATAAATATTGGCAGTCCCAGCTGGGCGGTGGTGGCGCACGCCTTTAATCCCAGCACTTGGGAGGCAGAGGCAGGCGGATCTCTGTGAGTTCAAGGCCAGCCTGGTCTACAAAGTGAGTCTAGGACAGCCAGAGCTGTTATACAGAGAAACCCTGTCTCGAAAAACCAAAAAAAAAAAAAAAAAAAAAATATTGGCAGTCCTTTGCTAAGGAAGGATTTGGGGAAGTGGTTCCCAACCTTCCTAATGTAAATATCTGAGTTTTCTGATAGTCTTTCACATGTGAGCCCTGTGAAAGAGTTGCTCGACTCCTCGAAGGGTTGAAACCCCAGGGTTGGAAACCACTGATTTGAGGGAATTAGCAAGAATGATGTGAGGCAGATTGCGGAGTGTGGAACAGTGAGTGTCAGGTAATGCTGGGTGGGCCTCTCTAGTGCCTGAGGCTAATGGATATGTTGATAGGAGTCTCTTGTTGTTCTGGCCTCCACCTTCCACCTAGCCCTGCCAGACAGGGTTTCTCTGTGTAGCCCTGGCTGTAGTCCTGGAACTCACTCTGTAGACCAGACTGGCCTTGAAGTCAGATCCACCTACTCTGCCTGGCATTAAAGGTGTTATGCCCCACCACTGCCCGGCATTTTTTTCCCTAAGATTTATTTTTTATTTTGCATTATGTGTATCTGTGTCTGTACATGTGAGGGCAGGTGCCCACAGAGGCCGGAATAGAGTGTTGGATCTCTGGGAGCTGCCTGCCG
>CAJQZJ010001558.1:27288218-27329296 GCA_907164525.1 Lophiomys imhausi
CCACAGAGGCCGGAATAGAGTGTTGGATCTCTGGGAGCTGCCTGCCGTGGGTACGGGAACAGAGCTCAGGTCTTCTGCAGGAGAGCAGCAGCCCATGCTCTTACCTGCTGAGCCACCTCTCCACCCCTGTGCGACTCTCTTTTGTTGTTGTTGAGGCAGTCTCCATGTCCCGGAACTCACTCTGTGCCAGATCAGATGAGTCTTGTGACGATGCTCTTTTGTGTCACACGTGCCTTACAGTGCATGTGCCATCTTGACTGGCCAACATTTCTGTGAGCCTTCGTGGCTTCCTGAAAGAAAGGTGGCTAGACAGTTACCTAGGTTGGAGGCTGCAGATGTCTGAGTTCTGTAAGAAGGTAAAAAGCCTTGTAGGTGTCTCAAGACCAGGGGCTGTGGTACATTGGAAAACCTGCCTCTGGCGGGGATGTTTAGAAGACACTGGGCCCGCAGAGCCCGGAGTATGGCACATACTTGTTTTTGAGAAACAGGGATCCTGAGGTGTAGTTACTTTTCTCATTGTTGTGACAGTGTCTTACTGAAGGAAGAGTTCCATTTGGTCACAGTTTGAGGGCACTGTGCATCACTGCAAGGAAGTCACAGTGGCAGTCCCCTGTCCTCGGGAAGCCCAGGACCCACGCCCAGAGAGTGGGGCCTCTCACATGTAGGGTGGGCCCTGCTGCATCAATTAATGCAGCCCAGAAATTCCCTGACTGACACAACAGGCTCATCTCCTAGGTGATTCTAGATCCTGTCAGGTCGGCAATCAGCATCAGCTATCACAGGCCAGTGAGATGGCTTAACCAGTAAAAGTTCTCAGTGTGCCAGCCTGGTGGCCTGAGTGGAGTCCCGAGTTCACTTAAAGATGGAAGGAGCGGGGCTGGAGAAATGGCTCAGAGGTTAAGAGCACTGGCTACTCTTCCAGAGGTCCTGAGTTCAGTTCCCAGCAACCACATGGTGGCTCACAGCCATCTATAATGAGATCTGATGCCCTCTTCTGGACTGCAGGCATACATACTTCAATACAGAGCATTGTATACATAATAATAAATTTAAAAATCTTTGAAAAAAAAAGATAGGAGCGAACCAGCTGCACAGGTTTGTCCCCTGACCGCCACATGGTGCACTTGGCATGTGTGCACCCTGAGTGCCACATGTGCACATGGCATGTGTGCACCCTCATGCACTCTCAGTAATAAGTATTTAAGACGATTAGCCGTCACAACTCACTGGGAATGTAGCTCCGTGGCAGAATGCTTCCCTAGCATGCGTGAGGCCTTATGTACACACATGCACGCACATACTCACACAGAAGAAGGAGAGAGAGAGAGAGAATATGAGAGAATAAGATCCTAGTGTGGTGGCTCATACCTAAAATCTCAGCACTTGGGAGCCTGGGGCAGAAGGATCATTGAGTTCGAGGCCAGCCTGGCCTGTGTAGTGAGCTTCAGGCCATTCTGAGCTGCAGAATTGAGACCTTATCTCAAAACAACGAAGAGAAAACCACCTTTACCTACCACTTTACAAAACACAGCACTTGAAATGTATTTCCCTTGTTTCTGGAAGCTGTGTCCAAGTTCTGTAGCCATTTATGTGCTTGTAATCCTGTAGTATGTGGCTTTATTTCCTGCCTTTTTTCCTTTCAACAATTAGATGCAAAACGTTTTCCACAGTGGTCCAGGCTTGGTAGTTCCTGTGTTTAATGGTGTGTGTTGACTGATAGGTTTCATTTAAAAAACAAAACAAAACTCCTTTCTTCTCCTTTGGACATTTGTGTTTCTAGGATTTTGGCAGCATACATTATTCTTCAGATAGCCAGCTGGGTGTGGTAGCAAGGTTGTGTAGTATTAGCATTCAGGAGGCTGAGGCAGGAGGATTGAAAGGTCAAAGGGTCCTGGCTTGCACTGTTTCGGAATAAATTGTTTATTGGGTAGCTCCACGTGCTTAAGTGGGTTCTTTTCCTGTTCCTTTTCCTTTTTCCCTTCCCTTTCAGGAAAGCTCTGTTCATTTCCCTCTCTTCCCTTTCTCTGTTTTCTGTGGGTTTTTGAGACAAGAGTCTCACTTTGTAACACTGACTGGCATGGAACTCAAGAGGTGGGCCTGTCTCTACCTCCTTAGGGTTGGGATTAAAGACATGATTTGTTAGGCCCAGCAAAAAAGGCAAGGCAGGTTCTTATGTGAATTTTATGTGTAAAAAAATACCTTAGCTCCAACAGTCTTTGGGCATGTAGACATATGTCTATACATAGGTACTTCTCTATAGGTTAATGGTTTGTGATATAGAGAACTTGTTTTCAATTTTTTCTTGTGTCTTTTTTTTTTCTTGCTGTTTGCAGTATGTGGGTGAGCTTGTTCTTTTACAACCTCACTCCCTAAGTATTCTCTTTGGCTTTTTCCCTCACTCAGTTTTGGGGTTCAAACCCTTTGCCTTATACATGTTTGTTACGGCAGAGCTATGTCCTCACTTCTCCTCCTTTCTATCCCCCCCCCCCCCCCGTGGGGACTAGTTTTAGTATCCCAAACTGACCTTGAGGTTCCAATCTTCCTGCCCCAGTCTCACAAGTGTGGGATTATAGGCGTATGCCCTTAGTTCTAGCTAAGTGTTCTCACTTTATGTGCCTGAGAGCTCAGTGTTTGAAAACAGATAAATAAATATCTATGTAGCTAGGAATGTAGCTGGGGTAGTATGCTTGCCTAGCGCATGAAGACAGTTTTGGATATAGTTGGCCGTCTGTCCTGTGCTTCCGCCATCTGTACAACTGCAGGTCCAAAATATCTGATAAAAACACGGAGTCTGTACTGAACACAATCGGAGCCTTTCTTCCCTTCCCTTGTCATTACATCTCCTAAAGCATTCAGGATAGCAATTATATGTGTGACATTTACATTGTATTAGTAATTAGAGAGTGAAGCACATGAGAGGCTGTAAGTTCTGTGCAGACACACAGCATTTTGCATATCCTATAGGACTGACCTTGAGTAGATTTTGGTGTGTTGTGGGGGAATGTCCCGGAATCAGTGCCTTCTTAGGTCCTGAGAGGCACTGAATTTCCATACTCCAGTGTGAGCTAGGTCCTTTTCACTATATAGTGTCCCTTCTTACCTTCTGTATCTTTTTACAGAACTTTCTAGAACTCTTTCTTGACTCCCCAGCCGGTTTCCTGACTTCTTGCCATGCCATGTGGTTCTTGCAGCCACTCTGGCCCTCTCAGAGACTTTGCATGTCTCAGCCCTTATTCAGATTGGAGATGGATGGGTCCTCATCCCCAGTGCTGGAGCTAGGCAACTTGCCTTTCATCCTTGCAAAGTCTTTTCTGATGATTCTCCTGATTCCGAGGATGTTGGCTCTTCATAGCCTTTCTGTGTCTCTAAGTCTCCGTCATCCTTGTGGCCTCACATCTCCAAGTCAGAAGCCAGGGTCTCATCCTGTAATCCCCTTCCCTGCCCTCCACGACATTAAATACCAGATCTCATTAAGCCTGTCTAATCTTTCTAATCACCCACTTCACTCCTTCGTCCCTTTGAGTTTAATTCAGGATCCAATTATTTTGGGTATTATGTCAGTACAACAATGTTGCTGTCTCCATTTGCTCATGAAAACATCACCTACCGGGGCTGGAGAAGCGGCTGAGCTGTTAAGAGCAGGTTCCATTCTTGTCATCAAAATGGAGGCTCACAACTATCTGTAAGTCCAGCTCCAGGGGATCTGACGCCCTCTTCTGACCTCCGAGGGCAATAGGCATACAGGTGGTGCACACCCATATGTGCAGGAAAGCACTCACGCCTGTAACATGAAAACAAACGAAGGGGTAAGTCCTTTGCCTGTGATGTGAGGTCCTGCCATGTGAAGAAGTCCTTGCCCTAGATGTTGAGAAGACACTGGTGAGCAAAGCAGACAGGACGCATGCTCTGTCAGAAGTGAGCGTGGTCATCGAGGAGCAGAGAGGCTTGGGAATGTGAAGCAGGAAGGGTGAAGGGGTGTGGACAGCTTTTCAGAGGAGGAAGCTCCTGGGTCCTGGAGTGATGAAGATTCCATCAGGGGGAGTTACTTACAGGGGACGGGAAGGAATAATATTACAGAGATTGGTCTTGGAAGGCCCATGGCATAGGATATATGGAATTGCTACCTCATGGGGCCTGAGAATCAGAGTAGCGGATATTGTGATTTGCTTTGTTTTGTTTTTCAAGACAGGGTTTCTCTGTGTAGCCCTGGGTGTCCTGGAACTCGCTGTGTAGACCAGGCTGGCCTCGAACTCACAGAGATCCACCTTCCACTACCTCCCGAGTGTTGGGATTAAAGGTGTGCACCACCACTACCCAGTGGATATTGTTATTATTTATTTATTTATTTATTTTTAAGAACATGAGTAGACATTAGTCTTGACAGGTGAGTTGTAGATGGGAGCATATAATGGAAGTCTTCATAAAGAAAAGTGTTACACAGAGTCTCTAATATTCTTCAGCAGGAGAATGATACTATATAGAATCCCAACTTACTAAGGTCTCGGGTCCAGTGTGGAGAATGTGTGGGTGGGTTTGAGAGCAGTAGTGCAGAAAGGACTGGAGGACACTCAGGATGTTGCAGAAATGTTGCCAAGAAGGCCATGGCTTGTAAGGGGCTGTCAGGAAAGGGATGAAGGGGAGGAGACAGGGAGCCGTGGAGGGAAAACTGACAAACTTCGTGTTGGGCAGACCAGGAGTGGAAGGGTGGTTGAGGATGGGGCATTGTCCTGCTTTGTTTTTCTGTGGCTACAGTAGACTGGACCCTCCTCCATCAACCAGCATCAAGAAAGTACCCCGCAGACAAACCTACAGGGCAATTTGATATATGTAATCCCTTGACTGAAGTTCCCTTGAAGTTCCCTCTTCCTTGGTGACTCTAGGTTTCTGTCAGGTTGGCAGCTGAAGCAACTCACATAGGTGCACGCTAGGCTTCCAGATCAGTGTGGGGCCAGGAGCAGCAGGTGCTGGCTCCGCTGAGCACCAGTAGAGTCTGAGGAGCCATGGGGGCTACGCGGAGCTGTCCCCAGTACTCAGCTGTATGGACTCAGGCTGAAGGGTAGAAAATGAGCTCATGCTTGGCTGATGTCAACAAATAACTCACAAAGGACTAGTGTCCTTACTGTTTAAAAGTCCTATAAACTGTTAAGAAGAGAACAGCTTAGTAGAAAAATAGGCAAAAATTATGGAACCTTGTGCCTAAATGACTAAAATACAGAGAATAATCCACATATGTTGCTACATGTCTGTAAATCCAGAGTTTGGGAAGCAAAAATAAAAGACACAGTAGAGCCGGGCACGGTGGTGCACGCCTTTAATCCCAGCACTTGGGAGGCAGAGGCAGACGGATCTCTGTGAGTTCGAGGCCAGCCTGGTCTACAAAGCAAGTCCAGGACAGCCAGGGCTACACAGAGAAACCCTGTCTCAGGGGAGAAAAAAAAAAAAAAAAAAGACACAGTAGTTCAAGGCCAGCCTTGAGAGGTACCAAGTAAGTATGAGGCCAGCCTGTATGAGACCCTATTTGAAGCAAAACCAAAACAAAAAACGAACAGGGCAAACTTTGTTACTTCACTTTACAGTATGAATGGAAAGCCAGGTTATACCATAACAAAACACCATTTCACAGCTAGCAAACAGGAACATTAAGTTGTAGTGGTGTGGATCAAAGCCAGGCTTTGAGCTACACTCTAGCACATCCTCAAACTTAAAACTATTTTGTTTTTCATTGTTGTTTTATTTGAGTGTGTATGATGTGCAGGTGTGGGTGTGCCATGGCCCTCGAGTAAGTCAGATGACAGATTCATGTTCTCTCCTTCCATCTTCAGGTGGGTTTCAGGGATCAAACTAAAGTCGCCAAGTTTGCGCAGGCACCTTTGCCCACCGAGCAGTCTCACCCCCATTCTGTTATTTTTGTTTGTTTTGTTTTGAATTGTTTGTTGGAGACAGGGTTTCAAGTAGCCCTGGCTGCCTTTGAACTTGCCATGTGGCTGAGGATGACTGAGCTCCTTATCGTCCTGCTTCCCTACCGCTAGAGTACTAAGATTACTGCACTGTGGGCACAAGCCATTTATGCCTGGTGCTGGGATCGAACCCAGGGTTTTGTGGATGCTAGGTAAGCAGTCTACCAACTAGTTATGGCCCTAGTTCTTTGTGTTTCAGTTTTTGAGCCAGTCTCTTCCTATGTAGCTTAGGGGGGTCTGTAATTTTTCTTTTTTAAGATTTATTATTTTTATCGGGCAGTAGTGGCTCACGCCTTTAATCCCGGCACTCTGGAGGCAGAGGCAGGTGGATCTCTGTGAGTTGGAGGCCAGCCTGGTCTAAAGAGTGAGTTCCAGGACAGCTGGGACTACACAGAGAAACCTTGCCTCGGAAAAAAACCCCAAAAAAGAACACACACACACACACAATGGCACTCATGTCATAGCTCTAAGCTGGCCCTGATGCTTAGCAAGTGCCTTTTTCACTAACCCACCTTGCTAGTCCTGGCCTAGAGTTCTTTAGGTATTACAGGTTGGTCTTGGACTCAGAGCAGTTTCATCTGTCCGAAGTTGGAATAATTGCTGGGTTACAGGCAATAGATGGCACACTCTGAGTTTATTTTCTTCAGCTGGATAGAAAGGTCGTAGGTATTAGCTTGTTTGTGGGAATAAAGATTGACCCCAGGGCCTTAGGTCCACTAGGCAAGAGTTCTACCACTGAGGTGTATCCGCAGCCCTCATTTGGCTTTTTTAAGTGTTCGTGCATTGGCTGAGTGTGTAGCCTGCTTAGTAGAGTACCTATCTCACATGCGTAGAGCCTTGGGTCCCTTCCCCAGTAGAGCAGAAGCATGGAGTGGTAACCCACACCTCTGCCCTCTAGAGGTGGCGGTTCAAGGCCAGTCTGGGATCTATGAAACCCTGTCTTGGGGGCAAAATTATGAGGTGGTACTACAAGTAAAGATCTGAGTCAGTTTCTAGTACCTATATGTTAGAAGGACAGAAACTATTCGCTTCAAGTTGTCCTCGTACTTCCACATGTGTGCAGTGCTGTGTGTGAGCACACACACAGTATTTAAGAAGTCTTTGCAGTTTTGTTCTTTATTTATTTTTGCATTGCTGAGGATCAGACCCAGGGCCTTGCAAATGGCAGGCGATCAACTTTGCCACTGAGCTAAATCCCTAAGGCCTGATAATCTTTTTAAAGGGCAAAATGGCACAGAACCTGATTGGTTCTTTGTCACTAGATTAGGGTATTATTTGTGTCTTCTATAAGTGTTTAAAAACGTTATGAATCTCTACTGCATTTTGGTGGCCTGAGTCTGCCATTAGAGCCTGAGTCAAATGCTGGAACAGTAAAGATTCTGTTCCTTATGCCCCATCTGCTTTCCCCTACCTGGTTAGTTTCCTATTGTGCCATAACCTCCCATTCCCAGGGGTGCGGGGTACACACGTTTTCACCTGCTTTCCTTTGCCAGTGACCCTAGCATTCCTTTCTCTCTGTCCAGGTTCCTGTCCTGCGAATGGTGGAGGGTGACACCATCTATGATTACTGCTGGTATTCTCTGATGTCCTCTGCCCAGCCAGACACCTCCTAGTAAGTGATGTGCCCCCCCACCTCTCCCTACCCAGCCCACATACTCAGTGTCAAGGAGGGCCTCTCAGTAGGCTGCCAGGGCTACTGGGAGGGAGGGAGGGAGGGAGGAAGGGAGGAGGTGTTCAGTGTGCCCTGATGGAAGCTGAGAGGGCTGGCACTTGGCTTCCTTCCCTTCCTTTGACAGTCAGTGCCAAGCCTGAACGTCCGTGTTTCTCTCAGCATGGCCAGCAGCAGCCGGGAGAATCCAATTCACATCTGGGACGCATTCACTGGCGAGCTCCGGGCTTCCTTTCGTGCTTACAACCACCTGGTACTGACTTCCCTGTTGAGCCCCTGTTCTCATTGTGGCCTAGCCTTCTTTTTTTTGGAAGGTGGCTGAGGCTTTGTAGGCCTGTTTGCAGCCCTCTCTTGTCCCTAGGACGAGTTGACAGCGGCCCACTCACTCTGCTTCTCCCCTGATGGTACCCAACTCTTTTGTGGCTTCAACCGGACTGTGCGTGTCTTTTCCACATCCAGGCCCGGCAGAGACTGCGAGGTGCGAGCCACCTTTGGTAAGCCTCCAAGGGGGAGGAGATGAAAGAGTCGCAGAGTAGCACCTGTGAGGAAGGAGCCACCTGTGCGGCCTCTCACCGTCCTCAGTACAAGCCTGAGAGGCACATGCCAGCTGCCAGAGACAGACAGCAGCAGCCTCCGAGCATGGAGGAAACTCCCACGGTCACAGCTAGTTTATTAGAAAGCTGGGTTGGCCACCCATGCCTGTCAAATGGGTGCTTTGTGGTCTCTCAAAATCTTCCTAATACCTAGAAGTCATTTTTATTTTATTCTTTTTTTTTTTGCGGTGCCTGGGATTGAACCCAGGGTCTTGTGTTAGGCAAGCACCATACCGCTGAACCTTAGAGAATTGAAGGTGAAGGGAGCCCATTTCCTGTAGGCCTTCAGCTCTCCATCCCTTCCAGGGAAAACTGAGATGTGAGAGGGAAGAGCTGAGTGATCTGGGAAGCATCAGAGACCTTCAGGTTACCTGGGACAAACATGGTGGGGGAATGAGTCTCCCAGCTTGTCAGTACCAGGGCAGGCCACAGAGGTCCTTAGCTAGTTAATGTCCTGTACTAATCACTCTCTTGTTTCCTCTCCAGCCAAAAAGCAGGGCCAGAGCGGCATCATCTCCTGTATAGCCTTTAGTCCCTCCCAGCCCCTTTACGCCTGTGGCTCCTATGGCCGTACCCTAGGCCTGTATGCCTGGGATGATGGTTCACCTCTTGCCTTACTTGGAGGACACCAAGGGGGTGTCACCCATCTTTGCTTTCACCCTGATGGCAACCTCTTCTTTTCAGGAGCTCGAAAGGTATTGGTCAGACTCCAAAACATATGGGTAGGTGGGAGTGGAGTGTCATTTGTAATGTGTTGAGATGGACCAAGTTTGAGGGACTCAGGGAGGTGGAGTGCAGGGGGGGGGGGTTGACTCCAGACCCCTCCCTGTTCTTGTCTTCAGGATTCTGAACTTCTGTGCTGGGATCTCAGGCAGCCTGGCCACCTCCTGTGGTCTCTGAGTCGGGAAGTGACCACCAATCAACGCATCTACTTTGATCTGGACCCGTAAGTGGCCATGGCCCCTTCCAGTCTCAAGGATGTCATAGTCTCACTTCAGGGTCCTAGGCCCTTGGATGTGAATGGCTTCTACCCCAAGGGCAATGCCTGTCTGCCACAAGTTTCCCTTCTTTCTCAGAAGTGGGCAGTTCCTAGTGAGTGGCAACACCAGTGGAATTGTGTCTGTGTGGGACATTAGTGGAGCTTTCAGTGACAGCCAGCAGCTGGAACCTGTGAGGACTTTTCTGCCCCAGAAGGACTGCACCAATGGAGTGAGGTCCTCAGTTCACTGAAGGATGTTGGGGCTGGGCTTTGGGAGAAAGGTGGGTTCCTCAGGTGTCACCCTGACCTATGTGCTGACAGATTGTTCTCTCCTCCAGCCTTCATCCCAGCTTGCCTCTACTGGCTACTGCTTCTGGCCAGCGCATGTTCCCAGAGCCCACCAACAGTGGAGATGAAGGTGACCCAGGGCTGGACCTTCCTCTGCTCTCCCTGTGCCATGCCCAACCTGAATGGCGGCTTCAGCTCTGGTGGTGTGGAGGGGGACCAGACCTCAGTAGCCATGACGACCACCAGGATGAGAAGAGACAAGAAAGGACAGAAGGCTGTGGGGATGAGTTAATATAAAGATTTTGTATCATACTAGAGTCATTGCGTCTGTTTTGGGTGGCACGTTACTGGTGGGAGTTCTGTAGGAGCCTTAATAGGTTCCTTTGTCCAGCATCTTGTGGGGTCTGGTTATATTGTTCCCAAAACCAGGGGTTGAGAGGTGGGACCAGGCAGGAGCCAATGAGGTGCTGAGCATGGTGTGAAGTCAAACAGGTGGGGGTGGGGCCTCCTCGTGCCTTTGACTGGATGGTTGCTAGGCAACTTGGTAAACTGAGGAGCAAAGCCTGTTTGAAATCTCACTCCTGAGGTGGCTGCTTTAGGGGTCAGGGTGAGCTGGCCTGAGCAAGGGTGGCCGGAGCTTGGTGGCAGACTGTTGAGTGTGACTGCACGAGACTAGACAGACAAGTCAGCGCTGATGGCTGCACACCGCACTGTTTACCATCACCCGGCTGCAGAGGGGAAGGGTGCAAGAGCACTGTGCCCCACTGCACCCCAGTGGGCAGAGTGAAGGACACACAGGAAGGAGTATATGGAAAGCAACAGTTGCTTCACATTGGTCTCCCGAATGGAGCGCTGGGGCAAGGGGCTTGCTAGCTCGCTCTTCCTGTTTCTCCATCTGTCCACCCTCCCCCTCCCCACACCTTGTCAAACACCCAGAAAGGGAGTCTTTGAAGACATGCTGCCACGGTGGAGACTTCAGTCAAAGGGAAAGGAGCAGCCTGTGGAGGATTGGGCAGGAAGGAGAGGAATGTCGCCCCTGCCGGGAGGTGCTGAAAACCTTGGTTCTTACACCCAAGAAGGGAGCCTCTCCCTTCCCCCAGGATAATTGGAAACAGCCCTTCCTGTGGATTGCAGCTTTGGGGTTATAGGTACCCCTTTTCCTCTCCAGGATCACCTAAGTAGGGCCAAAATTTACTCCCTGCTCCCTTCACTTAATCCACAGAAAACAGTAATGGTCAGAGAAGCAGTGACAAAGGGAACCCCAGGAAATGGGGAGTTCAGCAGCCTGGGTTGTGTTTTTGGTTTTCCCTAAACTCCTCGTGTGACCTTGGGCAAGTCACGGGGTCCCCTCTCAACCTGGGTAGCTCTGCCCCCTTCCCACTTGACACAGGTAGACCATCAACTTAGCCGTACTTTGTGAAGTGCCTAGCCTTCAAGGTTATCATCATCGTCTCCAGCCGGCTCCGAAGCAGCAGTGTTGTTTTGGAATGGAAAAGGAACAGGCTGCGGGAGCAAAGGCGGAAGGTTTTTCGGGGTGGAGAGGGCAAGAGCCTTTCTGGATGCTCCCGAGGAAGATTCCAACCGCTCGGGCAATCAGAGGGCAGGAAGGAAAGCTGGCAGAAACTCAGCCAGTGACGGACAACTGCGAGAGACAAAGGGGGCGTGAGAGACTGCGCCCGGGCTGCCAGGCGGGGTGGCGGACGGGAGGTGCGCGAGGTGAGGGAGGTGTGGGGGGCGTGGGCCGCGGGATGCGACGCCCGCTCCGACTGAGCTCCAGCTCCGGTTTTTCCCTCCACCATGCTCTCCCCCTCCCCGCCTCTCCTTTAACTCCCCCCTCCTGTGCTCGGGACTGGTTTCCTCCCTTAGCCCGCTGCCCTCAATCCCGGCGAGGCTGGGGCTCCAGCTCAGTGTCCCCTTCTTCGCTGCCTTGCCCGGCGCCCTATGCCGCCCCAACCTGGCCCTCGGCTTCCCATGTCCCCCACGTAGCCGGGTGCACAAATCTCGAGGTGCTGGCGCGTGGGCCGGGGGCGCGTAGGGTGCCTGCAGACGGCCCCTGCAAGGGTTCTTGTGGGGCTGAGCGCTCTGGAGCCGGGGCGCAGGCACAGCAGAAGAGGGGGTCCTTGTGGGAGCTGGGGGTGATTATCCACCCACCAGGGTGACTGGGGCTCCACATCGTGGTAGCCAACCCTGGGGGTGAGAGACTTTGGGGGAGTTGGTGCCCCGCCCCCAGGCCTTGGTAGGGTCATGGGGGCCCCCCATTTTGGGCCAGGGGGTATGCAAGTCGGGGGCCTGCTGCTGCTATGTTTTGCGGGGCTGGTGTCTGGACTCAGCCTGGAGCCTGTCTATTGGAACTCGGCGAATAAGAGGTGAGTGGCCTGGGACTGTGGAGACTCCAGTCCTGTGGGGTAAGGGGTTTGGAAGCTTTGAGACTTTAGGGCTTGGACTCTGAGCTGGGAGGACTGTGGCAGAAGGTGCTGTAGCCTTGAGGTAAGGTGACAGGTTACAAGACAGAGCAATGATCTTCACAGAGCTGGCTGGATGTAGGTGGTGGAGATACCATGTGTCAGGAGTTCGCAGACCTTAAACGGGCAAAGATAAAAAGTTCACGGGCAACGAGAGGCCAGTGGAGTAGCTATTTGGATCTGGAGGAGACTGTGTCATCTGGGTTGAAGGGAGCCTGGTTAATGTCAGCTCTCGGGAGCCTAGTGCTGAATGGGTGCTGCTGAGGTACGGAGCGGAAGGGCAGGGGTGCCTAGCTCCCAGGAGGCACTCGGTGTTGGAGATGAAATGGAAGGGGGTTCAGCTTGGGGCTGCAGAACAGCCCACCCAAGGTTCCTGGGCTCTTAGTCTGACCCAACTCATGTGAACAGCCAGAGGACTAGTGAACCTTTGACTGAACAACTTCTTGGCTAGAGTCTTCCTGGCTTGGCGGGTTCTTCTGGGAGCCCCCTCAAGCCTCCCTCCTTCCTCTTGCTACTAGAGTCCTGAGGATGCTTTTGCCCTCTCCTGTCATCTTGGCTGCAGGCTCTTCCATCAGGGACTCTTTTCCCTAGCACACTTGCTTTGCGTTAAAAAAGGTCAAGGGTCAGTCACACAGGGGCAGAGAGAACCTATGGGAGGTCATCTGTGTGATTTGCCTCCATGGCATTTTCTATTCCCACCAGGCCCAAGTTTCTGTTTCAAAAACTTCCTACTTCTCTGGGGAAGGTTGTGAGAGGTCATGGGAGGGAGTGGACTTGAGAATTCATCAGGTACTTGGTCTTAATCCTAGCTCTGCTGTTTGCAACTGTGTGGTCTTACACTTGTCACCTAACCTCTCTGAGCTTGTGTCTTCAGTCCTTACAGCTGTTATGAGGATTGGAGGCAAGGTATTCGGACATATTATATACTCATGAAAGGAGAGGTAGGATTGGGTTTTTGTTTGCTTTTGTTTTTTGCTTCCTGGCCTCCCTGCCCTGTCCCAATCCTGGTACCCTTTCTCACTCCTGAATCTCGGTGGGGAATAATCTCAAGTTTTCCTATCTGCCAGCAACTCCTGGCTGCAGTTTTGAGTAGCAAGTGTAGCTTGAGGATATAAATTGAGCTATCCTGATAGGGTTGAGACAAGGCCTTAGGCTGTTCTGAGGCTCTTTTGGATGTTGGGTGGGAGCTGGTCATTTGGAATCCAGCAACAGTCTCCTGGGACCCAGTTTCAACAATGGATGCACAGGCTTGCAGTGGCAAGCAAGGTGTGACTGTGCTGGGCCCATGGGTTCCTTGGCTAACTGGCCAAGGAGATCCTGGGTTGTGTCAGCTGTGCTGACAGATGTCAACTACTTCAACTCCAAAGCAGGAGAGAGCACTTTCCTCAGAAAGTTTAAGCCTCAAGGTGGAAGACAGGAAGGAGAGTGATCTGGGTAGCCAGCCCATACACTTTGGTTCTCATCAGCCCCATTTTGGTCAATGCCAAACTAGCATTTGCCTCATGTCTTATTAACTGGCAAACTTGGGAAAATGGTCCGGACCACCCTCCCCCAACCTCTACCTGGCCCCTTTTGGACTGAAATTCAGTGGTGGCCTGGAGGAGGGAGAGGTTCAACCCCCATGGTTGACTGCCATGGAATAGTGAAACCACCTGGGAGGGGTAGGCTGTGGTGGTTCCAGAGAGGCCAGCTCCTTGGTAACTGGCATCCTGTTACCATGGCAACGGCACCGGTGATGGAGCGGGAGATGGCAGTGTGCATGTGGTGAGGGCGGGCTGAAGAGTGCATTTGGGCACACCAAGGGGCAGGAGACCTCAGAGCCTGGGCTCCTGCTGCTTCTGATGTGAGCTTGCAGAGCCCTTGGTACCCGCGCTTACTGAACACAGGACTCAAACAAAGGCGATGGGCGGGAGCTAAGAATTGCTGTCCTACAGGCTTGGGAGTGAGAGAGAGAACGCTTTGGACACCACACCCCTGACATCTCTTCCTTGTCTACCTTGTCTTTCCTATAGGTTCCAGGCAGAGGGTGGTTATGTACTTTACCCTCAGATTGGGGACCGGCTAGATCTCCTTTGCCCCCGGGCCCGGCCTCCTGGCCCCCACTCCTCTCCTAGTTATGAGTTCTACAAACTGTACCTGGTAGGGGGTGCCCAGGGTCGGCGTTGTGAGGCACCCCCTGCCCCAAACCTTCTTCTCACGTGTGACCGGCCAGACCTGGACCTCCGCTTCACCATCAAGTTCCAGGAGTACAGCCCTAACCTCTGGGGCCATGAGTTCCGATCCCACCACGATTACTACATAATTGGTACTGCCAGGCAGAGGGCCTGGGCAAATAGAGTGTCCCCCCAGGATGGAGGGTGAGGAAGGGAGGACCATTAGAATCCACCACTATGCATTCAGTAGGGCTCCCCCAGAGCATGGGAACAGGGGAAGGGGCTAGACCCTGCAGTCCTGACTCCCTCCCCTGTTCTTTTTTTCAGCCACATCAGATGGGACCCGGGAAGGCCTGGAGAGCTTGCAGGGAGGCGTGTGCCTAACCAGAGGCATGAAGGTGCTTCTGCGAGTGGGACAGAGTGAGTGGGGCTAGTGGACACCTGCTAGGAGCTAAGGGTGGTTTAGATAGTAGACAAAGTCAGGGGGGCAGTTGTCTCAGCTCCTCTCTTTTGCATCTTCCCCATCTTCAGGTCCCCGAGGAGGAGCTGTACCCCGAAAACCTGTGTCTGAAATGCCCTTGGAGAGAGACCGAGGGGCAGCTCACAGCCTAGAACCTGGGAAGGACAGCATACCAGGTAGGAACCAGGAGCCAGTCACTGCCTCCTCTACTCTCAGACCCCAGCTGCCCTGCCTTCACCCTCTCCTGCCCTTCCTCTCCCATTTTGGGGGTGGCAATACAGGAAAGAGGAGAAGAGAGGAGGGGAGGGTGGGAGGGAAGTGGAAGCCAAATGAGGAAAAGACTCAATTAGAACTAATTAGCCAAGTCACTGCTTCAATCAGTGCTGTCAGAAGTGGGGAGGACTATATGGCAAGGAGCTGTAGGCCGGACACCTGTATTTGGAGCTAGGTCTTGGGGGAGGGAATGTTGGGTACCTAAGGGATCTGGGCACTGCTGGAGAAGCCCATGGGGACCCCCAGGGCTGGGTGTATCCAATATCCAGATGGTTCCTTCAGCCCCTTCCCCTCTTTCCTCCTTCACCCCTTCCCTGCCAGGTGACCCCAACAGCAATGCAACCTCCCGGGGTGCTGAAGGCCCCTTGCCCCCTCCCAGCATGCCCGCAGTGGCTGGGGCAGCAGGGGGGCTGGCGCTGCTCTTGCTGGGCGTGGCCGGGGCTGGGGGTGCCATGTGTTGGCGGAGACGGCGGGCCAAGCCTTCGGAGAGTCGCCACCCTGGTCCTGGCTCCTTTGGGCGGGGAGGGTCTCTGGGCCTGGGTGGTGGAGGAGGGATGGGACCTCGGGAGGCTGAGCCTGGGGAGCTAGGAATAGCCCTGCGGGGTGGTGGGGCTGCAGATCCCCCCTTCTGCCCCCACTATGAGAAGGTGAGCGGTGACTATGGGCACCCTGTGTACATTGTGCAGGATGGCCCCCCCCAGAGCCCTCCAAATATCTACTACAAGGTATGAGGGTTCCTCCCACCTGATTTTCCTCAGTCCAGCTGTCCATGGGTGGTCCTTCAGTTTATTTCATGGTATAAGGGACACCTGTGCCGTAACCTTGGTCCCCTTTGCCCCACCAGCTCCTTGGCTCCTCCTAGCTATAGTCCTCATTTCCAACTTTAGGACCCCTTAAGAACGACCACACCTCTTCCTGCCCTCCCTGTTGGGCAGTCCTCTGTTTCTGCCTCTTAGGGAAAGGGACACAGGCTCAGCCTCCTTTAGTCACGACCAGGTGTCCTTGTTCCCTCACCCGCCCAGAGTAGGGGTGGGGTCAGTCTGTCTTTTGGTTGGCACCTCTTTCTGCCTCTCACTGTTTTTCTCTTCTCTCTATCTCTCATTCTCTCTCTCTCCTGGTCTCTAGGTCTGTTATCTTCCTCCCCCCTAGCCTCCTCTTTCTTACATCTCCTTTTACCTACCCTCTTGGCTTCTTGTCCTTCCTGTGCCTCTCACACGTCTCCTGGGTTGGGGCATCAAAGTATTTCTCCCCCGCCCCCGTCGGCTCTTGGCCCTTTCCAACTTTTCATACCAACTGACTCCCCACAGTTGGCCAAAATTGGGACTTTTGGGGGGAAAGATTCTGGCACTGCACCCCCAGCTCCGGGCATGGGCACAGGGCCTCTTTTCCTGCCCTTCTGTGTACTCTAGCCATTTGGGGTGGTTACCGTGTCACAACAACTACTACCATGAGAAGAAGTGTCCTGTTGTGTCCAGTGGCTGATAGCAAGATATGAACCAGTGGGGCCATTGCGGACTTGATCTGCTGCCGAATGGGCATCAGACAGGAAGTGACTTGATCCAGACAAGAAGTGACCAGGCCTGGACAGAAATGGTCTGGGAAGTGGCAGAAGCAGAGCAGCAGGAACTGGAAGTGCCTTCATCCAGGACAGGAAGTCGGACTTCTGAAGTAGGAAGTGGTCTGGCTGGAATTCCAAGTGGCTTAGTCTGGGGTTGTGGTGGGGGTGGGGGTGGGGGCATGGGAAGTGGATGGTTCTTACCCTGTGGAGAAAGGGGCAGGAGGAACTTCCTGTTTTAGGAGGAAGCTGGAACTTACCACTGTGAGAGGACAGTTGTGGACTGAGGATTTTCTTAGTATTCAGTGGCACTTCCTAAGGATCTCCCTTCCCTTGTGCTCTGTGCGATTTTTAGGACAGCTAAGATGACTGCCACCTGCTGTGGCAGGCCCAATTTGTCTTGTTCTCCCCTTACTGTGACCCAGTATAATCTCTGTTGATCAACAGGACTACCCCAAGAATCCATATGTTCTCCCCCAGTAACCAGACGGCTGTCTTGTTCATGCCTTCCTGCCTTCAAACCCAACACAGCACCCTTCTTAGTGACCAAGAGGTGGCCTACTGACTGGTCTAGCTGATGGCAGTTATTAGCACTGGTTGCTGTTTCCATAGTGACAAGCCTATACCTCTTCCTGCTCTTTAGTGCACAATGGGCTATTGCCTCAGTTTCCTCCCAGCTCAGTTTTATTAGAATCAAAGCTGCCCTTAGGCACCAAGTTAGGCACCCTCAATCACCAGCCAAAATGGTTGCTTTGTCCACCAGAGGTCAAGCCATCTCTCTGGCGCTGTAGTTCCCAGCTCCTTCCAGGGAACAGGAAGTTGATATTGCCATGGGGGAGGTGGCGGGGTATGGCCGTCACCTCAATAGTTTTACTGTAAAAGGGAAATTTGAACAACAACAACAAAAAAAAAAAAGGAAAAAAATAAACTTTAAAAGTTGACAAGAAGGCTGGAGAATGACTGAATATGAATCTGGGGTCATTATGGCTTTCAATCTGAGGGTAGGTCACATGGAACCAAGGGGCCTGGGGAAAGAGAACACTGGTTGGAGTGGTGAGGTGGGTAGTTAGTTTATGGAGAGGGAATCATGGGATCAGAAGGCTGAGGAAGACAATCTCCTGAGAGAGTGCCTGCTGGAACACTCAAATAGTGACATGTGCCAATCTGGTCACACATGGGGGAGTGAGAATCATGCTAAACCAAAACATGTGGGAGAGAGAGGACATAGTCACCATTAGCAGCACTGAGGTAATGGTAATGTGCACTTGTGTGAAGGTCTGTTCCCTCCTACCTCTTCCCAAGGTACCTCTGACTTGGGGAGTTTTACTGTTGGGAACAATGTGACTGAAGGGATAAGGCTGATCAGAAAATCATAGGAAGACCCCAGGGACCCAGGCATCAGTGTGTCTGCTTGTATACCCATACCCCAGGCTCTTCTCTCCCAAAAGCCCAGGTGCCCATCCCCCTAGACTCAACCCCATTCTCCAGCTACAAAAGCTGCCATCAGGAAACATCACTGGAGCGAGTCCACAGGGTCACAACCTCTGCCCTGACTGCCCTCCCCTGACTTAAGGTTCCCTCCTACTGTCTCCCATCTGCCTGGAGGTCAAGGGGTCCCCCTTCTCCTCTGTTCACAGAGACCCCTACCCATCTCAGCAAGATGCCTGGGTCCTCAGGTATAGGTACTGAAGGAGGGGAGTTGAAAACTGGGAGACCAGGTACTGGGTTGTGTAGAATTTCCTTTTGCCTTCTGAGCCCACACTGGAGCTGCCCAAAGTGGGGAGGCTCGAGGGGGTTGGAAGGGCTGGTCCCTGGCCCTTAGTGGGGGTTGGTTGTCTTGGAAACATCCCCTTCTCTACACAATGGGAAGCCCCCCTCAGCCTCCCGCGTGGATGGAGCCGACAGCCCCATCGCTGGCTATCAGCCTCAGGGACTTGGCAACCGTCACTATGGCAACACAGAGCCCAGCAACAGGGCCCACTGAGAAAGGGAGGGGTCCTAGACTGGGGCAGGGCTGTGAGAGTCCCCTTGACACATACATCCAGAGATACAGGTGGATACAAGAGGGAAGAGAATGGAGATAAATAGTCTCTGTGACAAATACATCACCAAAGCAGCCAGGACATCATAACAGGCTGAGGGACAGGAAGACACCTGGGGACAGATGCACAGCTGGGAAGAAAAACAGCATATCCTGCACAGCCCATGGGACACACCCCCTCTGAGCACTGGCATCCACAGAACCCCTGCCAACCACCTGACATTCACAACACCTACAGTCTTTCACATGTGCAGTAACTTGGGTGTCTTTTAAGCTATTTGAAAATGCTGGTGACTTCCACATGGAACCACACATGCCATCTGTTGGCTTTCGGGATAGAAGTATACACACACACACACACACACACACACACACATGCTCCCAGGGTGACAAGTATAGAAGGACAGAGAGGTGTTTATTCATCCATTTGTTCATTCAGTCACTCCAACATCATGTCTGTTGTGTTCCAGTGCCACTCAGCACTATGGGCTAAGGCAAAATACCTGCTTCATAAAGTCACATTTTTTTGTTTATTTAATGTTTTATGCCCCCACCACCGTGGTGCTAGTGTCAAACCTAGCGCCTTGAACATGTTTGCCAAGTACTTGGTCATTGAGTCATACCCCCGGCCCCAAGTCCACTTTCTTTGTTTAAGATTTATTTGAGCATTGTCATGCATGTATGTATGTGCACCCTGTCTGGGTCTCATGCCTGAGAAGGTCACAAAGGGCATCAGATAGCTGTAAGTGGAGTTATAGAGAGTTGTTACAGAGAGCCTCAAGTAGGAGCTGGGAACCAGACTTGGGTCCTTTGCAAGAGCAGTAAGTGCTTTTAATCACTACAGCTCTTTAGCCTCTCTCTTACCTTTATTTGAGACAGGGTCTCACTCTAGCCCAGGTTGGCCTAGAACTATGTTGTTTGATTTTAAGACAGGGTCTTGTCTGGCAGTGGTGGTGCACACCTTTAAGCCCAGCACTGAGGAGGCAGAGACAGGGGATCTCTGTGAGTTCCAGGCCAGCCTGGTCTACAGAGTGAGTTCCAAGACAACAGGGGTACACAGAGGTACCCTGTATGGAAAAACAAGAGGAAACAAAACAAAACAAACAAAAAGCCAGGTGTGGTGGCACACACCTTTAATCCCAATACTTGGGAGGCAGAGGTAAGTGGATATCTGTGAGTTCGAGGCCAGCCTGGTCGCCAAAGCGAGTCTAGGACAGCCATGGATACACAGAGAAACCCTGTCTCCAAAAACCAAAACAAACAGAGAGACAGGGTTTTATCATGTAGACCAGGATGGCCTCAAACTTAGAGATCTGCCTGCCTTCGCTTCCTGAGTGCTGGGATAAAGGTGTGCCTGTGTTTAGCTTCTGAAGTCCACAATTTAAAAAAAAAAAAATTTTTTTGTTTTTTTTTGTTTTTCAAGACAGGGTTTCTCATATTTCTGGCTCTCCTGGACTAGCTTTGTAGACTAGCCTTGAACTCACAGAGATCTGCCTGCCTCTGCCTCCCATGGCGATTACAGATAGCTGTGAGCTGCCACATGGGTGCTAGGATTTGAATCTGGGTCCTTTGGAAGAGCAGCCAGTGGTCTTAACTGCTGAGCTAACTCTCCTCAACCCCCTCAACTCCTTTTTTTTTTTTTTTTAATGGTTTGGTTTGGTTTTTCAAGACAAGGTTTTTCTGTGTAATAGGGCCCTGATTGTCCTGGACTTTGTAGACCAGACTGGCCTTGAATTTACAGAGATACCTGCCTGCCTCTGCCTCCCAAGTGCTGGGATTAAGCACCACAACATCTGGTTGAAGTCCGCATTTTGATGGGGAACAGGATATTACAATCTCAGTTCATGAAAACACACATTGAGTCTAAGACAAGAAGAGTTTGAAGCCAGCCTCTACTATAGGGTGAGACCATGTGACAAACAAAATAAGACCAAACAAACAGACAGACAGACAGACAGACAAAGAGACCCCAGGGTAAGAGAGCAAACCTTTCAGTTTTGGAGGTCAGAGGGTCCCTGTGAAACAGCCAGGAACTGAAATGGGAAAGACAGGCTAACTGGGGTGAGAGCAGCTGCCAAGGGGGAGAAGATTTTGATGGATTTGATAATAACAAGGAGATCTTCCTTATTTTTGTTCCAGATGTTCTCTGTCTGTCCCTAGACTCAGCCCAAGGAGCAGAAAGTCACTTCAAGAAGCTAGTCTAGCCAGGTGGTGGCACATGCCTTTAATCTCAGCACTCAGAGGCAGATGGATTTCTGAGTTTCAGGCCAGCCAGGGGTACCCAGGGAGACCCTGTCACAAACAAACACATACACAGACAAACACCAAACAAACAGAAAGGACAAAAAAATAAAAAAGAGAAGGAAAAAAAATCCCAGCAGCCCCTTTAGCTTGGTCTCCACCCCTTCCCCTTTGTTTCTTGTGTGTGTGGAATAGTTGTTCTCGAGGACTTTTTAAGCCCTGGGAGGGCAAGGATGATGCGTCGAGCTTTTGGGAGCCTATGACACAAAATCCAGCTCAGCAAGCTGAGTGTGAGGTAATTCCAACACTTGGGAGGTGGGGAGGGAGGAGGCTTGTGAGTGTGAGGCCACTGTGACCCGTGAAGTGAAACCCTGTCTCAAATAAACAACAAATAACATGAAAAGAGCCCTGTCCAGAGCAGACAAGCAAAGCAGAGCTAAAAGAAGCAAGTAGGGTAGATTTCCTGATGCTAAAGTTGCCTTTCCCAAGAGCAGAAGTTCCAGGCTGTCCTGGGGGCTGAGCTGCCCAGGCACTGACTTTCCTAGCCTTTGCAGCTTAAAGGATACAATTTCCACCCAGTTCAGAGTGTGCTTTGTGTTGGGGAGTGTTAGCAATACGAAAATGGGGTCAAGGGGTTGCAGTAGAAATTTCTGTTTTTAAATGTGTTCGTGTGTGCGGCGGGGAGCATGCATGTGGCGGTGGCATGCATGCAGGGTGGAGGGCAGAGGCCAAGTTGCAAGAGTTGGGTCTTTTTACCAGTGAGTCCCCAGGATGAAACTCGGGTCCTCAGGCCTTGCAGCAGGTGCCTTTACTCACTGAGTCATCTCAGAAGACTGCAATAGAAATATCTGGTGGAGAATGTTTGATGTTACAACGGAGGTTTAAGTTAGAATGAAAGGGGGGGGGGCTCCTAAAGGGCAAGTGGGCACCAACAGACATGGAGCTGCCTTTTCCCAGGGAGAGGTTCAAGGTCTGCAGGTAGGCTGGGAAAGGAACTGCAGTGTGGTTTTGGAGGCAGGGGGCTGGCTTGCCTGTGCTTGGAGTGGTGGGTAGGAGCTAGAAAGACACAGAATGGATTGGCTGCTACTGAGTAGCAAGGGTTATGTGTGGCAGAGCCGGGAGTTCAAGGCCACCAGGTTCCAGGTAACCTTGATTGTCATAAGGGGATTGAAGCAATGGATTTCCTAGTTCTCCGTCTTCTGAATCTCCATCAGAAACTTAGGCATCAGTTCCCCAAATGGCACTGACTGGCAGGGTGGGGGCCCCCACGAACAGCCTCAGGGGGCAGCAGCTGGTGAGTGGGGAGGAATCTGTGTGCTCAGCAAACAGCAGCCTTTAGTGAGCAAAGGGCTGCCTCCTCCCTCCTTAATCAGCCTCAGCCAAATGTCCCTGCATTCCCACCACCCCAAGGGGACTGGGGCTGGGCCAGGGTCCCCAGGGGAGTGAGAAGGGGATGGGTGTGGGGAACCAGAGTGGGGCTTAGATTTCCATCCATTGGCTTATGTTCTCTTCTTTTTGGAAGCCCTCAGTTCCTCATGTCACGCAATGCCTCTTTCCTGGCCCCTGCCACTATGGGGGCATCAGCTACAAATCACCTGTGGGGGGTTACTGGTGGAGAAAAAAGGGAAGAGGGGTAAGTCAGGGTTGTAGAAGAATCTACTCTGGTTCTCACGGGACCTGTCCAGGGGATGGTCAGCAGGGAGGTTGCTGGCACAGAGGCCCTGTCTCCCAGCCTGGCCCCTCTCCTGATGGATGCTCTGGTCAGCCAGTGGGGACTCTGACCGCCTGAACATCTCTCTTCCCTTCTGTCTTCCCACCTTCCTCAGCACCCAAGCCTCATCCCCTGATTCTCACCATATTCTAGAGGTATGGCACCCCACCTCACCCAAAATTTGCTATTCCCCACTGGGGACTGTAGCTTCTAGGTCTTAGCCTCTGGCTCCCTCTCCCCTTCAGCCCTTGCTCCCCTCGGGGACCCAGGCATCCTGCCCACTCTTTTCACCATAGCAACTATTCTTCTTGGAGTTGTTTAAGACTTTAATATCATTTCATTAAGTCAGTAAGTTCAGAGAAGGTTGGGAGCACAAAGAGACTAGGAGTGGGCCAAAAAGGACCAAGGTAGGGGGGAAGAAGGAAAGGGCCCCTCTTCTCCGTGGAGATGGCTCTCAGAAATCAAATATTGACAGTGAGAGAACCTTATTAAATCTGGGACAAGGGTGTGTGTGGGTGGCTGTGGGAATGGCCGGATGCCTGGGTTCTGAGGGTGATGAAGGGAGGAGAGAAAAGCCTATAGCTAGGAGGATGTACCCAGGCTAAGGGACTCCAGGGTACAGCTGGTCAGTCCTTTTCCTTTGGCATGTACTTAGGCTTGCTGCTCTGGCTGTTTCTCAGCTGTCCCATAGAGCCCCTAGGGACACACACCCCATCACAGCTGTGGCTGCCCCCCCATCCCTTTTCTCTACCTCCACCTCTGTTGATGAGCTTCAGCAGCGTTTAATCGGATTGAGCAGTAATTAGCAAAGCAAGATGTTTGATTACCTATTTAGCATAATGTGGGGGGCTGGGATCCCTAGGCACAACCACAGTTGAGAGGGGAGTCAGGGGAGAAAAGGGGGTCTATGCAAAGTTCCTTTCCCAGAGGGATTTGTAAACCTGCCCTCAAGGATTTCCACCCCAAGGCTCCCCACAAATTTTCAGTCCTTTGGGACTTTTCCCTTGGGATTCTGACCAGCCACATCACCCCTCTCTGCTATTTGGGTGGAAGATTACCTACGTGTTCTATCTCAGCCCTAGGTGCTGTGCAGCTGGTCTTAGGGTGTGGCATCCTCTTTCCTTCAATCCCTGCTCTCAGCAACAGGAGTCTGGATTGGGCCAAAGACCACAGGAATCAGAGCCCAGAAACCCATCTTCATTCAGGACAATGGTAGTAACCAGATGTGGTGGCACACCCCTGTAATTCCAGCACCCAGGAGGCAGAGGCAGGACTCAAAGTTTGATAGTTTGAGACCAGCTTAAGCTACATGGTGAACGGTGAAGGTGGTGGTGATGGTGGTGGTGTGTGTAAGGGAGGAATTGTCAATTACAGAATGATGGTGGCTTGGGTCAGGGCGTAGATAAATGCATTGGCCTCCAGTAGTACCAGACTGGCAAAATGAGACCTGTCAGGTGTGAAAATGGGGGAACTAAGTGCCCGCTCCTCTTCATATCCACCGAAGAAACGGTCATCAATTTAGCTCCACATGGAAATGTAATCAGTGGGCTCGCTGCTGGCTTTGTCTTAATTAGGCACTATTGATGCAAGCAGGGAGGGCGCCTCCCTATTCCCATGATTCTGCTTCCTCCCGGCATTTTTCACGTCTCCCCAAAGCGTCTCGCGACCCTCCGGGTGCAGCTGCCTTTTCCGATTTCCAGCCACCAGGACGCGCAGCGCCCCCTAGCACCCGCTTGGGTCTGCCCCTCCAGTGCTCTCCCAAGCTGCTCCGGGACGCAGCCTTTGTTCCTACGAGCCCAGCTCCTCCATGCCCGGCTCACCTTCCCCGGGGGAGTCCCCGCCTCTCGTTCGCCCCCCAAACTAGCAATGCTTTTCAAAGCCAATCCTCAGATTCAAAAAAAAAAAAAAATTCCAGTTCCAGCCTTCACCCATTTCCCCCGCCCCGTGCCTCGCAGCAATCCTAGAGACCCCAATCCGGGCTAAGAAGCGGGAGCAGCAGGAGGGCAGGGGTGCTCCAGCCCCGGTTTTTCCCCTGGACCCAGCTGCAGCCGTGGCTGCTCGGAAATCCTGGAGAGCTTTCCAGAAGGCGAACGAGCGTCGCAGGCGGGACCCCGAGCGCCACCTGCTGGACCCGTACAGGCCGGAGCCCCCACACCTGAGGGCCGGGGTCGGGTGTTTGGGTCCCCAGTCTTTTCCACGTCCTGCGGGACCGTGTCTCATTGTTTTCTGCCCTTCCAGCTCAGTCCTCAAATCCAGCCCGGAGTCGTCCCCACCACCCTCGGGCCCCCAGATTTAGTAGCTGTCAAAACCCTAGGCCCCCTTTCCCTCTAGTCTCGGGTCCACGCGGGAAAGACCCTCGCGGGGTGGGGCGGTGGAGCAGCGCGCCTGCGCAGTGTCCACAGACCCGCCACTTAATCTCCCAGCCCCGGGTTGCCATGGCGACGCGTGCAGGCCGGCGCGGGCCTGGGAGGGCCACGCGGGGCAGCTTCTTGGTTGGTGTGGCCCAACCGTCGGTCTAGAGAGGAGAGGGTCTGCGTTGTGAGGTGTGTGTCCGGCAGGGGGAAGGGAAGAATGCTGGGGAGAAGGGGCGGCTGCGGGGGCGGAGGAGCAGCAGTGGAGGAGGCAGGGGCTGGAAAGAAGACGGGAGAAATTGTGACAGAGAGAAAGGGGCGTCTGGTGAGGCAAGAGGAAGAGGGGCAACTCAGGGTGCAATGAAGAGGGGACAGTTCGTGGGGAGGGAATTGTGAGGGAAATACTATACTGCCTACTGATGACCAGTTTGAGGAGCAGGCGGGCCCTTTAGTATTTTCCAGTAATCCCAGTGAGTCCTGGGCTGGGACACTTTCTCCTGGGCCCCATGATGATGTCTCCCAAGGCTCCAGTTGGAGGCTAGGTGCTTCCCCTGAGGCCGATGAAGAAAACCGCATTCTTGTAGTTGGTTTTATTGATTTGTTGGCCTAACAGAACGTTTTTCCTTGGAGCAAAGTACAAATCCTTCAAGTTTGAAATTCATAACCCATGATCAATGCCTGTGGCAGCCTGTGGGGATGAGGAAAGAAAGCCACAGGTGGCTGCCAGGCTCTCGCTGAAGGAAGAGGGAGTGCCTAGCATTCTAACGTGTGTTCCTGAAAATTCTGTGCTCTTGGCACGGTTGCTGGTTGCTTCCAACCTTTTTTTTTTTTTTTAAGGCCCCACTGGGTCTTCTTTGTACTCTCAGTGCCATTGCACCATTGGATAATCTGAAATTTATTACTGGAAGACTTTTGTCCTTCTTGGTTCCAGGTTGTTTACAAGGACATTTGGAATCTAGTGACCCTGAAATTCTGTACTTAGCCTAGAGTCAACCAATAGGGCTAAGAAACCGGAGTACACACAAATCAGTGCGCCCCCCCCTCCCCGCCACCTCTTGGCCATTAAAAACTAAACTGACTCACAGAAATGTTCTTTGTTTAAGGCTGTTGAGATTTTAGTGTGGTAGGACGAGCATTTTTCTTTTTTTTTTTTTGGTTTTTCGAGACAGGGTTTCTCTGTGTATCCTTGGCTGTCCTGGACTCACTTTGTAGACCAGGCTGGCCTCGAACTCACAAAGATCCGCCTGCCTCTGCCTCCCAAGTGCTGGGATTAAAGGCGTGCGCCACCACCGCCCGGCGCATTTTTCTTTTTAAGTAGGGAGGAAAGGAGGCACACAGGAAAATCTTCTAGGTTTAACTCAGTGACTTGACACAGTGATAGTTCCAATGGGATGGAATGATGGACTCTAATTCCCTTCATGGGTAGTGTGGCTGAATTCCCTTCATGGGTAGTGTGGCTGAAGGTTTGAGGGAGCACACTCAGCTCTGTCCCTGATTATCATACATTTTCCATACTCCTCATTAGTGGGGTTTCTGTTAGTTTTTTAAAATTATTTATTTTTATTTTATGAATATTCATATTTTGGCTGCATGTATGTCTGTGCAAGAGTGTCAGATCCCCTGGAACAGGAGTTACAGTTTCGAACTGCCATGTGGATGCTGGGATTTGAACCCAGTCCTCTGGAAGAACAGCCAGTGCTCTCAACTGTTGAGCCATCTCTCCAGCCCTGTTTTTTTTTTTTTTTTTTTAAAAAAAGATTTGCTTTAGTTTATATGTACATACATGTGTATGCAAACGTGTATAGGTATCCAGGGAGGCCAGTAGGGAGTCAGATCACTTGGAACTGGAGTTACAGGCAGTTAGTTGTGAATCACCTGATGGCAGTGTTGGTAGCCAAGCTCTTGTGATCCTGAAGAGCAGGAAGCTATCTTTCCAGTTCCTTCATCTGGGTTATTTTTTTTACCTTTGTTTATTCCTAATGGCTTCTGAGACTTTGAATTTTCCCAACTTTCAGTTTTTGTCTGTGTGTACATGACCATGGTGTGTAAATGCAGGTCAGAGAACAACTTGTGAGCATTGGCTCTCTCCCCGTACCTTGTGGGGCCCAGGTCCTGAACTCTGATCCTCAGTGTTGGCACCTTTACTTCACTGGGCCATCCAACCTGTCCTGGGCTTTGACTTTTAATTTGATTCTCTAATGAATTTGGGTTATCCTAGGGAAAAAGGTGGGGACTCCATGGTCTCCTCCTTTTTTAAATTCAGTGCTCAGAGTCTAACCCAGGGCCCTCACATATATTCTCCACAAGAGCTTTACCACTGAGCTGTGACTCCCCAGCTCCAAGGCCCTGAGTGGATAGCAGGGTGAAGGTTCCCCCAGAAAAGATGATCATCTTGGGTGACTCACTTGGTTTCTGAATCCAAAAGGAACTATGAGTTTTGGGTGGCTGGGTTAGGGGGAGTGGGATCTGGTGGTGGACTTCTGTCATCCCTGTACCTGCAGATTTTGCCTTCAAGATGGCCAGCAAGACTGAGAAGAAACGAAAAGTGGGTGGCCGGGGAGGCACCCGTGCAGGCCGAGGTGGCCGAGTCGCCTATTCTGCTTCGGGTATAGACGCTGGTGATGGTTCCCTGCTCTCCCCTGATCATGAGCTGGAGCCTGGGTCCATCAAGGAGGAGTCTGGTGTGTATTTGCTGGAACAGAGAGTACTTAGAAATGGAGGGTAGGGAAAACTAGAGAGGCTTTTTGAGTGTCTTTTTTTTTTCCTCTTGAGACAGGGTCTCTCTGTATAGCTCTGGGTGGTCTCAAACTGTCTCTGTAGACCAGGCAGGCTTGGAACTCAACACTTCCCAAGTCCTGGGATTAAGGGAAGCACCACCATGCCCAACTCAGGAGGAGCAATGTGACATTGAATCTGTAAGACTTCAGCAGAACCTCTGCCCTATACTTTTTTTTTTTTTATGTGCACGTGTCTGCTTCCTGGCCAGCCTGCTATTTATTCTGTCTTAAAATTTCCCATCAACGTACCAGGAATTCACCAGCCAATTCTTTCTCTAGCCTCTTCCTTATTTGAAGTGTTCTTGGTTGTTCCCACCCCACCGTAGCCAGTTTGATCTCTTCCTTTTTCCTATTTTCACCCTGGGTGGCAAAACAAATAGTGTTTTTCTTCCATTAAGCCCATCACCATGGAGACCCAGCCTGCTTTGCCACCCTTTGAATCCTAAACCCGCTGATGCTTTCCACCATCTGTTGAGAGCTGCTGTGCTTTCTTCCTCATCTTGGCAGAGACTTGGTAGATTGAGGAGGTTCAGGTTCAGGGTGACAGGAAAAGAAGCCTACATGGAGGGAACAAGGAGCTTAAATAGGCCTCCTCTGGCTGATTTGATCCTGGACCAGTGTGGTTGGAGAATTTGGGGTCTCGGTTGCTGTCAGTTGCCTTCCCTTTAGCTCCCTGTCCAGTGGACAAGAGACTGAACCAGGTGTAGATGTCATCTTTATAAAATAGGGATCCTCAGTCTGATTGGCTGGTGGGGTTGGAGGAAATTAAGGGCTTTCCAGTTCCCTACCATTCTGGAAGAAAGAACATGGCAGGGCATTGTGGTGTTGTCTAAGTAGAACATATATCATTAATTCAAGCAGAACATTTCAACAAAAGCTTTTTTTTTTCTTTTGTTTTTTTTGAGACAGGGTTTCTCTGTGTAGCCCTGGCTGTCCTGGATTTATTTTGTAAACTAGGCTAGCCTTGAACTCACAGAGATCCTCCTGCCTCTGCCTCCCAAGTGCTGGGATTACAGGTGTGCGCCACCACACCTGGCAACAAAAGCTATTCTCATGTCAGGCAGGCAGAGCCTGAGAACTTGAACTTAGTTTCACCTTATGATTAAGATGGAGACTAAAGACAAAAATGGCTGCAGTTATGCTAGGCAGGAAGCCCTGGACATGTCTTGATGTTGGTGAGCTCCAACGCCACCTGTCTTTCTTTTCTTTTTTTATGCACATTGGTGTTTTGACTGCATGTATGTCTGTGTGAGGGTGTCGGATCCACTGGAACAGAAGTTACAGCCGTGAGCTGCCATGTACCCAGGTCCTCTGGAAGAGCAGCCGATGCTCCTAACCACTGAGCATCGATCCAGCCCTCCGGATTTTTCTTTCTTTTGTTTGCTTTGGAACAGGGTCTTTCTAAATGGCTCTGCCTGTCCTGAAGCTTGCTATGTAGAGATGGCCAGCCCTGAACTCATAGAGATCTTCCTGCTGCTGGGATTAAAGGCATGGACCAACCATGCCTGGCCCCAAAAAGCTCTTACCTGTTAAAAAAATTATTTTTAAAGGTTTTTAATACGTGTGTGTGTGTGTGTGTGTGTGTGTGTGTGTGTGTGTGTGTGTGCATGTGCATAGGCCAGAGGTTGACAACACTGTCTTCTTCAATCACTCTCTTTTTGTTTTGTTTTTTTCTTTCTTTTTTTTTTTCTTTTTTCGAGACAGGGTTTCTCTGTGTAGCCCTGGCTGTCCTGGACACACTTTGTAGACCAGGCTGGCCTCGAACTCACAGAGATCCGCCTGCCTCTGCCTCCCAAGTGCTGGGATTAAAGGCGTGCGCCACCATGCCCGGCTATTTCGTGTGCTTTTAAGGTGAACTTAATGTAGCTGAGTCTCGCCTGGAACTGAATCTCTTACCTCTGCTGTCCCTCCACTGGGACTATGTAAATATGTGTGCCACCACTCCCAGATTTCAAACAGCAATTTAAAAAAATCAAACATGTTAATACAATACAATCCAAAGATACATTAATTTGATACTTATATGCTGAGGAGAGATGCCAAGAAAATATTAAGGTCTTTGTTTTCCATAATTAAATCATTATGTTTTCATAAAACAGAAAACTTTGTGTGTACAGTAAAAACCCTACAGTTCATAACATACAATGGTCTGCAGTCTGAGCTGAGGTATTTCAGGCAGTGTTTGTTGGTGATGTGTACAGGCAGTGTGATATGTGTCTATGTGTTATGTGTTTAGGATCAAGGCTGTAATGAACTGGCAGGATATAGCATGGAGAGTAGGTGACAGTTGCCAGAGGTACCTTGGGTTCATGATGAGTTCGGTGTTTTAATTTTTTAAAAAAAGAGTTTATGGGGCTGGAGAGATGGCTCAGCAGTTAAGAGCACTGGCTGCTCTTCCAGAGGTCATGAGTTCAATTCCCAGCAACCACATGGTGGCCCACAACCATCCATAATGAAATCTGGTGCCCTCATCTGGCCTACAGATATACCTGCACACAGAACACTGTATACATAATAAATAAATCTTTAAAAAAAAAAATAAAATAAAAAAAGAGTTTATTGCAGGGCATGATGGCACACACCTTTAATCCCAGCACTTGGGAGGCAGAGGCAGGCAGATCTCTGTGAGTTCAAGGCCAGCCTGGTCTACAAAGTGAGTTAATGACAGCCAGGGCTACAAAGGGAAACCCTGTGTCGAAAAAACAAAAAAAAAATTATTACGTTTTTATTTATTTATTCTTTGCACGTGCATGTGGTGTGCACATGCCACAGTATTTAAGTGAGGTCAGAGGACCACTGGGGGGAGTTAATTCTCTTCCTCCACCATGTGGGTCCCAGGGATCTAACTCAGAGCACCAGGCTTGGCAGCAAGTGCTTGTACCCACTGAGCCCTCTTGTTCACCCTTCAAATTCATTTTGGTCAGAAACCTCTTGCTGTTGTCAAAAATTTCCAATGCCCCATGTTATGCAACCCATCTGGGGTTGCAACCCACGTTCAAGAAACCAGACCTATGGGTATGGTGGTGCATACCTTTAATCCCAGCTTTTGAGAGGCAGGTGGATTTCTGTGAGTTTGAGGACAGCCTGGTCTACAAAGTGAGTCCAGGACAGCTAGGGCTACATAGAGAAACCTTTCTTGAAAAACCTAAAAGAAAAACAAAGCAAAACAAAAAACCAAAACCAAACAAACAAAAAACAGAAGAAAAGAAACTGGACCCTAAAGCATACAACCCACTGGTTTTTGACATATTTAATATTTAAAAGCTGTACAACCATCAATTGGAACAGTAAATTTTTATTTATCAAACATATATTCTTTTTTTTTTTTTTGGTTTTTCGAGACAGGATTTCTCTGTGTAGCCCTGGCTGACCTGGACTCACTTTGTAGACCAGGCTGGCCTCGAACTCGCAAAGATCCGCCTGCCTCTGCCTCCCAAGTGCTGGGATTAAAGGCGTGCGCCACCACTGCCCGGCTAAACATATATTAATTCTTAACAATAACCTAACAGTTGCCTATAAAGTTCCTAAATCCTAAAGCCCGAACCCCAACTCTGAAACCTAATCTATAACACCCCAATACCTACAATACAAACACTTAACACTAAACTAAGGTTGAGATATTTTCCTCTGGGCGTGGATCCTTATGGATGGCTAGCTTTCATCAAATCTTTCAGTCTTAAAGTCTCTGAATTTTGTTCGTCAGATCTTAAGACAGTTTATCAAGCAAGAATTGCCTCTGCAGTCTTAGAGTCCAATTATTTACAAGATGAAAAGTTTCTTCGGGTCACCATTCAGATGTTTAGGCCTGCAAGGGTCTCTCGCTTCAGTGCTCTGTCCAATCCCATGCCCTTGGGCTCCGAGGGGAGATAACTCCCCTCCTCCTAGATGGTCCAGAATACCAGGGAGAATCGTCCCCAGACCCTCAACAGGTTGATACAAGATGGTGAGGCCTCCGGGTAAGACTGTGATGTGAGTTTTTCTGCCAGATGAGGAGGAAGGTGAGTGAGGCAGGAGAGGGAGTAACCTGTGTCCATGTGAATCTTGATTTAAATCTCTTCACCTGTCGTAATGAATTGGCAGCATGATTTTCAGCAGAAGCTTTCGAGAGCTTCCAAGTCATGCCCCTGGGCAATGTGTCCCTTCATAGCTTTTCTTGCAGAGGGCCAAGGAGCAGCAGGCTCCTTGTAGTCTGGAGACTACATAATCTGTTGTCATGGATCCTGGCGGGCGCCCCAGGGCATGTATCCTCCCCTCCAAAGTCCCATGATCAAAAAAGTCATCTGTCCTTGGTGGGTTCCTAAGGACATGCCATGTCAGACGTAAATCTTTTACCTTAAAGTCCAGGTTTTTGCTATTCCAAGATCCCTAAGCTGCTAAATTCTATCACTAACCCCACCACAATCAATACTGTCCAATTTTAGAACATTCTCATCCTCCCAAAAGAAAGTCACTTTAAGCTCTTTGACAAGTTGGTGCCAGGTGACTCCTCAATCTTTACTTCTTTTGTGTGTGTGTGTGTGTACATGCTTATGTAGGTATATTTAGTGTGTGTATATATGCACGTATATGCATATATGTATATGTCTTGGTTTGAGGTTCATTGCCGTAATAAAACATTGACCCAACCTAGCCTAGAGAGGGAAGGGTCCATTTATTTACTCTGATCCTGATCACAACTCATCATTAAGAGATGCCAAGCAGGAACTGGAGCAGGTCAGGAACCTGGGCAGGAAACAGAGCATGGACTATGGGGGAAGGATGGTTACTAGCTTGCTCATCACAGCGCACTCAGCTGTTTGTTTAGATTTATTGTTTGATGTGTATGGAGGCTTTGCTTTATGTTTGTCTGTGTACTACACAGGGCTCAGAAGAAAGTGTCACCCTGGAACTAGAGTTACAGACAGATGCTAGCCACACTGTGGGTGCTGGGAATCGAACTTGGGTCCTCTGGAAGAGCAGCCAGTGCTCTTACTGCTGAGCCATCTCTCCAGCCTCTTTGCTTTTCTTATACAACCCAGAACCACCTGCCTAAGACTGGCTACTCACAGTGGGCTGGCACTACCTGGTAACAATTGTTAATCAAGAAAATGGCCCCACAGACTTCCTGCAGCCCCATCTGATGGAGGCATTTCTCTCAACTGAGATTCCATCTCCCCAGGTGACTCTAGTGGAACCGAACTTTTTAATTATTATTTAACATTTATTTATTACTATATTCACTTATAACAAACACCAATTTCTTAACTATTAATCCTATAAATTCCTACAACCCCTTTAACCTATCCACTAAACCTATTGATAATTATTTTCCTAACCTTTTAGAATGATACAGTCTCTGGGGCAGGTCCTCAGTCGTCAGGAACACAGTCTTTGTTGTAGATTCTTTTTTTTTTTTTAAAGATTTGTTTTATGCATATGTGTGCTCTATCTGCATGTACACCTGCATTCCAGAAGAGGGCACCAGATCACATTGTGGATGGTTGTGAGCCACCATGTGGTTGCTGGGAATTGAACTCAGGACCTTTGGAAGAGCACTAGGCAGTGCTCTTAACCGCTGAGCCATCTCTCCAGCCCCTGTTGTAGATTCTTTAACACACTAGAAGTCCTTTTTCTGGATCTCTCACATGTAGATTCATCAGCGTAAGTTAGTTATTGCAGTCTCACCTTAAATAAGGCTTGATGCTTTCTTCTCTCTGGGAGATCCCAGCCCCTTCACATCAGCAACTCTGCCACTCTACCTCAGAGTCCTTAAAGCCAGGCACAATTTCCTTTAGGCCACTGTGCAGACAGATCAAACCTCTCTAGGCAAAAGCTGAGCCACAGGGTTTATTCCTTGGCCTTTTGGTGTCTTGCTCAGGCTTTCTTTGCTCACCAGCTTCTTTCTGCCTCAGGGAGATCTGGCCATCAAATGATGGCCAGCACTTTTTTCAGCAGGACTCTCAGAACTCTCTAGCATCAGGGGCCTCTTTTCCTTTTGGGCTCCATGCACTGTCCTTAAATAGGAGGAACTGTTTCAGCTTAATTTGGGCTCCGCCCACTTAGCATCTGAAAACAATGTCAGGCCAGATACTTTGTTTCTTTAAGTCCATTAAGTCTTTCCTGTTTTTCTGACAACCTTGTTTTTCAGTCCATTGAGTATTTCCTGTTTTTCCTGACTTCAACCTTGTTTTTCAGTCTATTAAATCTGTTTGTTTCCTGCTTTTAGGCCACATGCTGATAATGATGTTTATGCCCTGAATTAAGAGACAGTATCAGAAACCCCTATATATTTTCTAAATCTAATTTTATTTATCTAACTCCCTACACTCTAGCTTGTGCCAAGTTGACAAAATCTAACCAATGCAGTATGTGTGTGCAAGTATGTGTGTATATGTGAGTACATGCATTTGGGTGTGTGAATGCAGTGAATCCACAGTTGCAGTGAATCCACAGTTGCAATGGTGGCTAGAGGGAAACCTCAGGTGTTGATTCTTGTCTCCCACCTTGTTTGAGACAAGGTCTCTTCATTGTTTTTCCGCTGCACACACCAGCCCAACTGGTTCATGAGCCTCTGGGATGCTCCTGTCTCTGTGTCCCTGTTTCAGGAAAAAAAAAAAAAAAAAAAGCTTGGCTTGCAGAAGCTTGGACTGGCTTCTCATATCCTCTTTTGTCATATAGGCATACATGCAAATAGAGCATCATATAAATAAATAGATAAACAAATGAATAAATAAATCTTAAAAGAAAAGATAAGCTTGAAGTACCAATTCTGCTTTTATGTGAGTTCTAGAGATTCATATTCAGGTCTTCATGTCTGCAAGACAAACACCCACTGAGCCGTCTCCTCAGCTTCCCTCTTTATTTCATTTCTTTAATTAATTGTATTTTGAGACAAGGTCTCATTCAGTGCTTAAAACTGCCGTTTTCCTGGTTCTATCTTCTGAGTGTTGGGATTCCATGCATGACCAGCTATGCCCTGCTATTTGTTTATTTTGAGACAGGGACTTACTTTGTAGTCCAGGTTGTTTTGGAAGTCAGGGCAATTCTCCTGCCTAAATCTCCTGAGTACTTGGATTACAAGCATCTGGCTTAAAAGACTAATCAATCAGTTCATTCTTTTGTGGTACTAGTGATAAAACCCAGAGCTTTGTATATACTAGGAAAGAACTCGACCCTGCTCTCAGAACCTTGACTTTAGCAGCTCTTCCTCAGATCCTGAATGTTACTAACTTATATTCTCTTTATAGATTTCTATGCTGGCCATTTCATATAAATAGAATGACACAATAATGTGCTTTCTTCTTTTACATAGCATAACGTTTTCAAGCATGAAAATTAAATTTATTTGTTCATTACCTTTTTTTTTTTTTTTTTTTTGGAGATAGGGTTTCTCTATGTAATTGTCCTGGCTCTCCTGGACTGACCTCGAACTCACAAGAGATCCGCCTGCCTCTGCCTCCCAAGTGCTGGGTTTAAAGGTGTGTGCCACCACGCCCAGCTCACTTTTTAAATAGTGAATAATAGTCCACTGTAGATGTACACCATATCTGTTTACCCAGCTATAGCTGTAATGAACGCTTGAGGTATTCCCTCCACCATCTTCCCCTCCTCCTTCCAATTTCTTCCTCAGTCCTAGGGAGGGAACTCAGGGCCTCATGTGCTAGGCAACTAATGGACCACTGAGCTATATAGCCCCGCTCATTTCCTCCTCATTCCCTCCCTCCTTCCCCGTCTCTTCTTCCTCCTACTCTCTTCTTTTCTGAGACAGCATATCTCTTTGTAGCCCTGGCTGTCCTGTAATGCCCTTTTTAGACCAAACTGACCTCCTCAAACTCACAGAGATCCGGCTGTCTCTGGCTCCTGGGTGCTGGGATTAAAGGTGTGCACTTCCATGTCTGGTTCCCCTGCTCATTCCTACTCCCCCACTGTGAATAATGTTGCTGCAGACATTCATAAGCTGCTGAGGTTCTGCTCTCAAGCCTTGTAGATACTAGACTTGGGATTACCGGGTAATATGGTTCCTATGTATGACGTCACTTTTGTATCTTCATTCTCCCCAGAGAGGGAACTAGAGGAATCTGAAGCATACAAGGACCTGGATACTTCGACAAATATGGTAGGCTTGGACCTCCCCAAAGGATCATATTCCTCCCAGTAACTGGATAACCAAAGCATCAATCCTAGATCATGTATGCAGAATTCTCTCTAGACTGTTCCATTCCTCCCACTTCTCTCACTGGTGACCTGCTCACCCCAAAGCCAGTTCATGGGTAAAGGACTAGAAGACCTGAGTCCTCTTCCCTAGGACAAGTCCTTGAGGAAGGAGCTGGCCTCTTAGCTGGTTTCTCTTGTTCGCCCACCTCGGGTCAACCATGGTTATTCTTACAGGACATCTGAACAGCTTGAACAAGTTGGTAGATATTGTCCTGCTTGGGTAGTGATTTCTAAGACATTCTCTTTTTTTCTCTTCTGCAGTTCTTTTTTGACTGAGGAATTGGTAGAGTCTGCCCCAGTCACTGTGAGAAATGGGCATTAAATAGTACCTTTTCTATCTTTTGTTCCAAGAAGAACATAGCCTTGCCTGTAGTTATGCAGGTGAGATAAGTAGGGTGGCAACTTTGCTTTTTCGAGACAGGGTTTCTCTGTGTAACAGCTCTGGCTGTCCTGGACTCACTTTGTAGACCAGGCTGACCTTGAACTCACAGAGATATGCCTGCTCCACCTCCCAAGTGCTGGGATTAAAGGAGTGCACCACCATGACTGACTGTGTCCTTTTTTTTTTTAAAGACTTTATTTATTTAATGTATGGGTGCTTTGTCTACATGAACATCTGCAACCAGAAGAGGGCATCAGATCACGTGTTTGGTTGTGAACTGCCATGTGGTTGCTAGGAATTGAACTCAGGACCTCCGGAAGAGCAGCCAGTGCTCTTAACCACTGAGCCATCTCCCCAGCCCCCTGTGTCCTTTTTTTTATTTTTTGAAAATTTTCAGTGTTTTTTTGTTTGTTTGTTTGTTTGAGACAGGGTTTCTCTGTGTTTCCCTGGCTGTCCTGGACTCACTTTGTAGACCAGGGTGGGCTTGAACTCACAGAGATCTGCCTGTCTTTGCCTCCTGAGTGCTGGGATTAAAGGTGTACGCCACCAAGCCCGGCGTGTTTACTTTTATTTTATGTGCATTGATGGGCTTGCCTGCATATATATGTCTATATGTCTGTGAGGGTGTCAGATCCCCTGGAACTGGAGTTACAGACATGTGTAACCCACCATGTGGGTACTGGGAATCAAACCCTGGTCCTCCAGAAGAGCAGCCAGTGCTTTTAACCACTGAGCCATTTCTCCAGCCCCAACCTTGCATTCTTTAAAAAGGGGGAAAAAGAGACTAATAACTACCCACTAAAAAAAAATTGGGGCTGCCTTGCTTTTACCAGCACTTGGGAGGGAGAGGCAGGCAAATCTCTATGAGTTCCAGGCTAGCCTGGTCTACAGAGTGAGTCCAGGACAGTCAAGGATACACAGAAACCCTGTCTCGAAAAACCTTAAAAAAAAATTGGGGCCAGCTGAAGTGACACACATTTGCAATGACAGCCCTGGAGAAGCTGAAGCAGGAGGATTATATGAATAAAACCAGTCTGGGTTTTATTTTTATTATTTTTAATTAATTAGTTTTTTATTTTATGTACATTGGTGTTTTGACTGTATTTATGTCTGTGTGAGGATGTCAGATCACCTGGAACAGAAGTTACAGACAGTTGTGAGCTGCCATGTGGGTGCTGGGAACTGAACCCAGGTCTTCTGGAAAAGCAGTCAGTGCTCCTAACCACTAAGCCATCTCTCCAGCCCATTTTATTTTTTAAATACACATATATTTATTTATACACATTAGGCAAGTACTCTACTTTGCTCCTAGGTTTTTTTTTTTTGTTTTGTTTTGGTTTTTCAAGCCAGGGTTTCTCTGTGTAACAGCTCTGGCTGTCCTAGACTTGCTTTGTAGACAAGGCTGGCCTCGAACTCACAGTGATCCGCCTGCCTCTGCCTCCCAAGTGCTGGGATTAAAGGTGTGCGACACCATGCCCGGCGCTCCTAGGTTTTTTTTTGATTGGTTGTTTGAAATATCCTGTAGCCTAGGCTAGCCTCGAACTTACTAGATAACCCAAGCTAGTCTCACACTTGCTATCCTCTTGCCTGATTCCCAAGTGCTAGGATTGCAAGTGTGCCCCCACCAGTGGGCTGGTCACTCTCATTTTTTGAGACAGGGTCCTACTACATAGCTCAGTTGGCCTTTAATTTTCTTTCTTTTTTTTTTTTTTTTTTTTTGGTTTTTCGAGACAGGGTTTCTCTGTATAACAGCTCTGGCTGTCCTAGACTCACTTTGTAAACCAGGCTGGCCTCGAACTCACAGAGATCCGCCTGCCTCTGCCTCCCAAGTGCTGGGATTAAAGGCGTGTGCCACCACCGCCCGGCTGGCCTTTAATTTTCAATCCCCTGCTTCAGTCTCCCAAATTCCACTTTCAGTAGCCATATGGTGTTCTGTTAGACACATGTACCTTAGTTAAACCATTATTCTTGGTCATTTTGCTATTTGCCACGTTTTGTTTTCATAATATCACTGTGATAAATACATAAAACTAACATTGAGCTACTCGGTATTTCCTTAAGCTAAATATCTGTACATGGAGTTACCAAACATTACTAACAATAAATAAGAATCACTAAGAGTGGAACTGGAGAGATGGTTCAATGTTAAGAGCACTGGCTACTCTTCTGGAGGACCAGGGTTTGATTCCCAGCACCCACATGGTGGCTCACAATCCTCAGTAACTCCAGTTTGTTGGGATCTGATGCCCTCTACTGGCCTCCTTGGGCACCTAGTGCAAAAGTGGTACACAGACATGCATGCATACATACACTCATACACATAAAATAAAATAAAAAAGGAAGTTTAAAATGAAAATTAAATAAAAACAATACTAAGAGGAAAGAATATTGCTTATGTTTCTAATACACAATACAAAGTTTTCCATCCAGATTGTAATATGCCCTTACATTAGCAATAAAGCTATTTCCAGACTAAGGATTGTTAATTTAGTATTAACAAAAATGACGATAAACGATGTCTTTGTTATTTTTATTTATATTCTTCAATTTCAGGAAAAACAACATTTTTTCTTTTGGTTGTATTTTTAATTTAATTTTAGTTTAGTTTTTCGAGACCTGGTTGGATTTTTTTTTTTTTCCCAAGATCTGGTTGTGTTTTTGAAATGACGTCCCCTGTATGTGTCTTTTGGTCTGTTTATTTATTGGGCTCCTGATGTCTTCTCACTGATTCACCCATATCCTGTATAGGAAAGCCTTTAGAAAATTGTCTATCCTTTTGTTTTCTTTGGAACTTTGTGATTCTCCCTCATCTTCCAGGGACACTTGAGAAGGACTGGGTGGCCTCTCCAGTCTCCAGAGCTGTATGTATGTTCACCTCACTTTTTTTTTTTTTTTTTTTTTTGGTTTTTCGAGACAGGGTTTCTCTGTGTAGCCCTGGCTGTCCTGGACTCGCTTTGTAGACCAGGCTGGCCTCGAACTCACAAAGATCCGCCTGCCTCTGCCTCCCAAGTGCTGGCATTAATGGTGTGAGCCACCATGCCGGGCTACCTCAAATCTATCTTTTAGAGTTCTACAGATTTACTATTTCTAGTCATAATCTATTTTCCATCTGATCAATTTGTCCCTCAGTCTTTTTCCATTTTTCTTTCTTTGTGTCCCTTGGTTCCTCCTTACTGCTATGCCAATTGACTGTTAATGGGTACCTGATACTAGCGTCCGGAAGGGGCCTCCTCATAAGGAGGTGGCTGGGGTCCTGGTCCCTTTCCACCCGTCATATGACTCCTTGCTCCTGACTGATTGGTATCTTACTTGTTTTCTTAATTCACCACCTTTCCCTTTGAGGTTGAAAATCCTAGAGAATGCATTCCACAGCCACAGGCAGAAGGGAAATATTTAGGGGAAGATAATAGCCCATTGGTTCCCTCTACGACACATTGTGTTTTCATTCCGTGAAGCAGGGGACTCTATTGTCTCCTTCTTTTGAAAGCTTGAAAACTATCATTCAGTCGTTCCCAGCTTTCTGGCATCTCCTCTCATCTCCCGAGTCAGGCATGCAATTGTGGATGGAAGGCGTGCTCATCCTAGCGCTCTGAAGGCACTGTGTCCCTGCTCTCCCCAGAAGGCTGTTTTCCTCTCCCGGGCTATGCTGACTGGCTTGGCAGATGCGGTGTGGACCGTGGAGCACAACAACACTCTGGAACACTTTGTCCAGGATCCCTCGGAATCGACCCTCATCATCTTCGTCGACCCCATTTTGGGGCTGAGGCTGGAGCTGAGCATGCCCGTGCAGGTGGGTACCCCACTTTCCAGGCAATCCTCCGGGGGGCCGAGGGGGCTGCATATCTTCATAGTTTTCTTCTGTGACCAAGGCTCGTGGAAGCCCAAGTGGGATGATCTACTGGGAAGCAGGGGAAGCAGATGCACAGAAAAAGATGTTGAGCTGAGCCAGGTAGACCTGGGTAAGGACAGGCAAATGGAGCAGTGCAATAAAAAGTCAGTTGTGGAGCCTGGGTGATGGGAATCACTCTTGTACAATTCTTTTACTTTAAAAGTTCCATCGACTGATTGATTGTGTGTGTGTGTGTGTGTGTGTGTGTGTGTGTGTGTGTGAGTGAGTGCACACACATGTGCACGCCTTGGCATATGTGTGGAGGGCAGGGGACAAATTTTAGGAGTCAGTTATCTCCTTGTACAACATGGGCTCCTAGGATAGAACTCAGGTTCCCATGCTTGGTGGCCAGCACCTTTACCTACTGAGCCATTTCAGTGACTGATTCTTTTTTTTTTTTTTTTTTTTGGTTTTTCGAGACAGGGTTTCTCTGTGTAACAGCTCTGGCTGTCCTGGACTCGCTTTGTAGACCAGGTTGGCCTCGAACTCACAGAGATCCGCCTGCTTCTGCCTCCCGAGTGCTGGGATTAAAGGTGTGCACCACCACTGCCCGGCTGACTCTGATTCTTTTATTTCCTTCTGTATATTTGAAACATTTCAAAATAAAATGCTGGGAAAAGTCTATTCTTTGCTCCTGTTGGATAATGTATATGAAAGTGGAACGTGATGTTTAGCATTCCATATTTATTATTATTATTATTCTGTTTTTTTGAGACAGGGTTTCTCTGTGTAGCCCTGACTATCCTGGAAGTCACTCTGTAGACCAGGCTGGCCTTGAACTCAGAGATCTGATTGTCTCTGCCTCTGGGATGCTGGGGTTAACAGCATGCACCACCACACCTGCTTTGGTGTGTAATGATACTTCATCCAAAGATGTCCTGTCTTGTTTTATCATCTGCTGTGTTGCTCAGGCTGCTCTTGAACTCAGGGCTCCGGGGCTGCTACCGCCTCAGCTTCCTGAGTGGCTGGGACTGTAGGTAAGCGTCTCCATGTTTCTCCATGTAATCTTATTTAACTTACAGTGCCCAGATGCTACAGCTCCTGGATTCCTTTGTGTGTGTGTGTGTGTGTGTGTGTGTGTGTGTGTGTGTGTGTGTGTGTGTG
>CAJQZJ010001558.1:27329306-27373019 GCA_907164525.1 Lophiomys imhausi
GTGTGTGTGTGTGTGTGTGTGTGTGTGTGTGTGTGTGTGTGTGTGTGGTGGTGTTGTTGTTGAGACAGAATCTTGCTGTGTTGGCCTGGCTGGCCTTTCATATGTGTTACTGCTCATTAGGTAGCCCAGGCTTGGCCAAGAATTCTCGGTCCTGCTTCAGCCTCAAAAGCGCTGGGATTCCAGGCATTTGCCACCATGTGTGGCTGGATCCCTTGTATTAAAATTTTAATGCAGCTGGTAATATTGATTACTTGTTAGGATGCTTATCTAGCATGAAGGAAAGCCTTCCGTCTGCCCCCAGCAATGAAGCATTTGGGTGTGGTGGTCCAAGCCTATAAATCTAAGCACTTAGGGGTTGGAGGCAGGATGATCAGAAGTTCAAGGATCTCCTTGGCTTTGCTACAAGTTCAAGACTGGCCTGGGCATATGGGAACCTGTCTCAAACAAACATTGTTAAAAAAAAAATCTAAGCTGAGCAGCCTTTTATCCCAGCGCTCAGGAGGCAGAGGCAGGTGGATATCTGAGTTCAAGGCCAGCCTTGTCTACAGAGAGAGTTCCAGGACAGCCAGGGCTACACAGAGGAACCCTGTCTTGAAAAATAAATAAATATATATATACAGAAAATGCATAAAAATACCAGTGGCAATGATGAAGAAACTAATAAAGGAGATTTGTAGACCTAAGAATCCTTTATTAAACTACAGTAATTAAAACAGTTAATACAGCCAGGCGTGGTGGCGCACGCCTTTAATCCCAGCACTTGGGAGGCAGAGGCAGGCGGATCTCTGTGAGTTCGAGGCCAGCCTGGTCTACAAAGCAAGTCCAGGACAGCCAAGGCTGTTACACAGAGAAACCCTGTGTAACAAAAACAAAAAAACAAAAAACAAAAAAAAAAAAACAGTTAATACTAGGCCAGGAGTATAAATGATGAATAACATTAAAGAAATGTATAAAAATAGACATCAGCAACAGCACAAACACAGAGGGAATTCTGAAAATACAAAGTACTTGAGAGGTAATGGCAGGAGAATCACTGCAAATTGAAGGCCAGCCTGGGCTACATATTGAGTTCTAGGCTACAGAGTGAGACCTTGTCTCAAAAAACAAACAAACAAAAACAAAACAACAAGAAAAGGAATTAATTTAGCCTGCTGCAGCAGTAGATGACAGATTTTACTGTATTCTCCTGGGTTAGGGTGGCTAGTTGAAACATCCTTTAAAAAAATAACTACCCACAGTAGCTTGTGGTAGAACCATTGTTTAGCCTGCCTGAGGTCCTACATTTAATCCCTAGCACAGAAAGAGGACAAAAAGATTCATTTCTCTTTGCATACTGACTTTGGATACCAAGTGACTGTCCTATGTTCCTTCCCGGTGCCTACGCCCCTGTGATGGGCTATTTCTCTCACTCTGTTAGCGAAAACAAACAAAAAACCCTTCTTTACCTGGGGGTGGGGGGGATTCATTACCCAATATTCTTGGAGCAGTCTCAAAATCTCCTAGCAGGTGTTATGCCTTAACAAAGATTTGCTATTCCCTTAAATTAGCCTTACCCACTTGCTCCTCCTCACACAATCTCTCAGGCTATAAGAAAGTGAATAAAATACAAAATATCTAATCCTTTGGCTTTACCTTCAAGAGGCAAAATAAACTGGTCTCTCACAGTGGGACATCAAAAAGTTGCCCACGGTGTGCTAGAGCCATAAGAGTGAACTGAGAAAGCTGCTCAGGCATGAGCAAAATGGGCCGAAATTGCATGGCAACGGCGAGCGTATTATATCAAGGACAGGGGGGAACAAAGCATGTACAGGAGGAAGATCTAACCGAATGAAGAGAAGGAGACGCCTCACAACAGTACAATAGTGCAACTTGATATGAACATGAATTCAGTCTTTTTAAAGAGCAGACAAAATGATAAAAGGTGAGAACGAGATGAAAGGGAGAGTAGGGATTTTAGGAAATGAATAAAGCAGCGTGTTACAAAACCAGAAGATGAAAAATGGCAAGGAACTGAATAGCTGTGGTTGAAAAATCTGTCACTGACAGAGCAGAAGGCTGAGCATCCGCAGTTCATGTAAAAGAAAAGGCCGAAGACATTAATGCAATTAGAGAGAGGCGAATAGACTTGAGGGATGGGTGCAACTAGGCAGGAGGGGTAGAGAGCCAGTGTGGTGTGGATTTAGAGAGAAATGCAAAAGGAACTGCCTCTGGGAGTCAAAAGGACACACTGACACTGCTTACCGTCTGTCCTCACGGTTGACGTCAGCATTGCGCTTGAGTGGTGCCACTAAAACTTAAGGATACCAATTCTTTGGCAACATTAACTATATGATGTCCTCCCAAGAGCACTGAACTAATGAGGAGCAGTCAGATAAATAAAAATTACGGGATATTTTGAAAACATCTGGCTTGATTCTTAGAATGACTGATAGCACAACATAAAAGGAAGGAAAAGCTGGACATGATGACATGTGCTTGTAAGCCTGTCGCTTGAGAGGCTAAAACAGGAGGACAGAGTTCAGTGAGACTGCCTCACACACACGGAGGCAGCAAAGGATGGGGAGTTATTGACATGAAATGAGAGTGAGGGAGGCAGGAAGACTAGGAGTTCAAGGCCAGCCTTGGCTACAGAAAGAATTCTAAGCCAGTCTAAATATGAAATAAATTCTATCTCAACCCTCTCCCCCAAGCCCAAATAAACAAACAAGAAAAACTACTTCACACACTCACAGACACACAGACACACACACAAAAGCTAGACATACCTTTAATCTCAGCATTTGGGAGGTAGAGGCAGGGGGTGCTGTGAGTTGAAGGCCAGGCTAGTTTATTTAGTCATGTGTTCGAGGCCAGCCTGGTCTACAAAGTGAGTCCAGGACAACCAGGGATACACAGAGAAACCCTGTCTCAAAAAAACAAAACAAAACAAAACAAAAATTGAAAAAGCTGGGAGCAGTGGCATATGTCTGTGACCATAGCAGTTGGAAGGCAGGAGCAAAAGCATTTCTGCAGGCTTGAGGCTAGCCTGGGCTACAGAGTGGGCTCACAGCAGAGACCTTGTCTCTAGAAACAAAGAAACACGGGCACAGGACTGAGGGCCAGAGAGATGGTTCAGCAGGTTGTGCCGATTACCGGATGGGGAAGCCTGATGGCTGGCATCTGACTCCCTGAATCCTCAGTGCGAGGAGCGAATGGGCTCCTTAAAGTCCTCCTGTTACCTCCACACGTGTGTCATGACAACATGTGCACACACTTGCTTGCTCTCTCTCCTGCACACACACATCATCATCATAATATAAAATAGAAAAATTGGGTAAGAATGTGGTTTGATAGTAGAGTGCACACGTATCACGTGTGAAGTTCAGGAATCAGCTGGTGGGGCAACAATGAAGCAAAGGATAGTCTTGAAGTCTTGAGATACCTACCTCTAGGTGAAGAGACATTTATTTGAAGCTTAACAATCCTTATATCAACTTCAGTTTCTTTTTATTCTATTAAATTCAAACAAAATTAGATATAATGCCTTTAAGAAATAGCACAGTTCTGCTTTATGTGTGTGTCGGTCAAACTTTTCATCTCTGTGACAAATACTGGAGTGAAACCTTGTTTTGGTTTTGTTTTCTAACTAAGAAAAGCACATACTTCTGAATATAGGCCACTGCAGAACCTCACCATAGGTGAAACTGAATGCTAGGTAAAAAACTGGGGACAGAATATGTGCCCGAGAGCTCAGTGTGAAGCATAGGCCTGTAACCCTGTGCCCGGGAGGTGGAGGCAGGTGGATCTCAGTTCAAGGGTGTCCTCAGCTATGTAGTAAGTTCTAGGCCAATTTGAGACTGAAAAAAAAAAGCAACTGAAATGAGAAATCTTAGGCAATTCTTTCTTCCTTCCTTCCTTTCTTTTCTTTCTTTTTTTTTTTTTTCAAGATAGGATTTCTCTGTGTAACAGCCCTGGCTGTCCTGGAACGTACTATTTAGACCAGGCTGGCCTTGAACTCACAGAGATCTGCCTGCTGCCAGAGATCCCAAATGCTGGGATCAAAGAGGCATGTATTCAGGCCAGAAGAGGGCACCAGATCTCATTCTAGATGGTTGTGAGCCACCATGTGGGTGCTGGGTATTGAACTCAGGACCTCTGGAAGAACAGCCAGTGCTCTTAACTGAGGAGCCATCTCTCCAGCCCGATACTTAGTTCTTACTTGCAATCTTCCTCCCTGATCTCTTTTACTTCTTCCTGTTTTTTCCATGGCTGAAAAAGGTATCTGGTCTACGCTGCCCTTCTACCAATTCACCCAACACACGCTTGTTGATCATCTGCTATGTGCTAGATATAGTATGTTAGACTCTTAGTTCAAGTTGAACAAAGTAGAGTCTGTACCCCCAGGGCATATTTTATCCATTCCCTTCATACATCTGTGAGTGTGGAATCTACATCCCTGAGAAGGACAGGAAGCATAGGTAGGGACTGTCGGGGGGCTCAGATTCCTCTGGGCCTCCTGGAGACTGAATTCTGATGTGCTCTTTCCTGCAGACCCAGGGTCAGATTGTGTACTTCATTCGCCGGGCACCAGTCCCCATCACCCATGAGAACTTTGAGGCAACTGTGCAGTTTGGGACAGTGCGGGGTGCCTACATCCCAGCTTTGCTTCGGCTGCTCAACGGTGTCTATGTCCCTCAGATTTTTATGAATAGAAGCTGGCCTGAAAGTATCCGAAATCATTTTGTTTCACATCTGCATAGGTTTTTGGCCAGTCTGACAGGTAAGCAAGAGACTGGGGCGGCTGGCTTCTTTATGCTGGGATATGAGGCAGCTGGGCAGTTCCTCTCATCGGTGATGCCCCCCCCCCCCCCAAGGCCTCTCATATGTGCACGCACTCCTACCATCAACTATTACTAAAATTCACATTCAAATCAATATCAAAAGGATTTTCAGCACGGAGGACCAAACCTAGGGCTTCATGTATACTAGCTAAGTGTTTGTTTGTTTTGTCTTTTTTCCCCCAAGACATGGTTTCTCTGTGTAACAGCCCTGGCTGTCCAGGAACTCACTTTGTAGACCAGGGTGGGGCTGGCCTTGAACTCATAGAGATCTGACTACTTCTGTTTCCCGAGTGCTGTGATTAAAGGTGCGCACCACCACGCCTAGCTATGTGAAGTGGTTGTTGTGCCATAGTTATACTCCCCGCCTTTAAAAGACTCTTTGAAATGAAATTTACTGTGCCTGACGCCCATATGCACGTGGTGCCTAAGAGCTTAAATATGCGCGCCCACAAAAGCACAAGCACGTTGCGCCCATGCATCTTGACTTTGGCTGGGAATGTAGCTCAGTGGCTAGCGTGCTTGCCTAGCACCCACAAAGCCTTGGTTTCTGTCCCCAGCATTCTGTAACCCAGGGATGGTGCTCACATTTGTAATCCCAGCAGAAGGAGAAGACATTCAGAGTCATTCTTAGCTACACTGAGGGTTTCTCTGTGTATCTCTGGCTGTCCTGGACTCACTTTGTAGACCAGGCTGGCCTTCAACTCACAGAGATCCGCCTGCCTCTGCCTCCTGAGTGCTGGGATTAAAGGTGTGGGTCACCATGCCTAGCAATTACAGACAGCTGTGAACTGCCATGTGGGTGCTGAGATTTGAACCCAGGTCCTTTGGAAGAGCAGCCAGTGCTCTTAACCGCTGAGCCATTTCTCCAGCCCTAATCTTTTTTTATTTTTTTTGGAGACAGGGTTTCCCTGTATAGCCCTGGCTGTCCTGGAACTCACTCTGTAGAGCAGGCTGCCCTTGAATTCATGGAGATCCGCCTGCTTCTGCCTCCTGAGGGCTGGAATTAAAGGCTTGTGCCACCATATTGGGCTAAAAAAAACTTTTCAAAGGTCTGAGCACTCGAGAGGCGGAGGCAGGTGGATCTCTGTGAGTTTGAGGCCAGTCTGAGCTACAAAGAGAGTTCCAGGACAACCAGGGCTGTTATACAGAGAAACCGTGTTTTGAAAAATAAAAACAAACAAACAAAAACTTTTCAAAATTATGCTGGAGAGATGGCTCAGGCGGTTAAGAACATTTCTTGCTCTTGTAAGGGACCTGAGTTTGGTTTCCAGCACACGTCAAGTGGTTCAGATCCACTTGTAACTTCATCTCCCTAGGGTATGATACCCTTGTTCTGGTCTTTGTAGACATCTGCACTTACATGTGCATACACACACACACACACACACACACACAATTAAAATAAAATAAATTGGGGCTGGAGAGATGGCTCAGCAGCTAAGAGAACTGGCTGCTCTTCCAAAGGACCCAGGTTCAAATCACAGCACCCTCATGGCAGTTCACAGCTGTCTGTAATGGCCAGGCGTGGTGGCGCACGCCTTTACTCCCAGCACTCGGGAGGCATCTCTGTGAACAGTTGGATCTCTGTGAGTTGGAGGCCAGCCTGATCTACAAAGTGAGTCTAGGACAGCCAGATATTCACAGAGAAACCTTGTCTGGAAAAACAAGAGAGAGAGAGATTGAGAGAGAGAGAGACCCTCTCTAAAAACAGCAACAAATAGAGTAGAACCAGGCATGGTGGCATATGTCTGTATTTCTAGCACTCAGGAAGCAGAGGTAGAAGGATCAGAAATTTAGGGTGATCTTGGACTACATGAGACCATTTCTCAAAACAAAAACAAACTTGACTTAAAAGACTAAAGGTTCAGTAGCCTACTAGGGAAGCTGAGGCAAGAGGATTTTGAGTTTAAGGCAAGTAAGGGTCTACATAGACAGATCCTGTCTTAAAAAACAGAACAAGGAATCTGGGCACAGTGGTGCACACCTTTAATTCCAGCAGAGAAGAGGCAGGCAGATTTCTGTGAGTTCAAGGTCAGCCTGGTCTACATGTTGCAGGAGATTTGATCACACTGTGAACCCTGAGATTGTGAACTGGAAAAACCTGTTTCTAGTTGTGGTGTGGCTTAGCCCTAGTACACACCTTTAATCCAAGAGCTTTCTGTTTATTGTAAACAGGATTAAATAAACTCAATCATAGGTCAAGAGCTGGAGTAAGCAACCAGTTGACCCAGGGAGTGAACGTAAGGAAAAAAAAAAAAAAACCATATTGAGAGGAAGACAGGAGGATGGATAGAGAGATGCACAGGAAACAGAAAGGAGGGACATTGAGTTTGGGGGGCGGTTTAAGACAGCGTGGAGAAAGAGAACGGCCTTTTTCCTTTTGGAATGTCTGTTGAGGAAGAAGGTCAGCTGGGTGCTTTCTCTGCCTGTCTGAACTAACAGGCTTTCACTCCAGCATCTGGTTCCCGAGTCTTTATTGGTAAAATCAAACATTTGAGATTTTGTTTAAAAAACAACAGTGAGAGAGGCAGGCGGATCTCTGTGAGTTCGAGGCCAGCCTGGTCTACAAAGCGAGTCCAGGACAGCCAGGGCTGTTACACAGAGAAACCCTGTCTCAAAAAACCAAAAAAAAAACAAACAAACCAACAGTGAGGACAAGCAGAGCTACATAGTGAGACTCTGTCTAAAACAAAAACAAAAACAAAACCCAACCAACTAAAGGAAAAACATCAACAATAAAACAAGGTCTGGTGAGGTGAGTCAGTGGTTAGGAACACTTGCTGATGCTGCAGAGGACTGAAGTTGAATGTCCAGCACCCACATGGCACTCATAACTGTTCGTAACTCCCTGTCCAGTGGAGCTGATGCCCTCTTCTGACCTCCCTGGGTACCAGGCACATATATGGTGCATGTATATACATGCAAGCAAGACATTCATACACATTAAATAAATAAGTCTAAAACATTTTAAAAGACAAAACAAGTCATTTCTACCCAGGGTCTGTTCTTTTGATGGGGGTATCATATAAAATACGATCTCAGACTTCTTTTCATGTAGGTGTCATACTATAGAGCATTTCCTATTAATAAGACCTAGTTCAAAGACCCAGTGTGGGGATGCATATATTTAATCCCAGGCCTCTGGAGGCCAGAGGTGTGCAGATTTCTCTCTGTGTGAATTTCAGGCTAGGCTCAAACAAAACAGAACAACAAAAAACAACAAAGAGAAGGACCTTTTGAGTATCATCGAACAATGTAGCTTGGAGGTCGGGCACCTGCCTAACATGCCTGATGCCTTAGGTTTGATCCTCAGCACTGTTAAACAAAGCCTTTGTCAATGCTAAATATAGTATTGCTGTAAAAATTTGCTTTCTAATTTAGATTCACTTTTCTAATATGGAACTTGTTCAGACTTGCTGAAACCTGGAGTTGGAGAGTGTTAAGAGCATGTGTAGCTTAAGGAGAAATATAGGCAGTGGGGGCAGGGAGAGGAGGCAGTAGGGGAGTTGTGTGTATTTCGGAGGACATGGTACAGTTGTGAAATTATTTTATGGTAATTTCTTAACAGACCTCCTGGAGCTTTGCCCCTTGGCTTCTGTTATTTCTGCTGTACATACCAAAGAAGTCTGAGTCATAGTCCTGTCTGTTCTCCTAAAGTGCATATGCTATCTTTGGTGTCTGTAGGGGGTTGGTTTTAGGACAACCTCTCAGATATTCCATTTTGTGGATGTTCAAGCCCCTTAGAAGATGGTGCAGCAATTGCATATAACTTACACACATCCTCCTCATGTACTTTAAATCATTTCTAGGTCATTCGTAGTACCTAATACAATGTAAACAGGTATTGTTTAGGAGATGATGACAAAAGGACACATTTGATACAGATGTAGCTTGTAAAGAATATTGGGGGACAGGTGAGATAACTCAGTGGGTGCAGGTATTTGTTTGTAAGTCTGACAATCTAAGGTCCATCCTCAGACCCCCACGGTTGAAGGAGAGAATCAAGCCCTGCAGCTCGGCCTCTGATTTCCTCACCATGGCATGCGCTTAGGATACATGAGACCCTGTCTTAATAGCAACAATGAAAACAGAGCTCTTTCTGAGTTGTGCATGTGAAGCTGTGAAGCCTATGGCTGTACTCCACCCCACCCCCACCCTGATCATAATTCATACAGAGGCAGCAAAGCTCACCCTTGGAATTTTCCTGGTCTTGTCATAGATACGCGGTACAAATTGGAGGGTCACACCGTTCTGTACATCCCTGCAGAGGCCATAAACATGGACCCTGAGGTGGTGGTAAAGGACAAAGAGCTGGTCCAGAGGCTGGAGAGTGAGTGGCTGGCATTGCCAGTGTCTGAGGTCTGGGTGGGGTTGGGAAGGTAGCTCCAGCTGCTGATAGAGGAGGTGGTGAGGAGGGCCATATGGCATTGAGGGGATAACTGAGGAGCAGGAAAGGAAACAAAAGAGGTTCCCCTTTCTCTACCACAGCCTCTATGATCCACTGGACCCGGCAGATCAAGGAGGTGCTGAGTGCTCAGGAGTCGGTGGAGACAGTCAGTGGAGAAAATTTAGGTCCTCTGGAAGAGATCGAGTTCTGGAACAATCGCTGCATGGACCTGTCTGGCATCAGCAAGCAGTTGGTGAAGCAGGGAGTAAAGCACATCCAGTCTGTCCTGCTCCTTGCGAAGTCATCCTACTTATCACCTTTCATGAAACTGGCCCAGCAGATTCAGGTTGAGTGGATCAGAGACCAGGCACTTCCAAAGTGGGCAGTGGTTGGGATGATATGGGGTGAGGGTGAGAAGAGGGAGGCAGGCAGTTAGTCACAACAAACAGACTGACCCAGCACTGTGGACTTGAAGACAAGAGTAGTACGTACAGGACCCCGAGGAGCTTGACCTTTAGGTAGGAAGTCATCCAAGTTAGTCAGCAAGGAGATGGTGATCCCCTCAGTGAGCCGAGCATTCCAGTGTGGCTGAGAACATAGGACTTACATCAAAGAGGACTTAGAGATTGAATGGAGCCAAGGACAAGCCTGTGTAGTTCAGGCAGGAGAGTTTCAAAACAAGCCCATAAAAACTAAACTTCCTATGACGGACTGATCATGTTGGTGCTGGGTCCCCTAGGAGGTGAGTGGTCTGGTCTGTGTGAAGAGCTTTCTTCCCAAGTGGAAACTTCAACCAGATATTGAGGGAATTGAGCTGTAATGAACTGGAGAAGCTTAAAATCCTCACTGAGAACAGGACAGTAAGGGGACTGGGTGACCTTAGTGGATGTGGGAGGGGCATGACGCCCAGGCAGTTAGCTGACCACTCTGAACATCTACTTTATACAGAGTTCTTAATTCAACTGGAACAGACACCAGACCCAGGCTTGTGGAATTCCCAGCCTGAAGCTTTCGTAGGAAGTAGCACAGAAGGTCTGGGGACATAGCTCAGGTGGTAGAATGCTTGCCTTGCATACAAGAAACCCTGGGGTTGATTTCTAGTACCGAATAAACTGGGCACGGTGGTCTACAACTTGCAGGTGGAGGCAGGAGAGTCAGAAATTCAAGGTTATCCTTGGCTACATGGTAAAATTGAAGCCAGCCTGGGCTATATGAGACCATGTCTCAAAAGAAGCAAGTGAAGGCTAGAGAGATGGCTCAAAGGTCAAGGGTGTTAGATGCTTCTGAATAGGACCTGGGTTCACCTCCCAGAACACACATGGCAGCTCACAACCATCTATAACTCCGGTTCCAGGGAATCAACACCCTCTTCTAGCCTCCAAAGGCACTGAGCACGCATGCTAGGTACAGACATACACACATAGGGAAAACACCCATACACATAAAAATAAACATTAAAAAAAAGCAAGTGAATGTGCCAACTTTGGTCTTGAAACAATAACTCCTAGAGAGGACTTATTGAGAGGGCTGCCCAGGAGACAGCGTGCAAGATGGATGGAAAATCTGAATCTGTTTTTTTTTTTAATTTGTGTGTGTGTGTATGTGTGTGTGTGTGTGTGTGTGTGTGTGTGTGTGTGTGTGTGTGGTCTACACACATGACTGTGTGCACATACGTGTGAATGCATGCATGTGGAGGCCAGAGGGGTATTATCCACAGTTGTTCTTCACTTTATCTTATTTTTGTTTTTGTTTTTTTCTGAGACAGGCTTTCTCTGTGTGGCTCTGGCTGTCCTGAAACTCTCTCTGTAGACCAGGCTGGCCTCAAACTCAATAGCTGCACCTGCCTCTGTCTCCCAAGTGCTGGGATTAAAGGTGTGATTCTGGGCGGGAACTTTATTTTTTAAAGATAGGTTTGTTTATTTTATGTGCATGGTGTTTTGCCTGCCACATGCCTGCAGTGCCCAAGGAAGCCAGATCCTCAGATGGTTTCAAGCTGCCATGTGGGTGCTGGGAACAGAACTCATAGGTCCTCTACAAGAGCAGCCAGGGCTTCTAACTGCCAAGCTATCACTCCAGCCCCATATTATTTTTTTGACAGGTATACCACTGACCCTGGAACTCACCTATTGCCTAATGTAGCTGGGCAGTAAACTCGAAGGACCTGCCTTATCTTTTCCTGCCAAGCCAGTGCTGGGGATTAGGGACCAGGCCACTGCAACCAGCTTTTTTTTTTAAGACAGGGTTTTACTGTGTAGACTTGGCTGTCCTGGACTCACTCTGTAGACCAGGCTGGCCTCGAACTCACAGAGATCCACCTGCCTCTGCCTCCCCAGTGACAGGATTAAAGGCGTGGGCTACCACGCCTGCCTTGCGCCGAGCTTTTACATGGATGCTGGGACTCTGGACTCAGGTCCTCATGTTGTACAGCAGCATGTTACCAGCTGAGCCATCCCTCCATGCCCCTCCATCTGTTTTTCCCTATATGGATAACAGTACTCCTGGTTTCTCTTTATTGCTAGGATGGCTCTCGCCAAGCTCAGTCCAACTTGACTTTCTTGTCAATACTGAGGGAACCGTACCAGGAGCTGGCCTTCATGAAGCCTAAGGACATTTCCGAAAAGCTGCCTAAGCTGATCAGTCTCATCCGTATCATCTGGGTCAACTCCCCCCACTACAACAGTAGGGAAAGACTGACCTCTCTGTTCCGGAAGGTGTGTGGATGCAGAACACAGGGGAGAGGGAGCATGGCCATGCTGGTAGGGCTCAGACTCCCCGGCAGATATGTGGTGGAAAGATACCAATACTGCCCTGCAGCTCAGACTGACTCTGAGTCTTTAGAACTGGGCCTGGCTTCTGCTTCTCACTGAAGCAGCCAAAGCAGGAGGATGCGGAATTTGAGAGAAGGTAACAGTGAGCCAAGGGAAGGAGGCAAGAAGGATACATTTCAGAGGGAAGACCTTTTCTCCTTTTTCAAGATGGAGTTTGCAGCAGGGTGTGGGAAGGTTGAGTCAGGAAGGAACTCAGTTCCTGGGCAGAGTGTCACCAGGAATGGTAAGACAGAGCTTCTATGGGGAGACTAAGGGTGCTAGAGGGGTTGCTGAAGCCAGATGTTTGAAACAGTGTAACTGCAGAGCCAGTCTGAAAGCAGAGCAAAGATTATGACAAGTATGACAGGAGTGTGTCTGCAGGAGTGAGATGGGCTTCAGAAGCCAGCAGCCCAAGACCCGAGGCACAGTTATGGAGGTTCAGAAAAGGGAGGCGTGGGAAGAAGGCTGAGCCCAGGCTGTTGGGCTCCCTCTGCAGATGAGCAACGAGATCATCCGCTTGTGCTGCCACTCCATCTCTCTGGACCGAATCTTTGAGGGCTATGTCAATTCCAGCAAGGAGGACCTGCATGGCTGCATCGCCTGTTGCCACGCTTGGAAAGACCACTACCTACGTGCCGTACAGATGCATACCCAGTACGATGGGTCCCCTTGGGTCTCTTCTCTCAGGGTTCAAGGAAACGGTCTCTCGGGGTCTCCTCACACAGCCTGGCTGTGCAGGGCAGACAACCTGTAGTGTTTTCACTTTAGCCTCAGCCCAACCTCTCTCTCACACAGGTTCTCCAGCTGGGGCTGGGTGCTAGACCAGACCAGCATATTTGCTCAGGTAGATGCCTTTGTGCAGCGCTGCAAAGACCTTATTGAGGTAGGAAGACTGCCAGGTCTGGGAGATCAAAATCCCGCAGCAGATCCTTGAGTCCCCTGGGAGGAGCCAAGCAGGTGGGGCTAAGGCTCTGCTTCAGTCTGAATCTGGAATTTTGTAGGTTGGCTCTTCCTTCATAAGCGTGTCCTCCCAGCACCTCGCTCCCCTTGGCTTTTGCCTGTTTTCACTTCCTATGCTTCTGCAGTCCATAATGCACTTCAGTGCTCTCCTCTGATTGGACGGTCCTCTCTAGTTCACAGACGTTTGAAGGTAAATCAAAGAACCCAGGTGTCCCTGGGTTCAGAAGAGAAAGCAGAACCTCCACACTGATCTCTTTCTAGGTTTGCGAATGTCAGTACCACTTTGCCCGTTGGGAAGATGGCGAGCAGGGTCCCCTTCCCTGCTTCTTTGGCGCCCAGGGGCCACAGATCACACGAAACTTGCTAGAAATTGAGGACATCTTTCATAAAAATCTGCAAGTACTTCGAGCCGTTCGCGGAGGCATCCTGGATGTTAAGAACACCTCTTGGCATGAAGACTACAATAGGTGAGGAGCTCACAGGCTGAGGCCCGGGTGAGGCAGGGAGACTCAGAGCGCAAAGGAGACAGTGGAAACCCCAGGATTGGGGTGGCAGAAGCAGGAAGGTTGCAAGTTGAAGGCTGTGGGGACAGCTTAAGAATGGGGATGTGCCTGGGCGGTGGTGGCGCATGCCTTTAATCCCAGCACTTGGGAGGCAGAGGCAGGCGGATCTTTGTGAGTTCGAGGCCAGCCTGGTCTACAAAGTGAGTCCAGGACAGCCAGGGCTACACAGAGAAACCTTGTCTTGAAAAACCAAAAAAAAAAAAAAAAAAAGAATGGGGATGTGAAGCCGGGCGTGGTGGCGCACACCTTTAATATTAGCACTCAGGAGGCAGAGGCAGGTGGATCTCTGTGAGTTCAAGGGCAGTCTAGTCTACAAAGTCCAGGACTGCCAGGGCGGTTACACAGAGGAAACCCTGCCTCAACAAACAAACAAACCAACAGTGAGGAGGCAAGAGAGAGCAGGGGAGGGGGAGGTGCTTGGTCTGGCTCTAGATTCCATTGTATGCCTTTCAGGACACTGGGCAAATGTCCTGAAAGTCCGCACTGCTAGATGGCTGTGCCTCCGTATCCATAAAAAAGGCTAAGGACTCCTCTCCCAGCACTGTCTAGAGTGAAACAGCTTCATGGTGTAAAGCAGGCGGTCATATGGGAAGCAGATGCACGGAATTCTTGGGATGTAGGTGAGGCAGGTTAGGGCACTCACACTTCTCTGTGCCTCTCTGACCCTTGCAGATTCCGTGCTGGCATCAAGGACCTGGAGGTGATGACCCAGAACTTGATCACCTCAGCCTTTGAGCTAGTTCGTGATGTAGAGCATGGCGTGCTGCTCCTGGACACCTTCCACAGGCTGGCTAGTCGGGAGGTGCGCCCCTCTCCAGGGCCTGCCTGCTTATATTCTTTGACTTCCAGACTCTGTCTTGCTTGCCCCTGTGTCTCTCCCCTGCCCCCTTGTTCAGTTGCTGAGTTTTCTTTTGTTCCATCTTTCCACTTCCCTGCCGCCGACCCGGCCCCATGTGGGTGTCCTCAAACATTCCTCTGGGATAAGAGACCAAGGGAACCCACCTCCACCGAGCATGCCATCTCGCTCCTTAGGCCATCATGCGGACCTATGAGAAGAAGGCTGTTGACCTCTACATGATGTTCAATAGTGAATTAGCCCAGGTGAACCGTGAGCTGAACAAGAAATGGCCGTACCTGGAGCCATACATGGCTCAGTACTCTGGACAGGCCCACTGGATGCGGATCCTTAGGAAACGGATCGACCGGGTCATGAACGTAAGTAAGCCTCTTCTGAACTGTCTCGGGGAGCGGTAAAGTGTGCTGGCTGAGCACAGCCTGGGGGGGGCGGGGCCTGGCTGTGTGTACAGCCTGGGAGGGGCGGGGCCTGGCTGTGTGTACAGCCTGGGAGAGGCGGGGCCTGGCCGAGCACAGCCTGGGGGGGGCGGGGCCTGGCTGAGCACGGCCGGGGGGGGGCGGGGCGGGAGTCCGGCAGACTCAGTTGGCTTGGCGACCCCTTGCTTTGCAGAGGTGGCAGGTGGAACAAAGGTCATTTTAGCATTCTGTATGAAGGTGGGGAGGAGCACAGGGTCAGCATCCGGGGAATTAGAGTACCAGGACAGGGATACATACCTGGTGATCCAGAGACCTGGGCCAGTAAAACATGCTCTCTGGAAGAACAGGAGCAAGGAGCAGGGAAGGATTTTTTCCTTGTCTTTGAGACAGGGTTTCTCTCTGTAGTTCTGGTTGTCCTAGAACTCACTCTGTAGACCAGGTTGGCACTGAACTGAGAGAAACCTTCCTGCCTCTGTTCTGAAGCTGTGAGATCAAAGGCGTGTGCCACCACCAATACCCAGTGTGGGGGGAAGGTTTTTTGTTTTTTGTTTTTTTTAAACAAACATTTTTGTGCTAGGCATGGTAGAGTATGCCTGTAATCCTAGCAGTTGGGCAACTGAGGCAGGAGGACTGTGAGAGTTCAGGCCAACCTGAGCTGTACAGTGGGAATCTGTACCTTCTACTTAAAAACAAACTTTTGCTGGGCATGGTGGTGCACACCTTTAATCCCAGCACTCAGGAGGCTGAGGCAAGCAGATCTCTGTGAGTTCAAGGCCAGCCTGGTCTATAAAGTGAGTCCAGGACAGTCAGAGCTGTCACACAGAGAAACCCTGTCTGGAAAAACCAAACCAACAAATAAAAACAAACTTTTGGGGAGAAGGTAGGGTGACTGGCATCTGGGCTCCTCACCAGCTATCCGTGGTTTATTCTGAGGGGGTGAAGGTGCCCTCTAGTGCTGTGTGTTCAGGTTGAGTCTGCGCAGTGTACTTTGCTGCTTTTCGGTGTGCTCCTCCCTCTAGCTCATCAGCCTCAATCTCCTTCCCGGGGCTGGGGAGGGGCAGCCTTGTGCATGCCTATGTGCACACATATGCCTAGCAGGTCTGCACTTCTTGCCCACAGTGCCTTGCTGGAGCCCATTTCCTGCCCCAAACTGGGACTGGAGAGGAGACTGTACACACCTATCAGCAGATGGTCCAAGCCATTGATGAACTGGTTAGAAAAACCTTCCAGGAGTGGACAGCAACGCTGGACAAGGACTGCATTCGACGGCTGGACATGCCACTGTTACGAATTAGCCAGGAGAAAGTGGGCATGCTGGACGTCAACTTTGACAAGTACAGGACCCACCTAGCACCTCTTTCTATCCTTGGTGCCAGTCTTCTCTCACTCTCAAGAACTTCACTCCTGTCTTGGGTCCCCCTCTTGCATTCCTATCTTTCCTATGTTGTCTGGTTTATTGAGACTGGTTTTCATTGTGTAGTTCAGGCTGGCTTTGAACTTGTGATCCTTCTGCCTCAATATGGTGCTGGGATTACAGTTGTGTTCCACCCCAGCTAGAGTCTCTCTGCATAGAACTAACTGTCCTAGAATTCGATCTGTAGACTGGGTGAGAATCCCAGGCTGGCTACAAAATCAGAGACCCATCTGTGTCTGCCTCCCCAGTTCTGGGAGTAAAGGCTTGCTATTCTTGTTGTTGTTTTTGAGACAGGGTTTCTCTGTGTAGCCTTGGCTTTCCAGGAACTCACTCTGTAGACCAGGCTGGTATTGAATTCAGAGATCCGCCCACCTGTGCCTTCGGGAGTGCTGGGATTATAAAGGCAGGCGTGCACCTCAGCAGCCGCCGCCACCGCCTGGCTATCACTTCTTAATTTTCATTTTACTTAGGGTGGGACTGAGATCTTAGGTTCTATCCTCAGTACTGAAAAAATTTTTAGTTTCACAGCTTATTTAAAGTAAGCAAGCAAGCCGGGCGGTGGTGGAGCACGCCTTTAATCCCAGCACTCAGGAGGCAGAGGCTGGCGGAACTCTGTGAGTTCGAGGCTAGCCTGGTCTACAAAGTGAGTCCAGGACAGCCAGAGCTATTACACAGGGAAACCCTGTCTCGAAAGACCAAAAAAAATATAAATAAATAAAAATAAAGTAAGCAAGTAAACAGACCAGAAGCAACCACGATTTTAACGATTTACCGTGCACTAAACTAGTGATGTCACTGTTCTGCCACTAGATGGCTGTGGCAGCCCAGCTAAGCCATTAGTCCGGTCTGTAGTCTGGGCTTTCCTGAGACCCACATTGTCTCCTACAGCTTTAAAACATCTTCATATTGTCATTTAAAAAGGTAACTAAGCCGGGCAGTGGTGGCGCACGCCTTTAATCCCAGCACTTGGGAGGCAGAGGCAGGCGGATCTTTGCGAGTTCGAGGCCAGCCTGGTCTACAAATTGAGTCCAGGACAGCCAGGGCTACACAGAGAAACCCTGTCTCGAAAAACCCAAAAAAAAATAAATAAAATAAAAAAAATAAAATAAAAAGGTAACTAGCTCACTAATTATTAAGAATATACAGTGATTTCCAAGCATGGTGGCTACTCTTAGAATCCCAGTACAGGAAGCTGAAGCAGGAGAGTTTTTAGTTGAAGGGTAGCCTGGGCTACACTCAAAAGAACCAAACCAATACTCCCAAACCAGACAAACAGTGAGCTCCGTGTGCACGGGGAACTGAGGCAGGCCCAGGGGATATCCTCGTCCTCAAGGGGCTCTGATGCCATTCTCTCGGCCACAGTTTACCCGTGAGCAGAAAAGGCAGCAAAGCTGTGTGGCACCTGTGTTCAGGGACTCTGAGTCTTCTGGTGACAGTTGTTTTCCTAATCAGAAGGCGATTGATTCCTACTTGATTGGTTGGACTATCTTTTGCTGTCACCGTGGTGAGAGCCCATTCCTGAGCTCAGAGGCTGTTGTTCTGGTGTTGACTTTAGCTGGCAACATCATCTTTCTTGGACAAAGGTGCAGAAGGGAGATGTAGGTCCAAGGATAAGCAGGACTGTGTGTAACCAGGATAACTGAAGGTACCTGACCAAGAGGAGGTTACACACACAAAGAAAGAGAAAGAATTGAGTTGGTGAGGCAGCAAGAGGAGGAGATGCCAGCATTATTAGGGAGTGGGGGTGGGAACAGTAGATGCCACATGGATGAGGATTGCTAAGGAGCAGTGAGGAAGAATTCAGAGATCTGGGGTAAAGTGTTTGATCAGGGGTAGGTGCTGAACATCAGCTCTGTGATGCTCTCAGGTTTGTAGCTTAGGCACAAGGTAGGGTCAAATGGAGCCATAAAACTGCCTCTTTTGGCTGAAGAAATGGTTTGGCAGAGCACCTGGGTTCTGTTCCCAGCACCCGCATGGCACTCACACCATCTGTAACTCCAGTTCTAAAGGGTCTGACTCCCGCTTCTGATCTCTTTGGTTCCAGGCACTCACACAGTGCACATACATACCTGCAGGCAACACACACACACACAAAGTAAAATAAATAAATCTTGCCGGGCATAGTGGTGCAGGCCGACAATCCCAGCACTTGAGGGGCAGTGTAGGTGTTTTTCTATGAGTTCTGAGTCAGCATGGTTTATGTAGGGAGTTCCAGACCAGGGGAGTCACATAGCAAGACTAGGTAAGGTTATATTATATAACCTACATAGTACATAAGCAGATTTACAACTAGTTACATATTTACACAGAAAAATAGTTGAATTGGCTATAACACTTGCAGGCACATAATAGGGCTGAATCCTTTTTATTTTTATTTTTTTGAAACAGGGTTTCTCTGTGTAGCCCTCACTGTCCTGGACTCGCCTTGTAGACCAGGCAGGCTTTGATCTCACAGAGACCCACCTGCCTCTGCCTCCAGAGTGGTGGGATTAAAGGTGTGTGACACCACCACTCTCAGCCTAGAGATGAATGTTAAGATGTATTGTTTGTTAAACTGGATATCCCCAAAGGCGCTACATTAGAGAGTCTCGCTAATGGACAACCTTGGAGTAATATCCGTGTGAGCACAAAAAACTTGGTCACTATTTGTTCTTTTTCCATAAACTGTGGGAGTGTAGGGCCAGTGAGATGGCCCTGAAGCTAAAGGTGCTTGCTGCCAGTGTGATAACAGCAGTCCATGCCTTGAACAAGTGCTGGGAGGACACACACATACACACACACACACACACACACACACACACATGAAATAAACAAATAGATCTTAAAAATTGTATTCATAATGCCAGCAAAACTTTTTTTTTTAAAGAGACTAGCTGGGTGTGGTGGCACACGCCTTTAATCCCATCACTCAGAGTCAGAGGCAGGTGGATCTCTGTGAGTTTGAGGTCAGCCTGGTCTATAGGGTGAGTCCAGGACAGCCTGGGCTCTGTTACACGGAGAAATCCTGTCTTGAACCCCCCCCCCACAAGAGGGGGGGACTCTATTCCAATCATAAAATTTCCCTTTCCTAAGATGTTCAAGTTAGAGATTTGGTCCCATGCTGTGAAGCCAGCCCTCTATCTCCAGTGTTTTTCAGAAGGTGGGAGGAGATGTCCGTGTGGGTAGGACAGATGCAGCTGCAAGTGTTTGCCCGACACAGTTCCCCCGCACTGCATGTCACTTATCTTTCTGTCTGTGGACACAGTTCCCGGCACTGCATCTCACTTATCTCTGTCTCTGTGGACACAGTTCCCCGCACTGCATCTCACTTATCTCTGTCTCTGTGGACACAGTTCCCCACACTGCATCTCACTTATCTCTGTCTGTGGACACAGTTCCCCACACTGCATCTCACTTATTTCTCTGTGGACACAGTTCCCCACACTGCATCTCACTTATCTCTCTGTGGACACGGTTCCCCACACTGCGTCTCACTTATCTCTCTGTCTGTGGAGTGTGTGTGGCCATCAGAGGACAACTTGTGGAAGTCGATGCTCTCCTTCTAGCCTGTGGGCCCCAGGGTTTGCACTCAGTGGCCAGGCTTGGTGGCAGGGACCTTCACAGCAGAGCCATCTCCCTGACCGCACCTGAATCAGCATTGTCTTTATATGAGTGTTTCACACAAAAGCCTTGGGGCTTTATTTATGGTCTAATTTATCTGAAGCCCAGAGAACAGCTAAGCATTTCTTCTAAATAGAAGTCTCTGTCTCTGTCTCTTGGCAGTTGTTTTCTAGAGAAATATGAGGTGCCTTACAACACATCTTGTGATTTTAGGATAAAATTGCCTCAAGTCAGTAAACACTAGATAAGAAAGGAAAGTCTGAGCTGATTAAACCCGCAGAGAAACTGAGATGGTTTCAGCTCCCACACATCTCAGCCCCCCAGGAGTGTAGATAGCTTTATCCGGCTCACCCTTCATGTTAAGGTCTGGTTCCAACCTTGAAATAAGCATACTTTTGAAAAATTACCTGACTGTTAGTCCTGGGAGCCTTCTGGTCCCTAAGAGCATTGATGTTGCCCTCCAAGGGCCTTTCCCACCTCACACCCCAAATACTTGAACTCTGAAACCCAAATGGGCTTTTAGCACTTTTTATGGCCAGACCAGCTTCAGGGACTGCACTTAATGCAAACGAGTTCCAGATGTCCTCTGTACCCTGGTTCAAAGAGCCATGTTATCACCCTGTGGACAGGAGGGCGGAGCTTCCCCAGACCACACCGGGACACTGGTGCCTGCCAACTGCCTTTGTCCCTCTCCTTCCCATTCCCACCTTGTCTGTTCACTCTGGGCCACCAGCACTGCCCTCAGCTGGCCTCACTTTGCTACATCTATTGCATGTTTGGGGATACATTATAAAATAGTTGTTTTTAAAAGTAATTCCCATGGGCTGGAGAGATGGCTCAGAGGTTAAGAGCACTGGCTTGTTCTTCCAAAGGTCCTGAGTTCAATTCCCAGCAACCACATGGTGGCTCACAGCCATCTACATTGAGATCTGGTGCCTGGGCATATATGTAGACCAAATACTGTATACATAATAAATAAGTAAATGTTAAAAAAATAAAATAAAAGTAATTCCCAAAATAGATTTTGAAAGAAGTTGTGTTTGTCAAAATTTGGGCTCCAGAAATTTATTGACAGAATTCTGTCAAGGCCGAACATCATTGCTTTCAAAAAAGTTTATTAAAAACTAAGCTGTTGGCCGGGCGGTGGTGGTGCACGCCTTTAATCCCAGCACTTGGGAGGCAGAGGCAGGCGGATATTTGCAAGTTCGAGGCCAGCCTGGTCTACAAAGCAAGTCCAGGACAACTAGAGCTGTTAAACAGAGAAACCCTGTCTCAAAAAACAAGTGTGTTTTTAAGCCGGGCGGTGGTGGCGCACGCCTTTAATCCCAGCACTTGGGAGGCAGAGGCAGGCAGATATTTGCAAGTTCGAGGCCAGCCTGGTCTACAAAGCGAGTCCAGGACAGCCAGAGCTGTTAAATAGAGAAACCCTGTCTCGAAAAAACAAAACAAAACAAAAAAACAAACAAAAAAACCCCTAAGATCTTTAGAGCAACCTCAGGAGATACTGTCCAAATTCATCCTGCTGACTGACAACATTTGATAATTTACCTTCAAGTTATTTTTGAAAATCCTGTTAAAATAGGAAAATGCAGAGCTATTTTTGTTGTGTTGGTGGCCAGCATACTTGCCCCACTGAACCTGTCCTGATGGTTGTGAATGGAGACAAATTCAACCACTCCAGCGTGAAAATACAGACTATATTTAGACTACCAGAAATGCCCCTTGGATATATTTAAACCCTTCACCCTCCCTTATAGGGTAACAGTTTTTGGTGAAATTGATCTTTATCTAGCATCGATGAGCTTATTGTTACCTGGTAAGCCGTGTCATTTTGTGTTGGTACAGTGGCTCTCCCTCAACAGTAGCCTAGAAATGTTCCTATTTGACTCTAAAAAGAGAAAGACTAAGCTTTTACTACAGCATACTGTTATAATTATTCTGTTGATCTCTTAATGTGCTTATTCTTTTTTTTCTTTTTGGATTTTATTTTTTATTTTTTTGGGGGGAAAGGATTTCTCTGTGTAACAGCCCTGCTGTCCTGAACTCACTCTGTAGACCAGGCTGGCCTCGAACTCACAGAGATCCGCTTGCCTCTGCCTCCCAAGTGCTGGGATTAAAGGCGTGTGCCACCATGCCCAACTTCCTTTTTTTTCTTTTGAAACATCCTTTTACTCTTTATCCTAGGCTATCCTGGAACTGGTGGCAGTTGTCCTGCCTCGGCCTCCAAAGTGTTGGCATTGCAGTCGTGTGCCCCCAAGCCTGGCTGTGCCTAATTCTTAAATTGAACTTTTCATAGGTATGGATTTATAAGAAAAAAAAAAAACAAAAACAAACACACACCGTGGTTGAATACCATCCAGGGTATTGGGAACCCTTCCGAAGTGTTGAAGCCGATGCACCTGGATAAGGTAGCTCTTTCCTTGCTTGTATGACATTTTGTCATTTTGGAATTAATAATTAGTATTTATTTTTATTGGCACGCTGTTTACTACCATTAGTTCCTACAAACCAACTAATAAAAATCCCTTCAAATGCCGGGCAGTGGTGGCGCACGCCTTTAATCCCAGCACTTGGGAGGCAGAGGCAGGCGGATCTTTGCGAGTTCGAGGCCAGCCTGGTCTACAAAGCGAGTCCAGGACAGCCAGGGCTACACAGAGAAACCCTGTCTTGAAAAACCAAAAAAAACACCAAAAAAAAAAAATCCCTTCAAATAATATTTTTCCTTACCATCTAATGTGCTGTATATGTCATGGGCCTCAGTTTTTCAAGCTGCTTTATTGGTCAGTGTGTTGTTTCAGGTCTGTTTCTGAAGAGTGGAATTTCCCTGAGTCTCTTTTTTATTTGTTTGCATTTTTAAGTGTTCTACCACTGAACTACAACCTCAGTCTTCTTATTTTTTAATTATTTATCTTATTGATTGTTTGCTCTGACTTCCTCTTGGTTGATGTATGTCTTTGTTTTGGTAAAATGCATTGTTTGGTAACTTTTTTTTTTTTAAGATTTATTTTATTTATTTTATGCATATGAGTGCTCTGTCTGCATGTACACCTGCATTCCAGAAGAGGGCACAAGATCACATTGTGGATGGTTGTGAGCCACCATGTGGTTGCTGGGAATTGAACTCAGGACCTTTGGAAGGGCAATAGGCAGTGCTCTTAACCGCTGAGCCATCTCTCCAGCCTCGTTTGGTAACTTTCAAAGAAATAATACAGAGGAGTTAAAGTTTCTGAGTTCTTGTGTGATTGGCAGCAGCTGTTTTCTGCCTTCAACTTCTAAGTTTGCCTAAGGTTGGATTTCTAGGTTGAAAACAATTTTCCCTGATTTCAGCCTTTATCTCCTACTTCAAAGACATTCATTAAACGCTTGGTGACCCACTGTTTATTTTATTTCAGAGACACTTATTCACTTTGAAAACATTTTAACAGCTTCATAAACAATGCCTATGTTACTGGAGATTTTCCATGTTCAAAAAACAAAACCAGAGCGCACGCCTTTAATCCCAGCACTCGGGAGGCAGAGGCAGGTGGATTTCTGTGAGTTTGAGGCCAGCCTGGTCTACAAAGTGAGTCCAGGACAGCCAGAGATACACAGAGAAACCTTGTCTCGAAAAACAAAAAAAAAAAAAAAAACCAAAAAACCAAAACAAAACAAAACCAGAGCTGGATGGTGGTGGCCCACACCTTTAATGGAAGCACTTAGGAGGCAGAGGCCGGCCGATCTCTGTGAGTTGGAGGCCAACCTGGTGTACAAAGAAAGTTCCAGGACATCCAGGGCTGCAGAGAAACCCTATCTCAAAAAACCAAAAAATCAAAAGAGACAAACAAAACCCCCCAAACAAAAACAAAATAGCATTTCGTCTTCCAGTCTTTTAAAGTATGTATCACAGGTAAATGAGCACGTGGAAATAATTTTATTCTTTAAGGTATTCTCCTTTTAAGGCGAAAATAGAATTCTTTGGAAAGTTTAAGATGTGATATTATCTTTTATATTGTTCATTGACTGTAGAACAAACAAAAAAGTGAGGTGTGTGGATGAGTGTTTATGTACTATGTATGTATGTGTAATGTGTGTGTGTATAAAGTTTTGCCACACCACCTCCTGTGCACAGGGTGACCTTGAATTCCTATGTAGCTGAGGATGGCCCTCATGTCCTAACCCTGCCTGTACTGAACAAGTGCTAGGATTAGAACTGCCCATCCCCAGGTCACTTGATTTTGTCCTTGATGTTTATAACTTTAATCCATTTGAAAATTATTGTGATGTAGAGAAAATCTATAGTTCTACTTTGTTTTTATATTTTTTAAATAGATTGGAAGCAAGTTGACCTAATCTTGTAATTTATTTATTTTTCTACACTGCTGGGGATCAAGCCTAGGGCTGTGTACAAGCCAGGCAAGCATGATGCCACTAGCTACAGCCCAGAGATTTATTATTGAGCTGCTGTCTGTAAAATAAAAAAAATCTCAGCAGATTCTATTCTGGGAATCAGTCTTCTGGCTTATTCATGTGGAAGCACCAAATTGTTTTAATTATTGTCCTCATTACTCTCTTTTTTTCAATTTTCCTAGCTATCTTTGATAGCTATTTCTCATAAAAAATGTTAAACAATGTGTTTAGTTCCCAAAATAGTCACATTCCTATTTTTATTAAAACATGGGTTGGGTTAAATATACAGGTTAAGTTTAAAAGAATGAATAACTTTATGATTTTGAGTATTCTATCCAAAAATACCACTCTCCTTTTAATTTACATCTTGCTCTTTGCTCACAAGACATTTTTCAGTATATCCAAACAATTTCTGATATCTTATTTCACTTTGTCCTTGCTCATTTCCTCCATGACAATATCTGATTATAGTTTTTGTTTTTGTTTTAGTTTTTGGGTTTTTTTTTAAGATTTATTTATTTTATGTATATAAATGCCTTATCTGCATGTACACCTGCAGCCAGAAGAGGGCATCAGATCACACATTGTCGATGGTTGTGAGACACCATGTGGTTGCTGGGAATTGAACTCAGGACCTCTGGAAGAGCAAATGATGCTCTTAACTGCTGAGTTATCTCAGTTAGGGTTTTTCTATGTAACAGCCCTGGCTGTCCTGGACTCACTGTGTAGACCAGGCTGGCCTTGAACTCACATCGATCCACCTGCCTCTGCCTCCTGAGTGCTGGGATTAAAGGCGTGCACCACCACGCTGGGTAGGTTCTCTTTAATTTTTTTTTTGTTTTGTTTTTTCGAGACAGGGTTTCTCTGAATATCTCTGGCTGTCCTGGACTCGCTTTGTAGACCAGGCTGGCCTCGAACTCACAAAGATCCGCCTGCCTCTGCCTCCCAAGTGCTGGGATTAAAGGCGTGCGCCACCACCGCCCGGCGCTTTTAATTTTTTTTTTAAAGACAGGTTTTCTCTGTGTAGCTCTGGCTGTCCTGGAACTCTCTCTGTAGACCAGGTTGACCTTGAACTCAGAAATCTCCCTGAATTTGCCTCTGCCTCCCAAGTGCGGGGACTAAAGGTATGAGCCACCACCACCTGTCTTAAATTATTTTTATTTTATTTATTTTTTGGTTTTTTGAGACAGGGTTTCTCTGTGTATCCTTGGTTGTTCTGGACTCACTTTGTAGACCAGGCTAGCCTTGAACTCACAGAGATCCACCTACCTCTGCTTCCTGAGTGCTGGGATTAAAGGTGTGGGCCACCATGCCCCTGTCTTAAATTATTAATTTATGTGTATAAGTGTTTGTATGTGCTTGAACTCAGAAAAAGATATGGGATCCCCTGGAACGGGAGTTACAGAGGGTTGTTAGCTGCCATGTGGGTGCTCAGAATCGAACCTGGGTCCGCTGCAAGAACAGCTAGTTCTCATAACCACTGAGCCATCTCTTCTCCCCTAAGTATATTTCTTATTATAAAATATATCATATACACGGAGACATGCTTAAAGCTTGCATGTTCAGTTTAACAAATAGCCACATGAAGCACACTCCTGCTATGCTGCTTCAGTAGGGAGAGGACATTGCTAGCAGTCTAGAAGTCACCCGCTTAGTAGTTTATCCAGTAAGAGTTGGTGTAGGTGTCTGTATAAATCTGGCGAGGTGGCGCACACCTTTAATCCCAGCACTCAGGAGGGAAGAGGCAAGCAAATCTCTGTGAGTTTGAGGCCAGCCTGTTCTACAAAGTGAATCCAGGACAGTCAGGAATACACAGAGAAACCCTGTCTCAAAAAAACAAAACAAATCAACAACAACAAAAAAACCCCAAAAATCAACTTTCTGAGTTGAGCATGGTATCGTATGCCTTCAATCCCAGCATTTAGGAGGCAGAGGCGGCTGGCCTGTGTGAGTTCAAGGCCAGCCTGGTCTAAATAGTGAGTTCCAGGACAGTCACAGCTACATAGTGAGACCCTGTCAAATAGAAAAACAAAACAAAACCAAACAGGAATTGATTTTGTTGACCTGTCTTGAAAAGTCAGAAAATGTAGCCATATGAGGTCCATATTCCTATACAGTGACAATTGTGGCTCTAGCCCTTTAGTTGGAGTATTTCTTCTAGTTTTAGGCAAATTTCTATTGCCATTTATCATGGCATTGGAGTTACACAGTCCTTGGATAGAAATGAATTTCTGACCAGGCAGTGGTGGTGCACACCTTTAATCCCAGCACTTGGGAGGCAGAGGCAGGTGGATCTCTGTGAGTTCAAGACCGGTCTGGTCTACAAAGTGAGTCCAGGACAGCCAAGGATACACAGGGAAACCCTGTCTCAAAAACCAAACAGACTAACTAACAAAAACCAGCTGTCTTGTCTGTAGGTGTGGAGTTATGTTCAGGTCTTCAGTTTTTATTCCATTGTTCAATGTGTCTGTTTTCATGCCAATACCACAGTGTTTAGTTTTGTTATTCTGTAAAACAACTTGAAGTCTGGATGAAGAACATAAGAGAGTACCTGGGAAGGACACAGGATGTTGTAGCCTGCAGAGCCCTGGCAGGCCGCAGGGGAGGATTTAGAGTGAGGCTGGAGTCAGCTGTGATTTTTATCAGCATTGCTCACCTGGCTTCACATGACTGAGCCTGTAGAATAATAGATTCCACCTTCACCCCACTCTACCCTTCCCCCAGCCTGGAACTTGAAAGGTAGACCAGGCTGGTCTCAAACTTATGAGATATGCCTGTCTTTGCCTCCCGAAAGCTGGGGTTAAAGGCGTGCACTAACATGGCTGGCTTGAGCTGGAGTTTTTGTGAGATGTTTAGACTAAAAGATAAAAGAGTGAGGATGGGTAGAAGAGTAGTTGAGATAAGGGGCTGGCATTGGAGGCTGCAGCTCAGAGCAGTTGAAAGAGAATATGTGTCTAGCCTGGAGAGACCCTGGAAAGTTGCTTCCATTCCCAGCATAAAAACAACAAACAAAAACAATGAAATAAAGGACAGCAGGGTCTGTGGAGGAAGGGAACACGGGAGGGCAGTAAATGTCATGGCCTGAAGGCTTTTGTGAGGTCAGAGACCAGGTGGTTTGGATGAACTTGAAGCAAGCGCTGTGGAAGTAGAGGGGAAGCCACGGGCAAGAATCCTGCTCAGATCCCAAGAGCAGGAAGGATTCCTGGGTGTGGCGGGGGTGGGGTGGGGTAGGGAATGGTAGAAGGAATGAAAGGAGATCTCCGAAGATAGGAGGCAAAGGACGCTTGTCCAGGGTGTCATTAATAAATGACATTAGTTTTTATATTCAATACAACACTACCTCTAGCACACAATCGACACAAAATTGTTAATGGGGTATTCTCTAGTCTTTCTCCATAGAAGCTATTTTCTACCTTATACCTCTGTGTCGTCTTTTTCCTGTCTCCTGAGAGGTTTCGGTCAATTTTACCTTGTCCTTATTTGAATCCTTGAGTGTTTCTCCTGTCATTTTGAACTTTGTGAGTACCAAGGGTGGAAGCCCAAACAAACATGCAACGAGAAGAAAACAAAAGGCCTGCTCTGAATAAACATGGAGAACAACAAAACTGTCACTAACTGGCTCAGAGAAATGAAAGAGAACCCGTAAGACAAGAACAGGGAAAGAGAACCCGTAAGACAAGAACAGGGTGCTGTGGGAAGGGACCCTCCAGCCTCACTCTTGCAGCCGAACATGGTGTGCGGCTGTAATCTCAGCACTCAGGAGTCGGAGGCAGAATATCAGGAGTTCAAGGTCATCCTCAGTGAGTTCAAGGCCAGCCTGGGTAGCATGAGATTCTCTCTACACACCAAAGCAAGCAAACAAGTGTCCTTGCATGTTAGAGAAAGAACAGAAAAGCTCCCTCACGTTGCATTTGTATTCACATTGTCAGAAAGGAACTAGAAACTGGTTGGAATGGGCAGGATGGGTGGGTTTCCTCAACAGTAAATGTTGCCTGTCAAGGGGAAACTATTTGAGAAGTGTTCCCAAAGTCATCATTCTTAGACACTCCCGACCAAGTAGGTCAGAGACCGCAGAAAAGAATCTTCTAAGCGGGGTCCTCCTTTCTTGGTGTGTTGCACGCCCTGGCATGCATACCTCCTAACACTTGGGACCTCCAGTCCAGTGCCAGAGTGTGGATTTCTCAGTGAGCAAGGCTAGGTAGGGTCTTAACCCTGAGCTTGTGAATGGTTGTGTATTCTCAACTCGCTCTCTGTATACTACTCTCCTTCATGGCTTGGGGTCCCAGGCAAGGTGGTCTTCTGTTTGCCACTGTACCGTCTTCGCGATTCACCAGGCACCAGGGAAGGCCCACACAGGGAAGCTACTTCTTGAATGTCCCACAGGCCTTCGTCTCTGAGTCTCAGTTTCAAAGCCTCTTCTAGAGGTTTCCTTGAAGCTGCAGTCCCGGGGGCTTTTAGAGAGCTGGGTAGTTTCCAGCTGTCGCTATTGGCCACTTAGAATTCCCCTTCTGGTCCTTGCCCAGGTCATCTGTTCAACTTCCACATCGCACCCGTGGGCGTTTGCCCCAGACACCCAGAAATCCCCGTTGCTGCTGTTCTCATGGTTTGGGGAAGGATTGACTATAACTCTGTCTGCTTGACCTCTATCTGAAGGGCCTGTTTGATTTCTGTCAAGACTTTGCCCCTGCGCTCCCACTCCCACAGTCCTTTGGTGCTGTTGGCAGTGCCCCCCCCCCCCCACTCAGTCGCTCCGCTTTCTCTGTCAGGACGCTCCTGATTCTCTTTGTGGAGATTGACTACTGGGAGCGACTGCTGTTTGAGACGCCCCACTACGTGATGAACGTGGCTGAACGCGCTGAGGACCTGCGCATTCTCCGCGAGAACCTGCTCCTTGTTGCTCGAGACTACAATAGGTGGGCTCCCACCCCGCCTCAGCCTCAGCCTTCTGATTACTGTAGCTGCCTGAGGGTGGGTTCTGTTCCTCGAGGTTGCCGCCCATCACGTTTCTCCATCCTGAAAACTCATTTCCCATTTCCCAGTCTTTCTTTTCTTTTTTTTTTTTTGGTTTTTCGAGACAGGGTTTCTCTGAATATCTCTGGCTGTCCTGGACTCGCTTTGTAGACCAGGCTGGCCTCGAACTCACAAAGATCCGCCTGCCTCTGCCTCCCAAGTGCTGGGATTAAAGGCGTGCGCCACCACCGCCCGGCTTCCCAGTCTTTCTTATGTCCCCGCAGTTAGTTCTATCCCTTAAGAGGATGGAGTGAGTGGCTTAGAAATAACCGAATTCCTTGCGCACAATTCTGGGAGCTTGGGAAGCTCAAGATCAAGGCAGGGGCAGATCCAGTGTCAGGTGAAGTTCTCTTCCTCCCGGTTTCTAAATGGCCGCCTTTGCAGTGTCTTCCGTGGTAGAATGAGACAGGAGCTATGTTAGGTCCCTTATTTGAGACATCAGTCCCATTCGTGACAGCTTCACCCTTCATGTTCTAACCAGCTCCCGTCGCCTGGTAATCCCACAGCAGAAGGGAAGATTTTAAACAGTAAGAAGACACAATCTTACAGACCTTTCTCACCTCAGTGAAAGTCCAAGGGGATGGAGTAAATGGTTTTGTCTGAATGTCTAGAAAGGTTGCATTTGACACGGTAGCTTTTAGCTGCTGTAGCTCTTTCCATTTAAATGACTTAATTAAGAAACTTTCCCCACAGGCATGGGCCAAGCTACATATGACTTGTGTGGTGGACAGCACACTTTACATTTTAATCTATTTGTTTAATGTGTGTGGGTGTTTCATCTGTGCAGCACATACAGACCTGGTGCCTGAGGAGGCCAGAGAAGGGTGTCAAACCCCCTGGGATTAGAGTTGCAAATGGTTGTGAAATACCATGTAGGAGCTGGGAATCGAGTCAGCATCCTAACCACGAACAGGTGCTCCTTACTGCTGAGCCATCTCTCCAGCCCTGGTGTGCATGTGGAGGTCAGAGGCCGATTTGTGGGAGTCAGTTCTCTCCTTTCACTATGTGGGTCCCAGGGATTGAACTCAGGTCACCAGGCTTAATGGCAAGTGCCTCTAACCACTGAGAAATCCCACCAGCCCCCTGGCCAGCACACATATATAACATTTGCATTATCACAGTTTCCTTAGGGAACCCCAGGCTAGAATACAAGTTTCAGAGACTGCCAAGCTTCCTGGCAAGAGGAGCGGCCTTCACAGTTTTCTCTACCAACCTCCAGTATTCCCCACCCGCAGGATTATTGCCATGTTGTCCCCAGATGAGCAGTCCCTGTTCAAAGAACGGATCCGATTCCTGGATAAGAAGATCCATCCTGGACTGAAGAAGCTACACTGGGCCCTAAAAGGGGCCAGTGCCTTCTTCATCACAGAGTGCCGCATACATGCCAGCAAGGTAGGCAGCCGGGCACCAGACGCTGAAGGTCTGTAAGGCTGATGAGAGGCTTCCACATGGGCAACCACAACCCGACTCTTTGGAGATGGAGGATACCTAGGGAAGTATTATAAAAGAAACTGAATATGCAGGGGGAAACCCCCCCCCCCATCCGTAAAATCTGATGTTGGGAATTGATCCGGAGATCTTGTGCATGCTAGGCAAGTATTTCCCCCACTGACATTTTTTAAATGTCAGACATTCTAGCAAGAGGCTAAATGGGAGAGTAGAATCAGGTCCAGAGGGTCTCAAACCCAATCCAAACCTCTTCATGGGAAGGAATATACGAGGTGTCCGCACAGTCCAAGGGAGTATCTGTCACAGAAGGCGCCACCTGTGACCCCAGGTCCAGATGATTGTGAACGACTTCAAGGCCTCCACCCTGACCATTGGCTGGAAGGCCCAGGAGATGTCAGAAATGCTACTGGTGCATATCACTGGCAAACGGGTGTACAGGGACCTGGAATTTGAGGAGGCCCAAAGAGAACACCGGGTGGCCGTACAACAGAAATTGGTGAGCCTGCACCAGGATGTGGTGAACATCATGACGAACTCCTATGAAGTATTCAAGGGCGACGGTCCTGAGGTGGGCACCCTGTGACTAGGGTTTTGTGGTAAGGAGACTCCCCCCCACCCCCTTGCTGCTCCTCCTCGCCTGGCCAGTCCACCAATGTATGTTTTTTAGGTATTCCTACCCTGGTCCCAAAGCCCATTCACCTTGAGTGTTTCAAGTCTCTTCTCACAACATTCAGGATCTTGTCTCTCTTACTTTTAAAGACTTATTTTTATGTTTATGAGCACTTTCCCTGCATGGAGGCACACCACGTGTGCACCTGCTGCACTTGGAGGCCATAATGTCCCTGGAACGAGAGTTTCAGATGGTTGTGAGCTGTCACGTGGGTGTCGAGAACCGAACCTGGGTCCTTTGCAAGAGCAGCTCAGTGCTCTAACCACTGACCTGCCTCCGGCCCCCGGGACCCTATACTTCTGTGGCTGTCCTGCTCTTCCTCCCGTCGGCTGGTGCCCGTTTCCCAGGCCCTGTGCCGGTCCCTCTAGAGAAGCCTCTTTCTCTCCTCTTCCCCAGATTCAGCAGCAGTGGTTACTCTACACTGTACGCTTGGATCACATTATGGAGGACGCCCTGCGCATGAACGTGAAGTGGTCACTGATGGAACTTTCCAAGGCCATCAACGGGGACGGGAAGACTACTCCAAACCCACTTTTCCGAGTCCTTGTCATTTTACAGAGTGATGGGCAGGGGGGTGTGGCACAGGTAAGGGCCTCTGAGCCTCTGACACTTCAAAACTGTCATATCACCTTAGTCCTCAGTTTCTCCCAATTATTTAAAAAAAATTTAATGTTTAAAATTTAAAATATAATCACATAATTTTCTCCACTTCTCTTTCCTCCCCCAACACCTTTCATGTCCCCATCTTGCTTCCTCTCAAATTCATGACACCTTTTCTTTAACTATTATGTATATATATGCACACACACATATATAAAATACATAAATATATAAATATAACCTGAGTCTGTTTAGTGTTGTTTACATGTATATGCTTTGAGGGCTGACCACTTGGTATTGGAGAACTCGTTAAGGGGCTCACTCTTGAGGAAGACTAGTTCTCTCACTTCCGCCATTCTTTCTTTAGTTGCCTGCAGTTTGCAGTTTGTTTTCTAGGAATGAGACCCCAGGAGATTTCCCTTTTCCACATAAGCATGTCTACCTGTGTGGCCTTGTTCAGGTCTTGTGAAGGCAGCCATATTGTTGAGGAATCATGGGTGAAACTCTCCTGTCATTTCTAGGAGACACATTGTCATAGCAGATTTCCTGGTTTGGGGTTCTTACAGTCTTTCTACCCCCTCTTCTGGGATACATCCTGAATCTTAGGTGCAGGAGCAGTGTGGCAGATGTATCTATCTATCTCTTCAGGCTTGGCACTCCACAATCAAATGATGTTTTCTCTCAGTTCTTCGTTTTTTAAATGTGTTTGGGTATTTTGCCTGCACACACCTGATGTCTGCAGAGGCAAAATGAGAGCAACAAATCTCTTAGAAGTGGAGTTACAGAGGTTGTGAGTCGCCATGTGGGTGCTAGGAATTGAACCCATGTCCTCTTGAAGAGTAGTCAGTGCCAGCCAGCACTCTTAACCACTGAGCCATTTCTCCAGCCCCTCTTCTCCCTATTCTTTTTTTTTTTTTCCAGACAGGGTTTCTCTGTGTGTCCCTGGCTGTCCTGGACTCACTCTGTAGACCAGGCTGGTCTCGAACTCAAAGAGATCCACCTGCCTCTGCTTCCTGAGTGCTGGGATTAAAGGCGTGCGCCACCATGTCCCGATAACGGCATCCTTGGCCTCGATTTTTTCCTGTGCCTGCAGGCCCAGTTTTGAGGTGTTCAGCCTTAGAGGCTTTGAGGGCTGCATCTCTGTGCTTAGGTCCTCTGTGCTGTCCCACAGGTGGAATTCTCCCCGAGTCTGCAGACTCTGGCCAGTGTGGTCAATGATATTGCCAGCCACCTCTTTTCCTCCATCTCCGTCTTCCGACACCTTCCTGATATCCTCATGAAACGAAAGATGAATCGAGAACCCATCCATGTACTTGTGGGTGAGTGGGCTGTGAGGAGGGCACTCAGACCAGGCAGAGCTAGGAAGACAGATGAGGGCATTTCCTTCTCACTGGGCCAGTCATTTCTGCAGCTCATGTGAAATTCAGCCAAGGGACCAGACTGAAAAAGGAGCAGGGAGGGGGATTGAGATTAAGTCACTGATAACCCGGGGTTGTGAGAACTAGACTTGGAGATGAGCAAGGGTAAGTGTGAGATTTGTGTTGGACTAGAAGAGGCCTTGATTCCCACAGGGGAGCCCTGACCCTATGCAAGAGACACAGAGTCAGACCTGCCTTGCTGCCTCCTTGGATGATCTTCCTTCCTTTTTTTTTTTTTAGGATTCATTTATTGTTATTTTATGTGTATAAAAATGTGCCGGGCGGTGGTGGCGCACGCCTTTAATCCCAGCACTTGGGAGGCAGAGGCAGGCGGATCTTTGTGAGTTCGAGGCCAGCCTGGTCTACAAAGCGAGTCCAGGACAGCCAGGGCTACACAGAGAAACCCTGTCTCGAAAAAACCAAAAAAAAAAAAAAAAAATGTGTTTTGCCTGAATGCATGTCTGAACACCATAGGTGTGCCTAGTGCCTTCCAGGTCCAGAAAGAAGGCCTTGTATCCTCTGGAACTGAACACACAGGTGGTCATGAGCCTCCATGTGGGTACTGGAAATAAAATCCAGGTTCTCTTAACCACCGAGCCATCTCTGCAGCCCCTCCCCTCTGTTTTGTAAAGCTCATGTTTGTGTACACTTATTCATGGAAACTGGTGGAGGGGAAGGTCCGGGCCAGTGCCCAGGGGCCAGGCTGGAGTGGGGACTGCGGTAGATATCAATGAGAAGCATCTTTCTTGGTCCTTTGAAGAGCGGGATGAGGACATCAGGAAGATCCAGGCCCAGATCAGCAGTGGCATAACTAACAACGCAAGCCTGCTGCAGAATTACCTCAAGACCTGGGACATGTATCGGGAGATCTGGGAGATCAACAAGAACTCCTTCATACGTCGCTACCAGCGCCTCAACCCCCCTGTCTCTTCTTTTGATGCTGACATTGCCCGGTGAGTGAAGAAAGGGCAGTATGAGTACCTAGAAGCCCAGAGCTCACTGCAGGAGGAGACTGGGTTCCAGAGACTTGAGAAAGGGGCTTGGGTGCAGCAGGTGTAGACAGTGTGGGGCCTGTGTAACTTAAAAACACCTATAAAATACCTAAATCCTATATCCTAAAACTTATAGTCTAAAATCTATAATCTGCCTAGGAACCCCCTAATGTTTAAAAACATTCTAATACCTATCTAAAAACACATAACTAACTTTGTTTGTTTTTCGAGGTAGAGTTTCTCTGTATATCAGCCCTGGCTGTCCTGGGCTCACTTTGTAGACCAGGCCAGCCTCAAACTCACAGAAATCCACCTGCTTTTGCCTCCCAAGGGCTAGGATTAAAGGCATGTGCCACCATGCCCAGCCTATTTTAATTTTCTTAAACGGATATTAATATTCTTAGCGTAGGTCCGTGCAGGATGACTTGGTTTATGGCAGTCTTGGCAGTCAGTCCTTTTTAAAGCTTAGTGTCCGTTGGGCCTAATTTTCACAGTTCACAAGGCCAGTTTATTTCCACCACCAAACTGTGGCCAGATTATAAAGTCAGTCTGTTCCAACTGCCAAACTGAGGCCAGCCTTTTCCACAGCAGAGATTTGCCCCATCAGTCTCTTTGGCCTGGGCAAGCCTCACAGCTGAAAGTCTCTCCAAGCAGCTTCCTAACTCTGCTTGCCTCACTCACTTTTCCTGGCTCAGGGCCCCACCAAGATAGATGCTTTCAAGGAACTCTCTCTCAGCAGGTTTATGCCAGGCCTTTGTCTTGGGCCATAACAGTCTAAATTCTGTTAATGGCGTACCTTGTTGTGTGCTTCTTCAGTGTGACTTCTCAGTTGGTGAGGGCAGAGAGGTGAGGAAGGTGAGGAAGGTGACCCTTCCTCAGAGGGTGAGGAAGAGAGTGACCACCTGGAGTCTCTGGTTTATATATCACGTCATCTCTCCATCCGTGGTGATCTCGAGGGTCCATGAGATTTCTTTCGATGTCCAGCAGTCCCATTGCTTCTCACGGTAACTGAAGTCATCTGTATGGTTTGTTTGGTTTCTTAGCCACACCCTTTCAACAAGGCATATCGTCCAGCCACAACTGCCTTTGTCCATATCAGCAAGTAAAGGGACACCAAGCTCTCCTTATGTGCTGCCAGATGCTGCTAATCTGAATTGCCTACGAATTTCACTAAAGAGACCTGACTTCTACCACAGGCCTGCACTACAGGAAAAGAGTGCTGGGCCTTTGCTTTTTGAGGGCAGAGATCCCCAAAGAGCTTGACAAGGCTTAGAGAAAGGAGACTAGTTGTGTAGAGGAGCATATCAGGGGTGGTTGGCAAGGGTGAAATGCTAGAGATGGGAAAAGTGGAACAGTTGGGTGTCATGGCACGTGTCTGTAATCCCGGCCTGTAGGAGCTGAGACAGGAGCAGTGTAGTTTGTGGCTTGAAATACATAGAACTCTAGGGTGATAGGTTGAAGCCAAGTGGAAGAGCACTCTCAAGTTCTGACCTCGACTGCCATCTTCTCTTGGTCCCTTGGCCATGGATGGCTGTTCGCTCATTCCATATAATCAATCCTTCTATGAGCCATGAATAATTTTTGAAAGAAAAGAAAAGAAATAAGCAGGTCTTTCTCCTCCGGGGCAATAGTGTAGTGAGGGAGACAAATATTTGGCTGAGACAGCATGAGCCTTGGCACGCTAGGGTGGCTGGAGCCCATTGGAACACGGACAGTGCTATTCAGTCTCTGGCAGGCCTTTCATACTCCTCAGGCTTAGTCTCCTGTAAAATGGCTACTATGCAGCCCATGACAGGATGCTGAAAGATTGTGAGGTGCATATAAGAGCACTCTGTGAGCCCTGAAAGCATGTGAGGTACCTGCTTTGAGACCGGCTGTGATCGGCTCTGTGTATTTGTACTGTGATTAGGCATGCAAGCTGTGGGGGCAGCTCTTGAGGTATGCCAGTCAGTGTCCATTACCATAAAAAAAAATCCAGAAAGGAGGTTTGTTTTGGTTCACAATCAGGGAAAATTTTAACCCATCACCAGTTGGCTCCATCGCTTTAGGCTTGTAGATGTACACTATCGAAGATGCAAAGCCATAAACCTTACGGTTTAGAATAAAGGAGAGACAGACAGCGTTGGGGGGTCAGCTGAGGGGGTCAGACAGGAATGGGGGACAAGGACCCCTCCAAGGCATAACTCCAGTACAGGGAGACTTCCTGCTTGGTTCACCATCTCCCAGTAGCACCCAGCTATAGCCTGGGATTCACCACATAGACCTTTGGGGTATTTTGAAATCCACAGTAAAGCCGAAAGGAGGAGGATTTCTGGCCAGAGGCAGCAGGAAAAAGCTTCCTGAAGAAGGTGCCCACGGGGGCTGTGCATTCTAGGAGGCATAGGGTTTCATCAGGCAAAGATGGGGGACTCAGGAGGAAACAACACAAGCTGAGGTACACATTGGAGCCCACAAGTGTGTTCCCTACAAAGGGAACAAACCAGGGCACGGACACAGAGAAGGAGGCAGGCAAAGGGACCTCCACGTGGCAGCATGTCCCCAGCATGTCCATCACTACCTTATGGATGAGAAAATAAAGGCTCAGGCTAGTCAAAGAGTCCCAGAAAAAAACAAAACAAAACAAAACCAAAAAACCCCCGAAAACCATTCGAGGTTGGTTCATCTGTAGTTCCAGCTACTCAGGGAGCCGAAGCAGGAGAATCACTTGTGTTCAGGAGTTTGAGTCCAGCCTGGTAAAATGCAAAAACTCCTGTCTCCCTTACAAAGTGTCTGCTTGAGGCAACTGGGCTAGGAACTGTGCATGTGATCCCAGCCTGGACCAAGGCAACTCCAAGGCTGAGGGACAACAGGGGAAGTTTGTGACTACTGTTTTGTCTTGCCCAGCACTTGGGAAGTTGACATGGCCAGGCACCAGTTGGCCTGGGTGACACCTGGGAATAGAACCATCTAGAACTGCAGGTTTGAGTGGAAGGAAATGAGAGAGTAACAGTTGGGGCAGTGGTGTTAAGGTGTCACCCGTGAAGGAATAAAACCCTCCTAACAGATCTGGGCTCTCTTGCAGCTACACAGAGGTGGCAAACAATGTGCAGAAGGAGGAGACGGTCCTCAATATTCAGTTTGTTCTGCTGGACTGTTCACACCTCAAGTTCTCACTGGTGCAGCATTGCAATGAGTGGCAGAATAAGTTTACAACTCTGCTCAAAGAGATGGCTGCCGGGCACCTGATGGACCTGCACAACTACCTGAAAGACAATGCTGAGAAGTAAGGCTTGGCTTAGACTTGTGCATGGGTATGTATGAGTGTGTGCATGCCTGTGTACATTGTGTGTGTGTGTGTGTGTGTGTGTGTGTGTGTCAAGGTTTGTGCTTTCTACCTACAACACTGTCTTTGCTGACTTTTAGAATCAGCCACCCTCCCCAAACGCTGGAGGAACTTGGGGTCAGTTTACAACTCATGGACACCCTGCAGCATGACTTACCCAGCCTGGAGACTCAGATCCCTCCCATTCATGAGCAGTTTACCATTTTGGAAAAGTATGAGGTGCTGGTTCCGGACAGTGTAAGTTCCTGCAGTGTTGGGTGCACCCGAGTCAAACATACACTGGTGGCAACAGACTGTGGAAGACCTTGTGTAGAGCAGTGAGAAAGATTCAGAACTCCCAAGGACCAAGGACAACTCAAATGATAGTTCCCCTCAGTTTATGGGCTTCTTTTAGGCCAAGCAACTTGAGATTGGTTTCCTGGGGGTCATTCATACATGGACTCTGTTTTTGAACTCTAGTCTGGAGGGGCAAGAGAGAGAGAGCTGCTCACTGATGGAGAGCTGTGGGAGTAGCTTGTTGGAAGACTGTTGCCTGTTCTATGTGACACTAGCCTAGCATCCATGAGGAGAGGCCTCCTGCACGTGGCTTATCCTGCCTTCTGTCCCTCCCAGGTCCTGGAGATGCTAGACAGTCTCAATGGGGAATGGATAACCTTCCAACAAATACTGCTGGATAGTGAGCAGATGCTGAAGAAACACAAGGAGAAGTTCAAGACAGGTCTCATCCATGCTGCTGATGACTTTAAGAAGAAGGCACACAACATTCTAGAAGATTTTGAGCTCAAAGGTTTGCCTTACTCCACCTCTCTCCCTCTTTTAGCCTTGGTTTTGAGACTCAGCATTCAAAATATTGTCCTGGGAAGGTGAAAACAGTCGGGGATGGGGTTTGGTGTGCCGCAGGGAGGTGTAGAGGGAGGGGGATGGGCAACGAACTACCTTGGGAAATGGGATGAGCTCATTTCTGGTTGGAAGGCTTGGGCCAGCTGCCTCTCCAGTGTTCCTACACCGACTTCCTATCCTCTGCCCCTGTTGGACTCTGCAATCGTGTCTTGTGATCTTCGCTAAGTCAACCCTTCTCTTCATACATTCTGTCTTCCCTCTCATGTGAGGGCAGCAATGGAATTTGCCCATTAATTTAAGAAAGCCACAGGGGGACGAGGCATGGTAGCACACGCCTTTAATCCCAGCACTCAGGAGACAGAAGCAGGTGGATCTTTGTGAGTTCAAGGCCAGCCTGGTCTACAAAGTAGGTCCAGGACAGCCAGGGCTACACAGAGACACCCTGTCTCGAAAAACCAAATTTAAAAAAAAGAGAGAGGAAGAGAGCCACAGGCTGGCCTTTCTAGAGGTCATGGGCAGGAGTGGAGTCTGAGCCACACCCCGATTTTCCGTAGGTCCTTTTACCAGCACTGTGGGCCACACAGCTGCACTGGATCAGATCGCTCAGGTGCGCGCCATGCTGATGGCCATGCGGGATGAGGAGAACAATCTCCGCTCCAACCTGGGTATCTTCAAGATTGAGCAGCCACCCTCCAAGGACCTCCAGAACCTGGAGAAGGTACTGTGCTGACCTGGGCCCCGTGGAAACCAGGGTGGCAGGGATAAGACAAGTTTCTGAGGGCCTGGGAATGCTAGGACCAGGTAGATGACTTTATTAGCAGGTTTGTGGTTTTATTTTTAAGTTTTTTTATTTTGTTGTTTTTTTTTTTTTGAGACACAGTTTTCTGTGTATCCTTGACTGTTCTGGACTCACTCTGTAGACCAGGCTGGCCTCAAACTCAGATAGATCTGCCTGCCTTTGCCTCCCGAGTGTTTGTTTTGTTTTTAACTGAGATAAAATTCACACACTAGACCAATTGTTTTGTTTGTTTGTCTATTTGGTGTTTTGAGACAGGGTTTCTCTGTGTGTCTGGCTTTCATGGACGTACTTTGTGGACCAGGATGGCCTTGAACGCACAGAGATCTACCTGACTCTGCCTCCTGAGTGCTGGGATTGAAGGCGTGCACCACCATGCCCAGCAGACCAACCGTTTAAAATGGACACTTTAGTGGCCTGTAGGTGATTCACAGTGCTCCACAACTGCCACCTCTGTCTCTCATTTCAAAACATTTCCAGAGGGCTGATAAAATGGCTCAGTGGGTGTGGTGCTTGCTGCCCAAGCCTAAGTATAGAGTTGGAGGGAAAGAGTAGACTTCATAAAGCTGTGATCCAACCTCCACACACGCACAGTGGCACACAGGCACTTGCACGCCTATACGATAATGTAGGGACTGGAGAGATGGCTCACGGGTAAAGAACACTGGCTGCTGTCTTAGTGTTCTATTGCTGTGTGGAGACACCATGATCAGGGGAACGGTTATAAAATAAAGCATTTAATTGAGGGCTTGCTTACAGTTTTAGAGACAGTGGGGAGCATGGTAGAATGCAGGCAGACATGGTGCTGGAGAAGTGACGAGAGTTCTACATCCAGATCCACAGGCATCAGGGAGAGAGAAAACCACTTGGCCCACTGGGGTTTTTGAAGCCTCAAAGCCCACTCCCAGTGACACACTTCCTCTAACAAGGCCACACCTCCTAATCCTTCTCTTGTAGTGCCACATCCTGATGACTGAGCTTTCAAATATATGAGCCTATGGGGACCATTCTTATTCAAACCACAGCATTCTACTCCTTGGCCCCCATAGGCTTGTAGACATATCATAATACAAAAATGCATTCAGTCCAACTTCAAAAGTTCTCACAGTCTATAACAGCCTCAACACTGTTTAAAACTCCAGAGTTTAGAGTCTCTTCTGAGACTCATGACAATCTTATCTATAATCCCTTGTAAAATCAGAATAAAAAACTAGATTACATACTTCCAACATACAATGGCACAGGATATAGATTACCATTCCAAAGGCAGCACAGTGAAGAAGTACTGGACCATAGCAACACCAAAAACCAGCTGGGCAAACTCAAACTCTGCTTCCCCATGCCTGATGTCAAAGTGCTTTTCAGATCTCCAACTCCTTTCAGCTTTGTTGACTGCAACACACTTCTTTCTCTTGGGCTGGTTCCACTCCCTGTCAGCAGTTCTCCTCAGCAGTTATCCCATGGCTCCGATGTCTCCAACATCTTGGGGTCTCTAAGACAGTCCAGGCTTCCCCTTCACAGAATCACACAATGACCTCTCTGGGCCTCTAGGCAGGGAAGTCCTGACACACATGCCTGTGTGACTTTCTTAGCCCCAGAGAGAGATTCAACCACCCCTTCCTTGAATCCTTGACTCTAAAGCCAGAACCACGTGGCTGAAGCTGCCAAGTTCTGCTGTTTCCTGGGGCAGGAACATGACCCCCTCATTCAATTACATCTGCACCATCTTTCTGTTGTCAGTAGTTTCCTTCTGAGCTTAAGAATTTTCTTTAGTGGTGGCGCATGCCTTTAATCCCAGTGCTCAGGAGGCAGAGACAGGTGGATCTCTGTGAGTTCAAGGCCAGCCTGGTCTACAGAGTGAGTTTCAGGACAGCCAGGGCTGTTAGACAGAGAAACCCTGTAACCGTTCTTTTTAATTATTAAACACTTATTTATTAACAAATACACTTACTTACTACTATTCCTATAAATTCCTACGACCCGTATAAATGCCTACAACCCGTATAAATGCCTACGACCCCTAAGACCTAACCACTAAACCTATTGATAACTATTACAACTATTTTTCTAAGGATACAGTCTCTGGGGCAGGTCCTCAGTCACCAGGAACACAGTCTCTGGGGTTTCCCTTTAATGCACTTAGCAGTCCTTTTTCTGGAATATCTCAGACGCAGGTTCGTCAGGGTAAATTGGCTATGGCAGTCTCACCTTAAATAAGGCTTGAGGCTTTCTTCTCTCTGGGAGACCTCAGCGTCTGTAGGCCAACTTATTTCCTTCGTATCAGCAACTCTGCTGCTCTGCCTCAGTCTTTAAAGCTGGCCACAGTTCCGTTCAGGCCCCTCTAGGCAAAAGCTGAGCCACAGGGTTTAGTCCTTGGCCTTTTGCTGTCTTGCTGAGGCTTTATCTGCTCACCAGTTTCCTTCTGCCTCAGGGAGATCTGGCCATTGGTCTACCAGCACTTTCTCCAGCAGTACTCCCGGAGCTCTCTAATATGGGGGCCCTTAGCACGCAGCTCTCTGGGCTCATCCACTTGTCCTTAAATAGGATCGCTCCTTGTTCCACCTGCTTCAGCTTAATTTGGGCTTTGCCCACTTAGCAGTTGAAAACAATGCCAGGTCATAAAGTCTTTCCTTGTTTCACCTGGCTTCAACCTTGTTTTTAGTCCATAGAGACTCCCCTCGTTTCATGTGACTTCATCCATAAACTGATAAGCTAATTGCTCACAGTGAAGTTGATCTTCATTCCCCAAATTAAGAGACTGTATCAGAAACCTAGATATTCACTAAATCTAACTTATATTAATCTATCAACCCCTACAAATCCTTTCTTGAAAACAAAAAACCAAAAAAAAAAAAAAAAAGATTTTCTTTAATTCCTTTCCACAAACTGGAAGCTCAGCTGGATGGAATCTTGCCTTGAGGTGGTACACTTATTCCTTTTATCCCACTGAGCATCAAGCTTTTCTTTAAACTTTCTATCTCTTTGAGCAATAGACTTAGCACCATTACACTTCCTGGTAAACCTTTCCTCCTTAAACTGTGCTTTTTAAATTTTTTTTCCTTGCTTAGTTTGCTCCTTTTCATTATAGCTCTGCATATGAGTGACTGTAATAACCACAGGACAGAGTCAATATGAGGCTATTTTGAAATCTCCTCTGCCAACACCAGATTAACCCAAAACTCTAATTTAAATTTATCCTCAGGCATATTTTTTTTTGAGAAGGGCATAAAGCAGACACATACTTTGCTAAAATATCACAAGAATGATTTACAGGCCACTTATTAATCTTCTTCTCCTCTTGAGCAGGACCTCTGAGCTGGACTCCTGCATTGCTCATTGCCCTCAGCACCAGTCTTCCCTGTATGCTAAGATGGGCCACTAAGCCCCACTTGAACATCTAACTGCTTTTCTAGTCTAAAATCTTCCATATTCCTCCAAACAAAAGCATGGTCAGGCCTATCACTGCAATACTTCAGTCCCTGGTATCACCTCCAAGTCCTTCTTACATTGTATCATTCCTGATGACTAAGTATTTAAATATATGAGCCTATGGGAGCCATTCTTATTCAAACCACTATGGCTGCTCTTCCAGAGGGCTTGAATTCAATTCCCAGCAAACACATGGAGGCTCACATAGTCTGTAACTCCAGTTCCAGGGGGATCCAACACCCTCTTCTGGATGTACATCATTCATAGACATACATGCAGGCAAGACACCAATATACATAACATAAAAATAAATCTTTTAAAAAAAAGATATTTTAAAAATGATTTAAAAAAAACCCAAACTAGGCCAGGCGATGGTGGTGGTGCACACCTTTAATCCCAGCACATAGGAGGCAGAGGTAGGTGGATCCTTGAGTTCGAGGCCAGCCTGGTATACAGAGTGAGTTCCAAGAGGGTCAGAACTACATGTAAAACTGTCTCATAAGCCGGGCGGTGGTGGCGCACGCCTTTAATCCCAGCACTTGGGAGGCAGAGGCAGGCGGATCTTTGTGAGTTCGAGGCCAGCCTGGTCTACAAAGCGAGTCCAGGACAGCCAGAGATATTCAGAGAAACCCTGTCTCGAAAAACAAAAAAAAACAAAACAAAAAAAAAAAACTGTCTCATAAAACCAAAAAGCAAAACAAAACAGAACAACAATAACAACAACAAAACAAAAACCAAATCCGCACAAAACATTTTCATTATTACAAGAGGAAATGATATTCCTATCAGCAGAGAACTTTCTATTCCCTCCCCCGACAACTTTTAGCCTCTTGTCCATGTGTGTAGATTTGCCTGTCATGGATATTTCCTATAAATGGAACCAAGCAATATGTTGCTCTTTGTCTCTGATTTCTTTCACTCCCATAGTCTTTCTTTCTTTCTTTCTTTCTTTCTTTCTTTCTTTCTTTCTTTCTTTCT
>CAJQZJ010001558.1:27373029-27389963 GCA_907164525.1 Lophiomys imhausi
TCTTTCTTTCTTTCTTTCTTTCTTTCTTTCTTTCTTTCTTTCTTTCTCTTTCCTTCCTTCCTTCCTTCCTTCCTTCCTTCCTTCCTTCCTTCTTTCTTTCTTTCTTTCTTTTTTTGGTTTTTCAAGACAGAGTTTCTCTGTGTAGTACTGGCTGTCCTGGAACTTCTCTGTAGACCAGGCAGGCCTTGAACTCACAGAGATCTGATGGCCTCTGCCTCCCGAGTGCTGGGATTATTTCCTACAAATGGAACCAAGCAATATGTCGCTCTTTGTCTCTGATTTCTTTCACTCCCATAGTCTTCCTTTCTTTCTTTCTTTCTTTCTTTCTTTCTTTCTTTCTTTCTTTTTTTGGTTTTTCAAGACAGAGTTTCTCTGTGTAGTACTGGCTGTCCTGGAACTTCTCTGTAGACCAGGCAGGACTTGAACTCACAGAGATCTGATGGCCTCTGCCTCCCGAGTGCTGGGATTAAAGGTGTGCGCCACCACGCCCGGCTCACATTACATAGTGTTTTCATAGCTCATGTATGTTGTAGCATGTATCAGCATTCCATTCTTTTTTATGGCTCACTAATATCCCATTGTTTGTTCCTCCATCCACCCCTTGATGGGTTGTTTCTGCCCTTGGAGTGTAGTGAGTAGTGTTTCTATTATGAATGTGCATATGTGTTTGGACACCTGTTTCTAATTGTCGTGGGTGTAAGCCTAGCAATTAAATTGCCAGATCCTATAGCAACTCTCTATATAAGTTTTTGAGGCACAGCCAAGTGATTTTCCACAGCAGCCATGCCACTTCACATTCCCACTAGCAAATAGATGGGAACTGCTGTCTTTTCTTGGTATCCTTGCCAACACGAATATTCCTTTACAGGATATTTTGTTGTTGTTCTAGCCATAGTGGGTGTGAAGTGGTAACACACTGAGGTTTTAATCTGCATTTTGCTAAGACTCAATGTTGAGGAGCTTATCATATGCTTAGCACTTGATGAGCCCTTGAGATGAGAGAGCGGAAGGGAAAATACGAACCCGTCCCCAGATGGACAAGCAAAGGAGCCCAGTGGGCTGTTGTCACGGTGCGGGTGCAGGAGGGCAGGGGCTGCCCTGCCTATGACTCTTTGCCCACCTCCCTACTCCCACCCACACAGGAGCTAGATGCACTCCAGCAAGTGTGGGAGATTACTCGAGACTGGGAGGAGAGCTGGAACCAGTGGAAGACAGGTTGCTTCCTGACCCTGCAGACTGAGGCCATGGAGACCATGGCCCACGGGCTATTTCGCCGCCTCACAAGACTAGCCAAAGAGTATAAGGTACGTGGGACAGTATGGGAGACAATATGGCCCTAACCCACCCAGCTGAGGAAGTGGGCAGGCTCCAGTGCCATGGCTCTTCTGACAACTCCCATTTTTGCTCAGGACCGAAACTGGGACATTATTGAAACCACTCGTTCCAAAATAGAGCAGTTTAAGAGGACCATGCCCCTCATCTCAGACCTTTGGAACCCGGCCCTCAGAGAGAGGTGAGGCCACCCCTGCCCAGCTCTGCCCTCTCCAGTCTGTACTCTATCCTGGATCTTTCAATTTGCTCCAAGTAAATTCATTTCACTTAGTTTTTTTTCTTTTTTTTCCATGTGTATGTATGTGTTGAAGTTAACATTGGATGTCCTTTTTGGTCACTCTCAGCTTATTTAACGAGGCAGGATCTGAACCCAGAGCTTCCCAATTCCAGCTAATCTAGTTAGCCAGCCTTGGTCAGAACTGTTCTTCCCTGGAGAGCGATCACCTCAACACTTAAATTTTATCCTTAGGTTGGATCTGGAGGCACAACCCAGTTCCCACATGTCTCCTTTTTATTTAGGAACATTCATAGATTATAAAAACCTAGGTTAGGGGCTAGAGAGATGGTTCAGCAGTTAAGACACTTGTTCTTGTGGAGGACCCAGGTTCAATTACCAGCACCTACGGGGCAGTTACTATCTGTAGCTATAGTTCCAGAGGATCCAGTGCCCTCTTCTGACCCTCTTGGTCACTAAGCGCACACATGATGCACAGACACATATTCAGGCAAAGACTCACGCATAAAATGAGTAAATCTAATAAAAAAGAAAAAAGGACCTAAGACAGATCTGGATGTGGTGTTGAGCACCTTTAATCCCAGCACTCAGGAGGCAGAGACAAGGCAGATCTCTGAGAGTTCTAGCCCAGCCAGGGATACATAGTGAAACCCTTTGTCCAAAACAAAACAAAAAAATAGGGCTGGAGAGATGACTCACTAGGGAAGCACTGTTTTTACAGAGGACCTGGGTTCCATCACAACTGCCTGCAACTCCAGCTCCAGGGTGTCCAACACGTTGGCCTCTACAGGCACCTGCACTCATAGGCATATCCCATCCCCACATAATTAAAAATAATGTTAAAGGTTCTCCTTAGTTATTTTCACACATACCATTTCTTGCTGCTAGCTCCAGTAACAGTGCAGTATATTGGCTCTCTTGAACTCGCTCCTTCTGTGTGCCTGGAGCTCCACAGCCTTTGTCTCCCAACCGTCCAACACAGCCCCTGGGACTACCATTCTCCTCCCTGCCTCTGTGAATGTGACTGCTTCAGATTGTATGTCTAAGTAAGGTCACAAAGGACTCCTCTGCCTGTGCTGGCTTGCTTCACTTAACATAAAGTCCTCCACACTCATCTAGGCTGTTGAAAATGATAGCATTTCTTTTTCTTTTCCTTCTTTCCTTCTTTCTTTCTTTCTTCCCTCCCTCCCTCCCTCCCTCCCTCCCTCCCTCCCTTCTTTCTTTCTTTCTTTCTTTCTTTCTTTCTTTCTTTTCTTTTCTTTTTTTTTTTGAGACAGGGTTTCTCTGTGTAGCCTTGACTGTCCTGGACTCACTTTGTAGACCAGGCTGACCTCGAACTCACAGAGATCTACCTGCCTCTGTCTCCTGAGTGCTGGGATTAAAGGCATGTGTCACCACGCCTGGCTTCTTCTTTTCTTGTGACAAGATCTTACTATGTAGCCCTGGCTGATTTAGAACTGGCTATGTAGACTAGTCTGGCCTTGATCTCACAGAGATCTGCCTGCCTCTGCTGGGATTAAAGACCTGTGTCACCAAATCCAAACTTTCTCCTTTTTGAAAGGCTGAATGGTTTTCCCTCTTGTGTACACTCCACATTTTCTTTTTCCATTCAGTAGGTGAGGGGAACTTGGATTGACTCCATTCACACCTTGGCTTTTGTGCTTCAGTCAGTGTGAGGCTCATGTGTCCGACTGACCACTGTCTGTTGCTTCTTGTGTTCTCCTCTATCTCCTCCTCCTCCAGGTTGTCTATTGTAGCTACGCCTTATTTTTCATACAAAAAGCTTTCGGGAGGCAGAGGCAGGCAGATCTCTGAGTTTCAGGCCAGCCTGGTTTACAGAGATAGTTCCAGGACAGCCAGGGCTACACACAGAGAAACTCTATTTCAAAAAACAAAAACAAACCAAACAACAACAAAAAGCTTTATTTTGTTGTAGCCAGGATGTTTTTTGCCTTTGAGCCTAGTTTAAGAAAGCTTTTTCGCCGGGCAGTGGTGGCGCACGCCTTTAATCCCAGCACTTGGGAGGCAGAGGCAGGCGGATCTCTGTGAGTTCGAGGCCAGCCTGGTCTACAAAGCAAGTCCAGGACAGCCAGGGCTACACAGAGAAACTCTGTCTTGAAAAAAAAAAAAGAAAGAAGGCTTTTCCTGTTTCAAAGTCATAAATACATTTGTCCATTCTTCTTCTGATGCCATGGTTTCCAAGTTTAATTTTTTAGTATACCTGGAATTTATTAGGTGGTGGAGGAATTATGGTAAGCAGCTGGGGACAGGAGAAACTATTTACAAATTATGTTTAAATCAGGATATGTTTGGGGGGAAACCATTTTGTTTTTGCATGTCTCCAGTATAGAGTTTTTTGGCAATGTTTTACCCCTTGTGCTGATGTGTGTAAGTCTAACCCGACCCCTCTTTTGTAAGTCATTTAGGCTGTCCAAGCCTAAGTCTCCTCATGGACAGATGAGATGATAGCGCCTCCCAGCAGGGAATGCTGGTGAGAATCAGAGTTGCAGGTGAAGCACCTAGCCCGGCACATGATGCGACACAGTCCTGCACTGATGTCTGTAAGCATGCCTGCCTTAACTCCCTCTCCAGAGAATCCGCTCCTGGACACTGACACATCAATTTCTGTATTCCCCATGGTGCCCAAGATTGCACCTCGGAGACTGGTTAGCAAGATCTGTTGAATCATGAATTGACGACTAATCAGAATTATAATGTTCCGATGGATGAGAAGGAACAAAGGAGTGATTTTTTTTTTTTTTAAAGCAGCACTAAGTATGGCATGCCAGGCCTCACACATGCTAAGCAGGAGATTGAGTCACATTGACAGCCCCAGGGATTGATAAAGACCCTAGCTAGGAGGCCCTGGAGCCGGCCTGCAGGTGAGGCTTCCTGTTTTGGGCTGCAGGCACTGGGAGCAGGTCAAAGAGGAGGTCCAGCGGGAGTTTGATCAGGAGTCAGAGAGCTTCACCTTGGAGCAGATTGTGAAGATGGGGATGGATCAACATGTGGAGAAAATTGGGGAGATCTCTGCTTCCGCCACCAAAGAGCTGGCCATAGAAGTGGTATGTGGATGTCCACAGGTCCTCAGCCTCCTGGTGGACAGACTTCCAGCTGTGCCACATTTGAGGGCCCCTCCCAAGCTCCTCTTACCTTTGTGTACTAGATATCCGATTACACTGTCTCCCAATTTCTCCTCACAGGGATTACAAAACATCGCGAGAACCTGGGAAGTGATTCAGCTAGACATAGTACCCTACAAGGACAAGGGCCATCACCGACTCAGGTAGAGAAGGCTCCAGGGAGGTTGGCACATGGGCCCTGAGCTGCAGAGTGAGGCTAAGATATTAGCAAATGGGATAATGACTCTGAGCCTTGGTGTCCCAGAGGAACAGAAGAAGTATTCCAGGCACTGGAAGACAACCAGGTGGCTCTGTTAACCATGAAGGCATCCCGATTTGTGAAGGCCTTTGAGAAGGAAGTGGACCACTGGGAGCGCTGCCTCTCCCTCATTCTGGAGGTTATTGAGATGGTCCTCACGGTGCAGCGACAGTGGATGTACCTAGAGGTCAGAACCCACAGGGGCTGGGCTCTCCCTGACCCTGCTTTATCTCTTTTGTATACTTGAAGCCTAGAATTGTCCTTTTGTGAGGGCCATTCTCCCACCCTCTGACTCTTCTCTATGGACTTTAAATTCCCCACCCAGGCAAACTTTTGTTCTTTTAGTTTTCCGTTTTCCTCTTGCCATTGGTTTCTAATGGTCTCTTCTATTCAGTTCTCATTCCTGATCTGGGAACAGGGTGGAGGGTGCGTGAGAAACAGCCTCTCACCCCAACTCTATGGCCCCTCAGAATATCTTCCTTGGAGAAGACATCCGCAAGCAGCTGCCCAATGAGTCAGCCCTGTTTGACCAGGTCAACAATAACTGGAAAACCATCATGGCCCGGATGAACAAAGACAATAACGCTCTCCGGAGCACCCACTACCCAGGCAAGAGCTCTGCAGGCGGTGATTGCTCCCACACCCATCACTGGCTCTATACATTTGCAGATCATAGCCACATGCTTCAGCACTAAAAATCATGACGTCATCACTGTCCTTAGTTACGTTTAATCCCATTGTTACTGTGAGTAGCGATATCACCACTGCTTAGTAACATCTGCTAATGTATGTCGTAAGTATTACGACTAATTATTTTTATTTTTACAGTAAAGCTAGTTAAACCAATACTTAAGTGGACTATCCGATAACGGCTCAGAGCATGGGGCACGGAGTTCAGCCTTGGGTTCAAAACCCAACACAGGCTTTATTGGTCATGTGCACTGGGCAGCTTGCTCCTCTCCACACTTCAGTTTCCTCATCTGTCACGGGAGTTTTTGTAAAGGCAGTGACTCTCACAGTCCAGCGAGGAGGGCTGGATTAGCAGCGCTGTCCTCAGCAGACCTGACTGAAAACCCTCTTCTCTAGCTGAGTCACAGTGACCACATTCACTGACGTGGTCTAGGTAAACAGACTGACTCACAAAGGTGCAGAAACAACGATCCTCTGGTTGAACACATGGAGCAAACATCTAGTGCCTGGTTTCTGAATCTTTCTGTGACATCTAGGGGTCACCTGGGGTCACCCAAAGAGTCCAACAGCCTGCAGACATATGTACATGCTTTCTTCCAAAGGACAGAACCTGGGAAGATGTGGGAAAAACCCCAGGGGGTAGGGACATAGACTGGGAGGAAACTAAGACTTCTGGGACTTATGGACGTGAATGCATCTTGTTCAAAATCTCAAACTGGCTTTCGTGGTGGCTCTTTTTCTATTCTATTCTTTTTTAGAAGATAGTCAAAGGGCCGGGTGTGGTGGCACACACCTTTAATCCCAGCACTAGGGAGGCAGAGGCAGGTGGATCTCTGCAAGTTCGAGGCCAGCCTCATCTACAAAGTGAGTCCAGGACAGCCAAGACTATTACACAGAGAAACCCTATCTCCAAAAACAGAAACAAAACAAAAAAGCTGGGTGTGGTGACACACTCCTTTAATCCTACCACTCGGGAGGCAGAGGCAGGGAGATCTCTGTGAGTTAGAGACCAGCCTGTTCTACAGAATGAGTTCAGGACAGCCAGGGATACACAGTGAAAAAAAAAACCCAAACAACAAAACAATAACAACAAAACAAAACCAAAATATTTATAAATTGTTGTTAGGGATTATGGTGGTATAGTAAATTAGTGATTGTAGATTCCCCTCCAATAACCACAGCTCCACTAGCAATGAGTAGTAGTTACTTAAGTTTCCAGTACCAGGCATAGTTTCCCTCTTGTTGAGTGGGTCTTAAGTCTAATTAGAGAGCTGCTGGTTACCACCAAGATGTGCATGCCACTACTGCACCCTTAATTAGGGTTGTTGTGCCATGCTGGTTATTGATGTGGTTCATGCCCATTATAGCTGGGTAGAATTATTGGTTGCCTCCCTCCTTTGGAAACTTGCATGATGCTTTCTGGTATCATGAAAGCTAGTCCTCAGGGGTCATTAAGATCAGTTCCAGCTCAGGGATCTCTGGGCTCTGTTTCTGAAGTTACATGATGTCTTCAGCAATAGACTTACTTGCTATGTCTGAGGGGTAGCCAAGGACAACAGCAATATGCTGTAGAGTTGGGGAGTCTCTTGAACAGCTCTGGCTTTGTGTTGGTTCTTATTGCTACTTCACAGGCAAAGAGGTAAAAATTCAGTGATGTTCATTAAAGTGCCAGTGACCTAAAGGCTAGCAGAGTGTTGGCCTGTTGTCTCCTGGCCCCAGCCCCTGTGCTGTGTCATAACTGCTTTTGTTGTGTGCCTGTGATATGTCAATGACTTGGCTTGTCGGATTGCATAAGCTGCAGAGTCTTTTTTTTTTTTTTTTTTTTCTGAGACAAAGTTTCTCTGTGTGGCCCTGGCTGTCCTGGACTCACTTTGTAGACCAGGCTGGCCTCGAACTCACAAAGATCCACCTGCCTCTGCCTCCCAAGTGCTGGGATTAAAGGCATGCGCCACCACCGCCCAGCTTGCAGAGAGTCATTTTTAATTTCCAGGAACTCTTGAGTTGAGCAGTGAAGCTCCACATTCTTAGGTGTAATGGGACTACTGTTCTAAAGACTGGCAAGAAACCAAGTTATCTCATATGGTGCGTAGTTAGTAGTGCCTGAGCTCTCCATATGTGACAATGCGTAACAGATAAATGAAGATAGTGGGATAAGCAGGCAGAGGCACTGGGGACATCTCTGTCTCCAGAAGCCCTTCGGCACTCTGAACCTCAACCCCAAGAGCTAGTGAAGGAGGTGGAGCTGGAGAGTCCAGATGCCCTCAGGGCAGCAGTGGGTAGACCATCAAATGTTACCCTTCTCCCCAGACTTCCTAGAGACGCTGATAGAAATGAACTCGATCCTGGAGGATATTCAGAAGTCCCTGGACATGTACTTAGAGACCAAGCGCCACACATTTCCCCGCTTCTACTTCCTGTCCAACGATGACCTGCTGGAGATTCTGGGCCAGTCCCGTAACCCAGAGGCTGTGCAGCCACACCTCAAAAAATGCTTTGACAACATCAAGCTGCTGAAAATCCAAAAGGTCAACAGAGGTGGCCATGATGGGAATGAGGGTAGGGAAGGGATGGTGACATCAGAGTATTCGAGGCTTTGGAGGGGATCGCACTCTTGCAGCAGGAGAGTGGCATTAGTTAATGATTGTCAATCCTCATGTAGAGCTTTCCAGAACTGGTAATGTTGAGAGGAAGGAAGAGAAGAAATTACCTTTAAAGGGCTTGGATACTTCTAGAAGGTTACCGAGTGAGGCTACGGTATGGCTAACTTGTCTCTTGTACAGGTTGGAGGCTCCAGCAGCAAATGGGAATCGGTTGGAATGTTCTCAGGTGACAGCGAATACATCGACTTCCTCCATCCTGTCCTCCTAGAAGGAGCTGTGGAGGTGAGTGAGGCCAAGGTCTTAGAATCAAACTGTCTTTCTATCAGAACTGTTCCTCGAACACGCCTTTAATCCCAGCACTCAGGAAGTAGAGGCAGGTAGATCCTTGAGTTTGAGGCCAGCCTGGTCTACAGAGCCAGTTCCAGGACAGCTAGGAGGCTACACAGAGAAACCCTGTCTTGAAAAACCAAAAAGAGGGAGAGAAAGAAAGTTTGGCTCCACAAAGAGAGAACATTTTCATGAAGAGGGAGGAGCTTGGTTTGCAGTTGCTGTTTCCTCGTTCACTTGTGCTCTTGACATCTGTCACCTCTTCTTAAATTTCCAACCCTCTGCCCCCTGCCTCTGTATCCTCCGGAGACCCATGCCAGCTATTGCCCAACTACATTTTTCCTCCTGGGTCCTCAGCCCTTTGCAGCATTATTTTCCCCGTGTCTTTTTTTGGGGTGAAGTTCAGCCGCTGACCCTTATAAGGACCAAGCCCTTGTGTTATTTAATTCTCTCTAGTCCTGGCTTGGTGACGTGGAACGGGCCATGAGGATGACCCTTCGGGATTTGCTTCGGAACTGCCGCATGGCCCTCAAGAAGTTCCTCAACAAGAGGGACAAATGGGTGAAAGAGTGGGCTGGCCAGGTGAGCTGGGGCCACACAAGTAGGGACAGTGGAGCTAACAGAGCAGCATGTGGGGAGACAGACTCCAGAGGCTCACAAGCAGGGACTTCCTGCTCCTCCTCTTGGGCCTGGCTCTCATATCTAAGTGCTGGAACCACAGTTCGTGATTCAAGACACATGCGCCATCCTTCAGGGCAGACAACGTGATAACAACGGGTTCTGTAAGAGACTGTAACTCAAGAGCAGGGCTGTGTAGGCGGCTAAAGGCCGGGCTTGGAAATCAGCTTCTGTACCCTCCTCAGATGGTGATCACCTCTAGTCAGATCCAGTGGACAGCTGATGTCACCAAGTGCCTGATGACCGCTAAGGAGCGGTCAGACAAGAAAATTCTCAAGGTCATGAAGAAGAAGCAGGTGGGGAGCACTTCAAGTATGAAACAGGACTGGAGTTGACTGGAATCAGAACTGGGGATGAGGGGATGAGCAGGCCAGAGCAACAGTTCTCTGTGACCGTTTTAGGGCGGAGAGGTGTGGAGCATTGGCTCTCCTGTGTAAACACTGGCTATAGGGATTGTAAGGGATCAGCATGGGGTCGAAGGGAGCGTGGCTGGGATGTGGTGCCATTCAGCCTTGGTCCTTGCCTGTTGTCCCGTTCCACAGGTGTCAATACTAAATAAGTATTCAGAAGCCATCAGAGGGAACTTGACCAAGATCATGAGGCTTAAAATTGTGGCTCTGGTGACGATAGAAATTCATGCCCGCGATGTGCTGGAGAAGCTCTATAAGAGCGGCCTTATGGAGGTCAACGCTTTTGACTGGCTCAGCCAGCTTCGGTTCTACTGGGAGAAGGTGTCTGAGGAAGAAGCTCGCTTCTCTCTTACCCCCAAACTGACCCATAATGCTTTTCATTCACAGTCATGTGCTATATTCTAACCCAGTCCTTTACCCTTTCACAGCCTCTTCTACAAAGGTTTAGCTCTGTCTCCATCCCAATTCAAGAGTGGCAAATACTCCAGGCGATATATTCCCTGTAGGTGCCACTTGGTGGGGACTCAGAGTCCAGGCAGCTATTTCCATGGATTGGGGTCGGGGAAGGCATGCAGTATGACACCCATTTTCTGTATTGGTCCTAAACCTTCCCCTTCTTTTAACTCTAAAACAGAAACTCTAATCTACCAGACCCCCCTGACCTCTCTGAACCCCATTGGCAGCCATTTCCACATTTCTACCCTTACCCCTAAGCCCATCTCGGTCTCATTCTGCCCTGTTTTCCCAGGATGTTGATGACTGTATAATCCGCCAGACCAACACACAATTCCAGTATGGCTATGAGTACCTGGGGAACTCTGGTCGGCTGGTCATCACTCCCCTGACAGACAGGTCTGCTGTAGGGGATGAACAGGTGTTCCGGATAGGGGCTGGGGAGATGACAGAGTCTGCCAGGAGTCTGATCCAAGTCATGTCTCAAATCCTCAGATGTTACATGACATTGACCACAGCTCTGCACCTCCATCGTGGGGGCTCCCCCAAAGGCCCAGCAGGCACTGGAAAGACAGAAACGGTCAAGGACCTGGGCAAAGCACTGGGTATTTATGTCATCGTGGTCAATTGCTCTGAGGGCTTGGACTATAAGTCCATGGGAAGAATGTACTCTGGACTGGCACAGGTCAGTATCCTGCCCCCCTCATCCTTAAGTCTTCACACATCTTCTAGTACCCAAAAACCAACTGGACCCCAGATCTGGTTTATGCCTTCGTGGCTTGCAAGACAGTCTTGCCTCAGAGTAATTCTTAAAATCAGAGTAAACCAGAGAAACTCCTTCAACTCCCCGAGTTTCGCATTGCATGTTTGCAAACTCTGATCACGTGAGGGTTACACAGAGCATGTACAGAATATTGCCCAGAATAAAGGAGCTACTCAGTGAACACAAGTTCCAACCTACAGGTCTTGTAGCCAACAGCCTTGGCAGTCTCCTCTCATGGAAATCTCTGGCCAGAAGCTATATAACATTATTGTTACTCTGGTTCCCCCTACATCCCTACTTCAGAGGCCACCTTTCCAATATGAAGGAATTTTCAGGAAGAGTGTGTTAATCTGTGACCTAGTGCTGTGGGACACTTCTCTTGCTTTAGTGACTCTGCCCCTCTCTCTCCCCACAGACGGGAGCTTGGGGCTGCTTTGATGAGTTTAACCGGATCAACATTGAGGTGTTGTCCGTGGTGGCCCAGCAGATCCTGTCCATCTTGTCTGCCCTGACTGCCAACCTCACCCGTTTCTATTTTGAGGGCTTTGAAATAAATCTAGTGTGGTCTTGTGGGATCTTCATTACCATGAATCCTGGTAAGTGACAGGAACTGGGTGACATGAGGGTAGATGGCAGGAGAGTTGGGTGTCTGGAATAGGTATTGTGTGTGTGTGTGTGTGTGTGTGTGTGTGTGTGTGTGTGGTGGAACAGGACTGCTTATTTCATGGTGACCATGGAGAAGAGAAGGGGAGGATGAGAGGGAGGGAGAGATAGAGGGAAGGAGGAATGGAGAGAGAGAGAGAGAGAGAGAGACAGAAAGTGAGAGAGAGAAGGGAGATATCTGTTGATTCACGGGTATACTCCAGTGATTACTTCTTTCAGGCAGACCACATCTTCTCAGGTTTCCATTAGTAGGCATAAGTCTGTGAAAAACAGTCCATTGACGAGGTCCAGACCCTTGTGATCTAATCTCTTCCAGAAGGCTCCACCTCTGAGCTGGTTGCTTTAGGAACAAAGCCCTTGGGGAACATTTCAGATCCAAATTACAGCAAGGACAGAAGAGAAGGAGGAACATACAAGGAATATGGGAGCTCACTTCCTGTCCTCCCAGAAGGACTTGATGACCACTGTGGGGTGACCTAGTCCTTCATGGCAGGGCCACCTTTTCCCAGCGGGCCAGCTCCCTGCCTGCTTTCTATCCCTTCTGGAAAACGAAAGACTCCCTAATGTATGGAGTTTTCAGATTCACTGCCGACCACTAGGAACAGCTTTGGGGAAGGGTCTAGGATAGAATACGCTTAGGAAAGGATCAGATCAGAGATACAGCTGTGAATTGTATAGGGCTAATGCGGGCTCCACAGAGAGTTCAGCAGCTCTGTGGTTTCATTTGGAAACAAGGCCATGTGGAAAGTAGGGAATGGGGAACCAGGGCTGAGATGAGGAAGGGTGCCGTCTTGGAGCTGGAGCCAGGGAGAAAGTTAGGAGTAGGGTCAATGTTGGACAGAGTGGGATGTTTGAGAGACTAAGTGGGAAATGCAGCTCTAAACAAACGGCTTTGTCCCTAGGCTATGCTGGCCGCACTGAGCTTCCAGAAAACCTTAAATCCATGTTCCGCCCAATTGCCATGGTGGTGCCTGATTCTATGCTCATTGCAGAAATCATTCTATTTGGGGAGGGCTTTGGCAACTGCAAGGTATTCTGATAGTCTGTTCCTTCCAATTATTTTATTTTCCTTAGATAATTATTCCCTGGACAGAGCCCCCCACCAAGGCCTCACAATCCGGTATTGTTGGGAGGATGTGAAGCCAGAGGAGTATGGGCGGGTGGTGGGGTGTCTCTCTCCCATGGTGCCATTGACCGATGATATCACAATCCACAAGAGCTAGAATTGTCCAGAGCTCCTTCTAAATGCTTCAAGTCAAGACCTACATTCTTGTGTTTCTAACTGTCCCCAAATAAAAGGGGGACTTGTGGGAGATGATCTGTGTTCTCCTCTGTGTGGGCCCAGATCCTGGCCAAGAAGGTGTACACCCTGTACTCGCTGGCTGTGCAACAGCTGTCCAGACAGGACCATTACGACTTCGGTCTGCGTGCCCTCACTTCACTGCTGCGCTATGCGGGCAAGAAGCGCCGCCTACAGCCGGATCTGTCTGATGAAGAGGTGGGCCAAACACATGGCCCCTGGACCTCTGCCTCCATTGTCACTGGTCTTCTTGAAAGTTTTTTGGACCCTTCCTTTTCCTCCTCCACATAGAGCTGTTCCATGCACACACCCACTGCTGCTGTCCCACCCTCCACCTTATGCTTTGTCCCCTGCGATGCCTGACTGTCCCTGTTGTGTTGCTGAGGGCCGACTCTGGCACATCCATTGTTCTTAGGTCTCACCTTCTCGTACAGGTCCTGCTGCTCTCCATGAGGGACATGAACATCGCCAAGCTGACGTCAGTGGATGTCCCGCTGTTCAATGCCATTGTGCAGGACCTTTTTCCCAACATCGAGCTGCCAGTCATCGATTATGGCAAGGTGTTTGCTTTTTTTTTTTTCCTTTTAAAAAGAACATTATTTTGAGTTTGTATGTTTATGTGGAGGTCAGAGGACAGTTTATAGGGGTCCGTTCTCTCTACCACGTGGGTTTCTGGATCAAACTCAGATCATCAGACTTGGCTGTAGGTGGCCTTACTCACTGAGCCATCTTGCTGGCCCAGTATTTAGTCTTTAATAAGCTTCCTGATCTTATGTGTGGCTGTCCATCTGGGAACAGGAAGTATGATGTCCTGAACTTCTGTCATTCAGTAGGTGTGACTTTGAATAACACAGTTGGTTCCTCCTAGGACCCACACAAACAGCTTACTCTCTGACTCATATCCTGCAGGCTTACCTGCTCCCTTACTTGATTTGTCTGGAGACAGGGTGTTACTATGTAGCCCTGGCTGACCTGGAACTCCCTAGATAGACCAGGATGGCCTCATACTCCCAGGAATTGGCCTGTCCCTGCCTCCCTGTGGTCACCACGTCAGGCTCAAGTAACTTCTACTCAACAGATTCTTGAATTCACTGAAACGTCAGCTCCATTGGCTGTATCCATTAGCCCTGTCCCATCTCTTCTGTCCTCATGGTGGAAACCTTGAGGAGAGTCTGGGAGCTAGCTGCGTGGTATGTGAGAGCAGGGGAGTGGAGGAGATCCAGAAAACACCAGAACTTTCCTCTCTGCGATGTGAGTCCACATGCTTGGAGCTATCTTTTCAGTTGAAACTGCTAAAATGCTGGATTAAATCACTAGAAAAAAAACCCGAAAACCAAAAACATCCTTTTTTTAGTACATTGCTAAGATGGTGAGAGCTCCAGGGGCTGGGGCTGGAGAGATGGCTCACTGTGGGCCAGTGAGTGAAGGGCATTGAGAGGCAAGTAGATTCCAATACTGTTTTTTCCATGGAGATTTTGTCAATCTAAGGCACCAGGAATAGGAAGGAAAGAGCCCAAGTCTGGAGGTGGAGTGGAAAGCCCACTGCTATAGAGTCATGGGTCTACAGGAACATATGGTCAATCAACAGGAAACAACAAATTACAACATGGAAAGATATATTCAGAACAGACATATGCTTGTCTGAATCTTGGTGATGCAAGAGGGACAAAGCCTTCCCCATGTTTCTTCAGTTAGGCCTCAGGCCGTTCAGGGTCATCATCTATTCTACTGTGAAATTTAAAATCTCAAGCTTAACCTCCGGGGAGGTGTGTAGGTTGTCGGTGCCCCTGGGTGACTAGCAGAAGTGAAGGGGAATGATTTCTGGAGGAGCAAAGTCTCAGATCTGGGCCAGAAGAATGAAGACTAAAGTCCAGAGGCCAACACAAACCTGATACATGTACAGAAGCTGGAAAACAAAGGCTACCAGAGTGGCAGCCATTCATGTAATCTTCAGGCAGTGGGACTCTAAAGAGACTTTGCAGACAGCTGTCTTTAGTATTCTTGAGGAAATAAGAGACAAGAGACTTTAAGCAAGAACTGCATTGGAAAGAGCGTGAGTAGGATTTGTAGAAACATCCAGGAAATTATTCTGCAGGTCTATAATCTCAGCATTCTCAGGAGGTAGTGGCAGGAAGTTAGTGAGTGCCAGACCAGCTAGATCTACACAGTAAAAAAAAAGGGGGGGGGCTGAGCACACAGGAAACTGTGTGCATATGATAAACATGAACTCATGCACACATGTACATACACCTAAAATAATAAATAAATCTTTACTTAAAATGTAAAAATAAGGGCCAGAGAGATGGCTCAGCAGTTAAGAGCACTTCCAGAGGTTCTGAGTTCAATTCCCAGCCACTACGTGGTAGCTCACAACTATCTGTAATGTGATCTGATGCCCTTTTCTGGCATATAGGTATAAATGCAGATAGAGCAATCATACCTAAAAATAAATGAATAAATCTTTTTTAAAAAGTAAAAATAAAACCATGATAATTGGGGGAAAAAAACCCAGTGGCCTGACACGTGGTGGCACACGCCTTTAATCCCAGCACTTGGGAGGCAGAGGCAGGCGGATCTCTGAGTTTGAGGCCAGCCTGGTCTACAAAGCGAGTCCAGGACATCCAGGGCTTGGTACCCAGAGAAACTCTGTCTGTGTGTGTGGGGGGGGGAGACTGCTTTCTAAGGAGGATGAGGAAGGTACTAGCAGGAGTTAGCCCCAGGAAGCACTTAGCTCCCCCTGAGAAATCTGAAAGTGGGAGCGGAGCAGCAGAGTGGCGATTCCAGTTTGACATCTGTGGGGTCTAAGTAAGGGTTGCCAGAGTAGTGCTAAGGGGGTCTTTGGGGACAAACTATTTCAGAAGTAGTTCAGTCTCAGCCAGATGTGGAGGGACTCACCTGCAACCCCAACATCAGAAGGTAGAGGCAGGAGGATCACTGTAAGTTTGAGATGAACGTGGTCTACACTGGAAGTTTGAAGACAGCCAGAGCTGTGTAGCAAGACTCCATCTCATGGGGGGAAAAACAGTTGTATCTCTAAGATCTGGTGTCTTAATGACCCTGGGTGACTGACTCTGCTCATGTGTCAGGGCCTGGGAAACAGCAGGTATGAGCAGGAACAAACCATATGATTAATACAGAGGGAACATTTGCTGATTGGGTTTGCAGACCTTCTGCTTTCTTTCATCTCTCAGCTTAAAGAACAGTGGCATCCAGACCAGAGAGTGGAAGAATTCTCTCTGGGGAATTCTGACCCAAGAGGAATGAAAAAAACCAGGCGGGAAGGTCCCAGATGTGTTTCGAGTAGGACTGCTGTGCTCCCAATCTCTGAGCCCCAATCCCACACAGATATCCGTTTTCTCATCTTCTACAGTCATATACTGTCTCGAACACTTATCTTAGGCATATACACAGAGCTTGGGAGTAGAGGCAGGAGAATCAGGAATTCAAGGCCAACATTGGCTACATAAGGAATTTGAGGATAGCCTAAGCTACACAATGCCCCCATATATATGAATGAGAGGAAAACTAAGACAAGGCTTTAGTATGAGACATTAAGCAGGGTGTGGTGGCACACGCCTTTAATCCCAGCACTTGGGAGGCAGAGGCAGGCGGATCTCTGTGAGTTCGAGGCCAGCCTGGTCTACAAAGTGAGTCCAGGACAGCCAGGGATACACAGAGAAACCCTGTCTCAAAAAAACAAAAAAAAAAAAAAGAAAGAAAGACATTAGGTGTTAGTAGAGGGAAAAGTAAGGGAAAGGGAGTTGAGGCAAATTCTTCAGGCAAGAGATTTTTGTTTCTTTTGTTTTTTCCAGACAAGATTTTTCTGTGTAGACCTGGCTGTCCTGGACCTGCTTTGTAGACCAGGTTGGCCTTAAACTCATAGAGATCCACCTGCCTCTGCCTCCCGAGTGCTGGGATTAAAGGCCTGAGCCACCACACCCAGCTGAGATTTTTTTTTTTTTTTTTGGTTTTTCAAGACAGGGTTTCTCTGTGTAGCCCTGGCTGTCCTGGACTCTCTTTGTAGACCAGGCTGGCCTCGAACTTACAGAGATCCACCTGCCTCTGCCTCCCAAGTGCTGGGATTAAAGGCGTGCGCCACCAC
>CAJQZJ010001558.1:27389973-27404470 GCA_907164525.1 Lophiomys imhausi
GCCTCCCAAGTGCTGGGATTAAAGGCGTGCGCCACCACCGCCCGGCTAGCTGAGATTTTTTTAATTAATGCAGAGCAACAGACAATATAGTAAGAGGTCTGAAGAAAAGTATCAGCCCTTAGGCAAGGTGTCTCTACTTTTTAAAGATTTCTGAGAAAAGGGGTGGCCTTGTATCACAAGGAAGCAGGCTTAGTCAATATGTGGGCCATCTACTATGTACAGTCCACAACAGAAGTAGAGGAGTGAGTATGCCGTTCATGCCACATGACAGGAGTCACTCTCTGGATAGGAGATCAGGGCCTAGTTAGTGTGTGACCCAGAAAAGGTGATGGTAGTCCGACTGATCCATATGCCATTTGGGGGTGGGTGTGGGCTGGGTGTGTCCTTGTCTGGCTTGCAGACATTTCTGTTTAGTTAGGGCTTGGTTACCTGCAGGGCCTGGGTTCTGTAACAAAAGAAACCCAAACAAACAGGAATGAGCCAGTTGGAGAAAAAAGATAGTCCAGGAAGTGGAAACACAAAAACAAACAAAAAAACCATCATTGGGGAGTGGTCGACACATCTGCAGACACAGATACAGAGGCTGAGAGAGCATGGTGATTTGCATTCAGGTCAACCCGGACAAAAACAAATGAACAGCTCTCAGAATTTATCAAGAGTGAAATTCTAATGAAATGTCATTAAGAAAGGACTATGGCAGAGAGAACAAAGCGGGGAGAGATAGGACTTAAAGGAAAATCCTGGGCAAGATAACATTCAAACAACTTCAAAAGTGGGAACAGAGAAAACGGAGGGAATGGGGTCCTCACAGCTAAAGGGGAATTCACACAAATGTGGGCTACAGCAATCCTTATGGTGGGCTGCCATTGTGAAATTTAAACATGCTGAGCAAGGAGGCCTTTTCACACATTTCCAAGGAGGAAACAAAAAAAGAGGCAAGAGAAAAAGACCAAAACAGAACCAATAATAATATTACGTATGTTAATAATGGAGCAGACTTTAAAATTTCAGTGATAAACAATTTCTGACTTTAAATTCTTTACTAGCTAACCTATCATATAGAAGGCTAGGTCAGGCCGGGCATGGTGATACACACCTTTAATCCCAGGCAGAGGCAGGTGGATCTCTGTGAGTTTGAGGTCAGCCTGGTCTACAGAGTGAGTCCAGGACAACCAAAACTACTCAGAGAAACCTTGTTTCCAAAAAGAAAAAGAAAAAGAAGAGGGCTGGAGAGATGGCTCAGCCGTTAAAGGCTAGGCTCACAACCAAAAATATAAGAAAAAAGAAGAAGACTAGGTCAGCTACACTTTCAGTCAAGCTGATTCAAAAACAAACAAACAGCCTCTCTAATGTGTCCAAAAGTTCTAAGAGAACGTGGCCCACTAAAGCACAGGTGCACATCATGAAAGGTTAACGGGAGGACACAGGAAACACAATCCATGCAAAAGTAGCTTAAATAATGCTCAGGATGATGGTGAACAGGACCACAAGATGATAGTCACAGGATGGGCAAAGAGAGAAGGCATCCAGATAGGATGAAGGCTATCAAACCACTTCAGAAAACAAACCTTTCCTCTATTAAAAAGATAAATACAACCCGATAACTGATGTGGCAAGTCATTTTGAGACAATTAGCTAGCAGAGTTTGGAGTTAGCAATAAGCCTCATGGAAACCAGGTGAGCAACAGCTGTGGTAACTGTTAGAGCCCCAGGGAAAGTGAAACAGCCTGGAAGAAAAGTCCACATTCTTATGTTAATACTTGGTAGTGTTTACAGGAGACATAGTTGAAACTTAAGGACAAAGGCCTGAGAGTCCAAGAGGAGGAGATCTGTCAGATAACTACTACTCTTCAAGAGAAAGCTAGGGAAACCATGACAGCATAGCTTTCAAGGCAAAAAACTACTGGAAATAGAGGGGACACTTCATAATAAAAAGGTCCCGATTTACCAGGAAGATAAAACAGATCTAATTTGGATATACTTAATGATATAGACTCAAACTAAAGCTCAGTTGGCTGAGGTGTAAGGAGAAATAGGCAAACCCACATGGTGATTTTAACCTCTTAGTAGATCAGACTAAAAAGACAACTTTGCATTGATTCATATCTAAAGAAAGTCACTCACTAATCAAAGAATAGCCATTTCTTTCGAGCACTCATAGGACATACAGAAACACTAACCATGTAAGGCCATGAATCTGCCTCAAAATTTTTGAAGGAACTTATTCAGATTATGTATTCTGATTATAGTGATAGCTCTGGTATCAGACATAGCAAGCCTTAAAATTTTTATTTGTCTTTATTATTGTGTGTGCGTGCATGATGTATGTGTACGGGCATTCATGCCATAGCACAAGTGTGGTCAGAGGACAACTTTTGTGGAGTTGCTTATGAAAGGAACTGAGTCAGCACAGGACACACCAAGTTCTCAGCACAAAGGAGATTTGTTTGCCCCAGAGAGACAAAGGGCAGGGAATAAGAGATAAAGACAGAAGACAGAGGATGAGGGAGAAGGAAAAAGGAACTAGGAAAAGGGGGTTGGGGGAGGATATTTGCCCCTAGGGGTAAAGGATTGCCTCTGGACAGATAGCAGACAGATGTGGCTGCTAGACAAATGGCTGTTTATGGCTGGGCTTGGTGGCTTGGTGGCACAAGCCTTTAAGCCCAGCACTGGGGAGGCAGAGGTAGGCACATATCTGTGAGTTCAAGGCCAGCCTGGTCTGCAGAGTGAGTTCCAGGATAGCCAAGGCCACACAGAGAAACCCTGGCTCTAAAAACAAACAAACAAACAAACAAACAAACAAAAAATTGGCTGTTTATAGAGGTAAAGGGGAAACCCTGTGTTAGGATGAGTTGGTTAATTTAATTGGAGGGGTTTGGTGAGTGTAGCATTTTTTGAAATTTTAGGTATGTCTCCAGTAAACACTATTCAGTATTAGCATAAGGCTGTGAACTTTTCTTTTGTTCCAGATCATGCTACAGATGACTGGCCTTGATGGTCAGCCTCAGGAGGAAGAAGGGGCCAAATAAGGAAACAGACCTTGGTGGCTAGCTTTTGGAATGTGATCTAGCGGTTTTTAGCAAAGGGGAGAATGAGTGAAAGCCAAAACAGTCACTGCCATGTTTGCCAGGCTTGGCCCTGTTAGAGCCCTTCAGGTTCTCCTGGTCTACATGGGTTCTGGGGATCAAAAACTCAGATCACCATGCTGAAGTAGCAAATGCCTTTAGCCTCTACACCATCTTGCCATCCCTAAGGCAAACTTACAGAAACAATATTAAAAAGTAAAGGAGGAAGCTGGGCATGGTGGCGCATGCACACCTTTAATCCCAGCACTTGAGAGGCAGAGACCAGTAGATCTCTGAAAGTTCCAGGCCAGCCTGGTCTACAAAGTGAGTCCAGGACAACCAGGTTACACAGAGAAACCATGTCTCGGAAAAACAAAAAAAAAAAACTAAAGGAGAGGGTGATGGGGTGATGTTATGCATTCTAAATCTTAATTGGTTCCAAAGGCCTGCTTGCTGTCTATTACTTTCTCTGATTGGTTAAATAAATGCTGAGGCCTGAGATTGGACAAAGACAGAGGTAGGAGGGACTAAGGTGTAGGCTTCTTAAACAGAGAGCATCTTGGGTAGAGAAGCCTCTAAGAGAGAAGCCAGGAACAGGAGGAAGCAGATACATGATGGGGTAGATGAAAGAAGATCATTCCACGTGGCCTGGAACATCGGCATCATGTGGAAAATAGCCGTCCAAGGGGACATATGTATATATGTATGGGGTCATATTAGGGGAATAGAATTAAGAACTAGCTTAGATGGGTTAAGATTGCACAATCCAACCCAAGGCTTGTTAAAATCCATCAGGTGTCTGTGTGATCATTTATAATGGCGGGTTAAGGATTAACACCACTGACCAATTAAATATAATATAAATACTAGTAAATAATTTAATTAGCCATTTTTCTATAAGAGTGGCTGGAAGGATGGCTCAGCAGTTGAGAGCACTGGATGCTCTTCCAGAGGACCTAGATTTAGTTCCTAGAACCCACATGGAAGCTCACAACCATCTAATAAATCCAGTTCCAGGGGATTCTACATTCTCTTCTGGCCTTGGTGACTCACATGATCATGGTACACAGATATACATGCAAACTAAATACCCAGATACATAAAAATAAAGTAATTTTAAAAGTACTTTTAGATTCTACTCTAAGTAGAAGATGAGCATCGAAGAATCTCCAGTGGGAGATGGTTGAATTAGTGGCAAGCCTATCTCTTGGCAAGAAAAACCCCTTGTTTCAGCTGTAGACAGAATGCTGTCCAAAAAGGACAAAACTTGGAAGCAGGTAAGTCGACAGCCTTGCTCTGCCAAAACAGGGTAGGTAAGTCCTTCATAATTCCTGCTCTACAACCAATGTCTGTCAGAGAAACGGGGCCAAACAGCTGAAGATTGATGCTGTAATGTATGGAGAGAAAATGGGAACTGTCTAGGCAGCCACTGGTATGTCATTTCTTAGTTTTGGAAGCTGCGGGCCCTGCTCTTCCTCTCCAATCAGATATATTTATCCCTCTCAGGTCTCTGAGGTGGTTGAAATAGCTAGAGTCTCATAGTTAAATTTTGAGTTGTTTAGTAATCAAGAGGGTTTCCTGGATCTAAGAAGATGTTTTTAAAATTGTGATGCAAGTTAGTATGAAAGCCGAGTTGGATATAGAACTTCAAATGCATGGAGATTGTTAGATAGTAGAATGTTAAAGTCAGGCCCCAAATACATAAGGACTGGATATTGGGAATGTATGCTAAGCCATATAACTCTCATAATTGTGGCCTATTTATTTCTGTTGTTTTGTATTGTATTTATTGTTATAAGAGAAAGAACCATTTGTTGGACTGAAAGGGGGAGCTGTTGGGGGGAAAAAGATATACCTTAAACTTAAAATAAAAAAAAAAGGGAAGCTGGGCGTGGTGACACAAGCCTTTAATCCCAGCACTTGGGAGGCAGAGGCAGGTGGATCACTGTGAGTTCGAGGCCAGCCTGGTCTACAAAGTGAGTCCAGGACAGCCAGAGCTGTTACACAGAGAAACTCTGTCTCGAAAAACCACAAAAAAAAAAAAAAAAAAAAAAAGGGAAGAGGACGGCATGTTGAGAAGGAAGAGGGTGGGAGGGGGGGACCGGAAAGGGGAGTAGGGAGGGGATTGTGAATGATATGTAACTTGAAAAAATAAAAAATAAAAAAAGTACTTTTAGATTAGCAAGGCAGTGGTGGTTCCAGACTTTAATCCCATCACTAGGGAGGCAGAGGCAAGTAGAGCTCTGTGAGTTTGAGGACAACCTGGTCTACTGAGTGAGTTCCAGGACAGCCAGGGATACACGAAAGAACCCTGTCTTGAAAAACAAAAACAAAAAACAAAGTACTTTTAGCCGGGCATGGTGGTGCATGCCTTTAATCCCAGCACTTGGGAGGCAGAGGCAGGTGGATCTCTGTGAGTTCGAGGCCAGCCTGGTCTACAAAGAGAGTCCAGGACAGCCAGGGCTGTTAGAAAACCCTGTCTCGGAAAACCTAAAAAAAAAAAAAGTACTTTTTTTTTTTTTGGTTTTTCGAGACAGGGTCTCTCTGTGTATCCTTGGCTGTCCTGGACTCACTTTGTAGACCAGGCTGGCCTCGAACTCACAGTGATCCGCCTGCCTCTGCCTCCCAAGTGCTGGGATTAAAGGCGTGCGCCACCACCGCCCAGCGAGGTAGGTGGATCTCTGTGAGTTCAAGGCCAACCTGGTCTACAAAGTGAGTCCAGGGAAGCCAAGGATACACAGAGAAACCATGTCTTGAAAAACAAACAAAAAAACTTTTAGAATATAGAAAGTTGCTGGGTGTGGTGGCATGCACCTTTAATCCCAGCACTAGGGAGGCAGAGACAGGTGGATCTCTGTGAGTTCAAGGCCAGCCTGGTCTACAAAGTGAGTCAAGGACAGTAAAAGATACACAGAGAAACCCTGTCTCAAAAAACCAAAACCAAACAAATAAAAATATAGAAAGTTGTGTATCTCCTTAACTAGATTCTTCAAATTCTAACATCCATGTAACTGTGCTCAGAGAAAGAAGCAACATAAAATCCACATCCAGGTTTTTATTGTTTTTTTGTTTTGTTTTTTGAGACAGGGTTTCTCTGTGTATTCCTGGTGCTATCCTAGAACTCAGTCTGTAGACCAGGCTGGCCTTGAACTCAGAGAGATCTGCTTGCCTCCTCTTCGCAAGTGTGGTATTAAATTCATGTACCATGACTACCCTGATGTTTTTATTTTTTATTTTTGAGATATAGTCTTATTCTATAACTCAAGCTAGCCTAGCCTACCTCATTATGTAGCAATATTGTAGCCAAGGCTGCCTTCAAAGTAGTAGTTATCCTCTGGCCTCACCTGAGTACTTAGATTACAGACATGAGCCCATATTTCTTATATTTCTCTGTACATTGGTTATTTTATCATTATACAAGGTTCTCCTTTTGTTTTTGTTTTTCTTTTTTTGTCTGGTTTTTTTTTTTTTTTTTGAGACAGGGTTTCTCTGTGTAGCCCTAGATATACCGGAACTCACTCTGTAGACCAAGCTGGCCTTGAACTCACAGAGGTCTGCCTGCCTCTGCCTCCCCAGTGCTTTGGTTAAAGGTGTGTGCCATCACGCCTGGCTAAACGTACTTTTAAAATTAATTTTTATGAATATGGGTGTTTTGTTTGCATGTATCTCTGCATACCACAATCGTGTGTGCCTGGAGCCACCAAGGCCAGAAGAGAATGTAGAATCCCCTGGAACTGGGATTATAAAATGGATGTGGGCTTTGATGTGGGTGCTGGGAACTAAATCTAGGTCCTTGTAACAAGATGGCTTTTATTGTTTTTTTTTTTTTTTGGTGGTGGTGGTGGTTTTTTGTTTTTGTTTTTTTTTTAGTTTTTTTTGAGACAGGGTTTCTCTGTGTATCTCTGGCTGCTCTGGATGCACTTTGTAGACCAGGCTGGCCTGGAACTCACAGAGATCCACCTGCCTCTGCCTCCCAGTGTGCTGGGATTAAAGGCGTGCGCCACCACACCTGGCAATTACAGACAGCTGTGAACTGCCATGGGGGTGCTGGGATTTGAACCCAGGTCCTTTAGAAGAGCAGCCAGTGCTCTTAACCGCTGAGCCATCTCTCCAGCCCTGGCTTTTATTATTTTTGTTTTACCATACACTCTTATTTTTACTGTGCTTTAATACCTATACTTCTCTTCCACCCAACACACTGCAGGAGAGAAAGAGGGTTAGACAGAGAAGGGATATAGGTGTCTTTGAACTGCTTCCTGCTGATTAGGGTCCTTGCGGTCTTTCGGGGGAGGGGGCAATACCAATCTCATTCCAGAAGTCAGCAAACCAGGAAACAGCAGCAGGAAGAACAAGCAGCATTTTGAGGGAGCACCAGCAGCCGGGAGAGCAGCAACCTCTTTCTTCTTTGTAGTTCTCTCTTTTTCTTCTTTCTAGCACCCCTTCTCCTTGGGGCTCTGGCTTTTTATCCCTCTCTCCAGTGTCTGAGTTAAACTTCTGAGCTGACTACGAAAACATGCCCCTGATAGCTCAAAAGGCGCAGTTAATAGTTTACACCTGTGGTCTTAACTGAGGCAGCCTCACATCTGGGATTAAACAAAAACATTCTCATAACGCTTTTTAATAAACAAAATTCTTACCACAGCCATATGGGTGCTGGGAACTAAACCTAGGTCCTCTGGAAGAGCAGCCAGTGCTCTCAACTACTGAGCCACTCTCCATCCCAGGACCATGAGCATAAGTCTGGCTGACTCTAGACCCCAATGTCTTTTGCTAATGTGTGTACATGTGCACATGTGTGGTCTATGTGCATGGGTAGACATACACAGAGCTTATAAGGACAGCCTGGCCTGTCTGTTGCTCATTGCCTTTTTCCTTTGAGACAGGGTCGGTCTCATTGACCTTGCAGCATGGCTGCTCAGCACCAAGTCCGAGTGATCTTCTGGTCTCTCTTCTCCTACAGTGCTAGAGTTTCATGTCCATGTGCAGCCATGTGTGGGTTTTTATGTGAGTGCTCTGGGTCTGAACTCAGGACCTCAGGTTTGAGCAGCAAACACTCTTACCTACCTACTGAGCCATCTCCCCAGCTCTAATGTAGCCAGCTTGCCTGCCAGCCTTTTTTCCTCCCACCCTTCATCCCTCCCTCCCTCTACTACTTCATGCTTCCTTTTGTGATACTGGGAATTAAACTTTGGGCCTTTTGTTTTCTAGGCAAGCAGCCTGCCACTGAGCCCAGCATTTTACCTCTGCCACTGGCCAGTTCTCAGTGGATTTAATGAATTTGTGCTCAAAGGGCCTGAGTGTCGCTTGTCATGGTCCGGGTGCATCTTCTCAGCCTGGAAGGAAGTCTGGGTGTCCCTTAGATGACTCACACTTTTCCTTGTGCTTCTCTCAGCTCCGGGATGCTGTTGAGCAGGAGATCCGAGATATGGGGCTGCAAATCACACAGTTCACCCTCACCAAGGTTTTCCAGTTGTATGAGACAAAGAATTCTCGCCACTCCTCCATGATTGTGGGTGGCACTGGCAGCAGCAAGACCACCTCCTGGAAAATTCTACAGGCCTCTCTGACTTCCCTGTGCCGTGCTGGAGAACCCAACTTCAACATCGTTAGAGTATGCAGCAGTGGGACGCAGATATGGCTGCGGGTGTTGGGAGAGGCCAGACCTGGATATAAGGAGGCCTAGGGATGATGGGCAAGCAGGGACCAGTGCAAGAACCTGAGAGAGAGGAGTAAGGGGGAGGGATGCTGGTAGATCTGGCTGGGGCACCTCAAGAAGTCCCGTCTGGTGTCATTTTTAGGAGTTTCCTTTGAACCCAAAGGCATTGTCCTTGGGGGAGCTGTATGGAGAATATGACCTCAACACCAATGAATGGACAGATGGCATCTTGTCTAGTGTCATGCGGATTGCATGTGCAGGTATCTGGTGGGTCAGGTAGGTGGGAGATGTCAGCAGCTCCTGAGAGAGCAGGGACCCTGGGAACAGGAAGCACCACCGAGGGTGAAGGATGCCTGGGAAATGCCTTAAGACAAGAAAGCATATGGTGAGGGGTGAAAGGGCGGAAAGAGAGACACATCTTCTGGTTTCCCGATCACCTGTTTACCACTAAGATGAGAAGCCGGATGAGAAATGGATCCTCTTTGACGGCCCCGTGGACACACTGTGGATCGAGAGCATGAACTCAGTCATGGACGACAACAAAGTGCTGACCCTCATCAATGGAGAGCGAATTGCAATGCCTGAGCAGGTACTGTTGCTGTGCTGAGGGATCCCAGGGGGACGGAAGGGGAACTGAGGTGGAGGCCAGAATACCCCAAGTGAATTCTAAGGGAGAGAGCTGGGAGGAAGATCTGTATTGGGAGAAATCTGTAATTGAAGCAAAATTTTCTAGGCTGGAGGTGAACTCAGTGGGAGCCTCTGGGCTCTACCTCCAGCACAGGAGGCAGAGGGACCATTGCTACCATGGAACAACTGTACAGTAAAGACATTGTGTGGGCTGGGCGTGGTGGCGCACGCCTTTAATCCCAGCACTTGGGGGGCAGAGGCAGGCGGATCTCTGTGAGTTCGAGGCCAGCCTGGTCTACAAAGTGAGTCCAGGACAGCCAGAGCTGTTATACAAAGAAACCCTGTCTCAAAAAACCAAACCAAACCAAAACAAAACAAAAAAAAGACATTGTGTGTAGAAATCACTGTGTAGACCTGGGCAGTCCTCAGCTTCATTTCCACTGACCTGGGGGCGTGGCCTTTATATTACACACCAAGGTTATGAACTCTTGGCATGTCACACCCTCTTTTCCCTTTATTTTTACCTGTCTTCCTCTTTTCATCCCTCCCTCTCTCCCTCTCCTCCTCCCTCTCTTTCTTTCATTTTAGATAATATCTCATGTAGCCCAGGATGGCCTCGAATTTTGTAGGTAGCTAAGGAAACCTTGGCTCCTGATCCTTCTACCCCTGCCTCTACCTCCCAAATGCCATGATTATAGGCTCATATCACCCACTCCTGTCTTCCATGAAAACCAGAGAGAGTGATTTTCCTAAGGATAGTTTTTAATAAGCTCTAATTTCTTTTAGAAAGTGTCTTAGCCGGGCAGTGGTGGCGCATGCCTTTAATCCCAGCACTTGGGAGGCAGAGGCAGGCGGATCTTTGTGAGTTCGAGACCAGCCTGGTCTACAAATTGAGTCCAGGACAGCCAGGGCTACACAGAGAAACCCTGTCTCGAAAAACGAAAAACAAAAACAAAACGAAAGTGTCTTAGTCACTGTTCTATTGCTGTGAAGAGACACCATTGTAACAGTAAATATTTATTTATCACATATATATTTATTAAAACATAATTACTTAACAATTGCCTATAAATTTCCTAAATCCTAAACCCAAACCCTAACTCTAAAACCTAGCACCTAAAACTTAATACAAGCACTTAACATTAACCCAAATTTCTCAAAAGGATATTTTCCTCTGAGTGTGGGTCCTTATGGATGGCTTATCTTCATACAATTTCTCAGTCTTAAAGTCTCTGAATTTCATTCATAAGATCCTAAGAGAGTTTATCAAGCAGGAATAGCCTCTGTGGTCTTAGAGATCAATTATTAGCATATGAAAAGTCTCCCAGATGGCTCACCTATTCAGATGCCTATGGCCTGCAAAGATCCTATTCAATGTTCCCTCTGATCCCTGGGCTCCAAGGGGACACAACTTTCTGCTTAGGCACTCCAATATCTCTGGCAGAACCTGCAAGGGTCCTGCTTCAGTGTTCCATCCAAAGCTCTGAAGGGAGATAACTCCAAAGGGAGAGCAGCGGGTTGATCAAGCCTCCTGGTGTCTGTGATAGGAATTACTCTGTCAGACGAGGAGGATGGTGAGACAGGCAGAGAAGGGCAGCCCTTTGTCTATGTGAATCTTGACTTAAATATCTTCAGCAGAAGCTTTCGCGTGCCTTTCAGTCTCTTCAAAAGCTTTTTGCAAGGCACGTGAAGCGACAGGCAGTCCCCTGGGGACCTTGATCCGGGGGCAGGTGCCCCAGGGCACACCATGACTCAGGCAACTATTATAAGAAAAAGCACTTACTTGGGGGTTTGCTTATGTTTGAGAGGTTTAGTCCATCATCATCATAGTAGAGCATGGTGGTAGGTAGGCAGGCAGGCACTGGAACTGTAGTTGAGAACATCTTGATCCAAAGACAGAGAGGCAGAGAGATTGGGCCTTTTGAAACCTCAAAGCCCACTCCCAATGATACACTTCCTCCAATGAAGCAACATCTATTTCAACAAGGCCACACCTCCTAATCCTTCTAATCTTTCTCAAGTAGTACCACTTTCTGGTGACTAAGCATTCAATATATGAGCCTGTGGAGGCTGTAATGGGAGTTCAATTTCTTTAGTAAATATGTAAGGGCTTCTGAAAAGCAAAACTCTTAAAAGGGCATTTGAAGTCAGCCTCAAGCCTTGTACTTGTAGGAAACACCTGGCAGAGTGCACGTGGTTCTTGGCATAAGAAGGAAAGCCCAGGGCTGGAGAGATGGCTCAGCAGTTAAGAGCACTGGCTGTTTTTCCAAAGGACCAGGATTCAAATCCCAGCAACCACATGGCAGTTCACAGCTGTCTGTAGTTGCCTGGCATGGTGGCGCACACCTTTAATCCCAGCACTTGGGAGGCAGAGGCATGTGGATCTCTCCAAGTTCAAGGCCAGCCTGGTCTACAAAGTGAGTCCAGGACAGCCAGGGCTACACAGAGAAGCCCTCTCTCAAACAAACAAACAAAAAAAAAAAAAAAAAAAAAGAAGAAGAAGAAGGAAAGCCCGGGGAAACTGAAAAAGGGCTTTTGGCTTGGGATTGCTTTCATCTGTTAACCACTGCCTCATTTTGAGAGACACTAGAAAGATTGGAGCTGAAGTGAGCAGAGCCCAGTTGGAGGGCCAAGGACCCATGGGAGAAGTGCTGAGAGTGCCCTAATAAGGGGTGTGGCTCCAGAGACCTCAATAGAGCACCCTGCAGAAGGGCAGAAGAGCATGGCCAAGGACCTCAAGGGAGCCTGTGAGCTGTGAGTTACCTCAAGAAGCCTCAAGAGACGTGGGGGCAGAGCCTGAGAGCCCCTGTATGAGAGACAATGAGACGTGAAGCAGCATAAGCCATTTGCTGACTCCAATGCCACGCTGACAGGAAAAACCGCAGAGAGTGACTTCTGCTGAAGGCAAGCCCAAGAAGGCTGAAGTGGATGCTGAGAAGAGCCCTGACTGTGGTGGGAGCAGAGCAGCTTGAGGCTGCATCTGTCTGGAGTGAAGGTGTGAAGCGAAAGCATTTAGGCTGCAACAAACTAACTGTGAGGAGACCACAGAGACAGAGGCCACAAAGCTCCAAGAGACTTCAGAGACAGAGACCTGCTGCTGGGGTGTGACTGAGGAAGCCAGGGACCCATTAGAGGCCTCGGTGCCAGGTGGGTGTGTGCCAACTGCTGGTGGCGGCACCAAAGACTAGGCCACGCAGCACAGCATCTGTGCCATTTGACAGTCTCAGCTGACTGAGAAAGCCGACCCCCAAGCTGAGTGGCTGAGGCAGGCTGGCTGTATGATCCAGTAGACAGTGGCATCAATAGGCCCTGAACCTGAGGAGACTGTGGAGACCACAAAGGCAAGTAGGAGGTGGCCCCTGTCTTGTGAAGAGGCCTCAGCAAGGCCACACCACCAAGGCTGACTGAGGAGGCTTCGAGCCAAGCTGAAGTGAAGTTGCCATAACAGTGCCAGAGCCATGTTTCCACTGAGTGATTGTTGCCTGCAGACAGAGGGCTGACCAGTTGCCCCCAAGGATCCATGACTTGGTATCCTTTCAAAAGGGTTAGGGTTGGTTGAGTGGTAGGTTTTATAATTAATAAATATAGTTTAAAAGCCACCTTGTTACAGGGGGCCGTTCTCATTTAAACCACCACAGAAAGCAAGCCATTTACAACCCTCGATCCTTACTCTTCTTGCCTCACTTCACTTGGTACAAGTACACCATAAGGCATGAGTTCTAGGGTGTTTTCATTACTGTGGACGAAGTGTGACGATATCATTCTGACAAAAGTCTGTATCCTTAGGTGTCTCTCTTGTTTGAAGTGGAGAACTTGGCTGTGGCCTCTCCAGCCACTGTGTCCCGCTGTGGGATGGTGTACACTGACTATGTTGACTTGGGCTGGAAGCCTTATGTTCAGTCATGGCTGGAGAAGAGGCCAAAGGTAAAAAGAGAATTGAAAAGTGACCAGGGTGGCCCATGGTAAGTCACAGGGGACAAGTGTCCCTTCTCATTCACATCCAGATGGAAATGGAGCCCCTTCAGCGCATGTTTGATAAGTTCATCAACAAGATCCTGAACTTCAAAAAGAATAACTGCCACGAGCTGGTGCCTGTCCCCGAGTACAGCAGCATCATCTCCCTCTGCAAGCTCTATTCCGTCCTGGCCACCGTGGAGAATGGGGTAAGGAGGGGGCCGGCCAAGGGCAAGGGCACAAGGAAGGGCCCACGACCCCACCCGGATACTCTCAGTTTGAGCAGGGCTTGAAACAGAAACTTCAGAGACTTCAGCGATGACTATGGGGATGGGGAGGGGTGTGTGTGAGTGCAAATTCGTGCTGAAAGTCCACACTAGGAATTCTGAATTAATATAGCAAGGGCTGGTAGTGTAGCTCAGTGGCAGAGGACCTGTCTCACATGCATGGGGCAGAAAGAAAAGGAAGGAAGGAAGAAAAGAGGGAGGGAGGGAAGAAGGGAGAGGGAGAGAGGGAGGGAAGGAAGGAAGGGAGGAAGGAAGGAAGGAAGGAAGGAAGGAAGGAAGGAAGGAAGGAAGGAAGGAAAGAAGGGTGAACAGCCTAAGAGGTGTCTTCCTATAGTTCCTTACCCATATTCTGTTCCTTGTTTATCTGTACTTTCAGAACACAGCATACACACTGCACACACACACACACCACACCACACACACTTTGGATACCATTTCTGACAAGAAGTTCTAGAAAATTTCAGATAAATCAATAGTTCAGAAAATCTTTGCAGTTAAGATCTCTGATGGTGTGTTATTCATTATGGCTAGGAATAGTGGCACACACCTGCAATCCCAGCATTTAAGATACCCAGGTAGGAATATCATGAGTTCTAGGCCAGCTTGGTTTGTATATTGAGTTCAAGGGTTGTATAAACTACACAGTGAAACCCTGTTTCAAAACAAAGAAACAAAAACCACTTAAAAAAGAATAAATAAGCCAGGTGTGGAGGCATACACCTTTAATCCCAGTACTCAGGAGGCAGAGGCAGGTGGATGGATCTCTGTGAATTCAAGGCCAGCCTGGTTTACAAAGTGAGTCCAGGGGGCTGGAGAGATCGCTCAGTGGTTAAGAGCACTGGCTGCTCTTCCAAAGGAGCTGAGTTCAAATCCCAGCACCCACATGGCATTTCACAGCTGTCTGTAAT